>CABFVX010000820.1:182054-199084 GCA_902151425.1 Timema shepardi
GGGTCAACTAACCCTTTATCCCCCTCCCGCCTGGGTTCGCGCCTGCCTGCCTCCCTCACCCATTGTGGCTGCAGCCAGAGAAATCCTGGAAACGTCATGACATTTTTTGATGACAGATAAATCGGAAAAATGTCAGGGAATTAAAAATATCTCTAAAATACGCCAGGGTGACCTTGCGGTCTAGGGGTAAGGTGTCAGACTTCTGTGCTGGCGGCCGGGGTTCAATCCTCGGTCCCGGCACAGATTTATCTGATTACCAAACCCTTCCTTCACCTCTGACAAGACATGTATTAAACACAACTTGTGAATGTGTGGAATGCCAGGCCTCCCCCGTCGTTCGGATTCCACGTTAAACTGTAGGTCCTCCATTTCATCTCACAATCACCCTGCCATTACACATTAGCGTAAGTGCGTATAACCCGAACGGGTAGTAAGACGCGGTGCTAATAATAATAATAATAATAAAATACGCCATTAATTTTGTACCTAAACTCTACAAAAAACACGTTAATTTTAAAAATAGTTGATAAAAAAGCTCATGTTTTGTAGCTGCTAGTATTTTTTATACGTGATCAGTTTGATAAAAAAAAAGTCTTCATCATTAAAACTGGAAATAAGCTGTCAGAAAAAAAATTAAAATGTGCTTGGAAAACCTGAAAAAAGTCTGGGAATTTTATAACAGAAGTTTTGTAGCCACCGTGTGGTTCCATCGACTGTCATCACAGACGAAGGTAGCTGTAGTCGCTTCGAGAAAATGTTTAATTGTATAACGCACCTGGAAAAAATCGAAAAGAACAAAAACCCACCTAAAATTTAAGTAAATTCAGGGATTACAGGGCGGCCACCCATCTGGGAAACAGGGAAATATCAGGGAATTTGGTTTGAAATGGAAAAATCAAGGAAATACCAGGGAATTTCTCGAATTTCCAAAAAAAAATTACTGGAATGTTAAAATATAAAGTCAAATTTTCGAAAGTGTTAAACTAATTTGCTAGCAATCTATTTTTACACTAATATTTTTGTGCTTAATAATTAATTAAAATTGCTACCGTAATTTATGAACTTTACAGTGAAGGCTATTGCTATAATGTGGCATTGCGTAATCCAAGAACATCTGCGCATGTGTAAACATCAGCGCATGCGCCGTGGTCATAGTTCTAGTTGTGAGAAAGCGTCTGCACATCCTTCAATATGACACGTAATACGCATACGGGTATTTGATCTTTTGTATTCTTAGTTCCAAAATAGTGACAAAACGGTGCTTTATCAATTTTTTCTATATCATTTTGTAACTTAATTTTTTTTAAATAACGTTTTAATTAATTATTATGTACTTTTATTGCATGTAATTACAGGAAGATTGAGGGTTGAATCCCGATTAGTTCCACTTGGGTGGTTTACCGATTCTCTCTACGCTAATGTGTGTGCATATAATCTAAGCTACCTTCTCATTCCTTCCACATTATATTGCGTTGTTGGAACTAGTATATTTATGTGTGAAAAACCTGTAAATGTCAGGAAATCTCAATGTTATAAATTATTGGCAACTCTGGATTACGACTTAACGTTATTTGGAATAGATTCCAAACTGAATTCTCAATATACTTTTGAATGATATTTTGGAAACACTTTGTATAATGTAGCTTCACGGTAGCTGGGAATATAACGCAAGTTTATGTCTTTATTTTGCAATTTGTATAACGAAAAATGTTCTTGGTTAAAATAAATATAGTATTTAGATTTAACTTGTAAGTTTTTTTGCTGGTTTACTCGGTTTGTTTAGAACATGCACGTTGAATACGCTAATTAAAAAATGTTATGTAAATGTTTTGGGGTGGCACTGGTATCATTTAGTTTGATTTTTTTTTAGCACCGCGTCTTTTACGCATAAACTGTTAGGGTTCGTAAGGTTGAATTTAGAGAAAGTATAACTACATATGCGTGGAGGGAGAGACAAAAACAATTTAGGAAAACCCCCTCAGTATAATCGGCTGGGATTAAACCCGTGGTATCCTCGTCATCTGCAGTCCACTATACTGCGATAGTGACGCATTAGACCATGCGGCCACCGAAATGGGTATACATTACTTAAAGGCGTCTTAGCATGCTGTCTTGATAGCTTTTTACAAGATTCAATTATTTTAATGAGCGCTGTGGAATCGGTTTGGGATAATATACTCCCGCGGGACGTGAAGTTTAATGGCGCCTGTGGGTCTGACTAGCTCGGAACTGGGTCAGCCTCGAGGGTTGGGCGTCTTGACGTTAAGCGCCTCTCTGCCGTTTCAAATCGTATTCTGCTTGAAACACTCTCAGGAAATGTATTTGTTTTTCATTGGCAAGTTGCGTCTACCAATCCTTCCCAATAGTTAACACCCACTTCAGTGGCCAGATGGTCTAAGGAGTCACTCTCTTGTTAGACTGATCTGCTGAAGATGGGGAGATAGGGGCTAGAATCCTGGTCGGGTCTACTGAGGGTGGCTTTTCCTAAATGATATACCACTCCTCCCCTTTCCATGCATATGCGGGTGGGTAGATTACCTTTACAATTCATCCCTACTCCATTAGAGTAATTATCACATCTGTATACAACCTTAACAGTAGTAAGACGCGATGATAACTGTTGTTTTCAAAAGAATTTATCAGAAAATTCTACATTTAGCAGGTAAACTTTCACGGTGTTTTTACTTTTGCTTTCACTTTTGCATCTATGCACTGATTTTATACCGGAATCTCAACTCAAACCACTTCGTGCATCAATTTATTCAATTTTCGAGGCAAAAATATTATTTATATTTGCCAGGTGTTTGTATTTTACGAGACCTACATGTGTAGTCACATGTTTGGAGACGTCAATCTCGTATGATATAATTGATTGGTTACGGAAGGTTCAGGGTTCAAGTCCTGGCTAGATATATTGAGTTTTTTTTTATAGTTTCTCACTATTTCTCCGCAAGAATACGGGCATATTTTCTAATAAAATGTGCCCCAAATATTTATCGAGCTTCCTCATGTTTAAAAAAAAAATTTACTCTCAACGTGCTTAGTGAAGCACTCGCTGTGTCCAAACGAAAAATCGCCCAAGTCATTTTTTATTGCTCGTTCCATCATAGAGTTTGTAATATTGTCCAGGGACATGTTAAACGTTTTTGTTAAATTCTACAGCTAAACACCTCTTTGGAGACCTCAATCATTTTATTACGACATTCGGAGCCTAGCTCATAATGCTGCAGCTCTCCACTTTTGCTTATCCTGAGCCAAATTGTGTTACACCTTTGCATTGTTCATTATCTTCCGAGTCATGTACTCCAGTCTTGGTCTCCCCCTCTTGAACTTACCCTTTCTTCATTTGCTTTTATTAACACCATATATATTAAGAAGTGCAATATTCTCATTATTTTAAGCAAAAATAACTACGATTTAGTACAGTTTTTAAATACAAAAAAATAAATATTTAAAACAATAGGACCCACCCTCTATTTTTTTCCTAGAAATGTTTAACTTACTATTAAGCTTTTTTTTAATGAAAGGTTTTTGATGCAATTAAATGCGACAAAGCATAACATTCTCTAATGGTATTTATGGGTATTAAGGCACTGTACGTGAGAGAAATATGTTGTTGATTGATCGGGTGTCCTCTCTTTAGTTAGAGGCCCAAGTCAATCCATCTCTTGAAAGTGTGTCAGTAATGGCGCTGTGGAGTGGGGCGGTGAACGGTAAACGCAGGTACCCGTTTCCTCTGTTTAATTAGGATTCCCGCTGGCCCCGACGTTCGTTAGTTTAGTCCGTAGAATAGAAACAACCAGCGTCCAGAATTTAAATATCATTCATCTGCAAATATTTTACAGGTGCTTCCTCTATTAGGGCGGTATCACACTATCGCGTCTCTCTTTTTTTTACGAGTTATTTGATGAAAGAAATATAGTATCACTTGGGCGAGCATCAAATATCTACCTGGACATGTGAAACCGTTAAAAATGTAACTGTACTGAATTGGAAGGTAATGTTTTCTTGTACGGCACAAACTCCACACTTAGGCTATATCATAGGAGTAACTTTCTTGGTCGAATTTTTAAAAGTTTTGAGATCCGTTCTTAAATATTCTTGACATGATTTGCGTCCGTTTTTGTAATCATGTGTATTCTTCAAATTATGGGGTGGAGGGAGGTGGGAATGTGACACGCTAAATATTTGATCAAAGGCGTTGTCAGCTCGTTTACCTCGCAATTTATAAAAGAAAACATTACACTTGTAATACCGCCCTTAGATGTATGCTAATGACGTTTTCATTTAATATTATTATTTAGCACAGCGTCTTACTACACGTTCGGGTTATACACTTTAAGTACTAATTACGCTAATGGATTAGGAATTGGGAAGGTTGAATTAGAGGAAGTGAACCCGCATTTGCGTGGAGGGAGAGTGGAAAACCATTTAGGAAAAACCGCCCCCAGTTCACCCGACCGAGATTCGAACCTCGATCTCCCCGTCCTCAGCAGTCGAGCTCAACAAGACTAGCACGTTAGCCAACTACGCCACCGAGGCGGGTTTCATTTAATATTCTTTGGGTCAATGTCAATGTGTTAGATCTGTCAGATCGCAAGAAGAATTAATAAAATGTATATATCTTTTTAAATTGTTAGTTTATCTAACCACATTTTTTGGGTACACCTTGTTTTAGTAAAATCTAGATCCCCAATGTTAAAAAAAAAATCACTTAAAAGATTACCTAGGTTTAAAAGTTTGTTAATTTGATCCATCTTCATTGCCATATATTAGGGAGTGGGGGCTAAATTTCCTGCTTGCCCCCTCCCTTTCCTCGTTCACCCTCTCCTCCCCTTTTCTTGGTTCCCCCTCCACTTACCCCTAAGGGTGTGCAACAGATGTATACCGATTTATTGCAACACTACCATTAATATATCTGACAAAATCCCTTTTCTCTTTAATAACATAGCAAAACTTCTACATTTTGAGCCAGTTTCATAGTCAAATTTAGTACGCCTCAAGTGCGGCGCTACACTAAATACAAGACGACACCTACCTAAACTCGGAATGGAATGGGCCGTTCTCGCATAGGAAACTGGCCCATTCCATTCTGGTTTAGGTAGGTGTCGTCATGAACTTAGTGTAGCGCCGACACTTGAGGCGTACTAAATTTGACTATGAAACTGGCCCTTTGTAATTAAATTTACATAATGATTGATTTAGCAACGCTTCAAAGTATATTTATCAGTAAACATTACCCACTTTAATGTTTTTAGAAATTTAAAGAGTTTTGTGTTTCATACTAACATATTTTGTCTTTTTTGCACATGTACAGGATCAATATGAAAATTTATCACTTCACACGCAGAAAGGAATCGAGTTTCTAGAAAAGTACGGACATTTCATCCGGGACAGGTGCGCCATCGAGATGGACTACGCGGGCAAATTGAGGTGAGTCCCATCACAACCTTTAACCATGACCTTTGGACCTCTAACCTTGACCTTGCGCTATCTAATGGCAAGCTCACACTAATATGTATCGCTCAATAACGGCTCGGAAAATATTCCTTATCTATACTAATATTATAAAGAGGAAAGATTTTAGTTTTTTGTTTGTTATGGATAAACTCAAAAACTACTGGACCTATTTTAAAAATTCTTTCACCAATATAAAGCTACATTATCAGCGAGTAACATAGGCTATATTTTATTTTGAAAATTAAATTTATTCCTCATAAAAATGTCAATAGTCACTCATATTTTATGGTAGAGTCTATGATGATTCTTGAATATGTGTGTTGAAAATAATAATGTGGGGGGGAAGGGTCTAGTTTTCTAATAAATAATGTAGAAATGATCCGACTCAATTATATACCGATAACGGGGTTCCAACACATCTGGTAAACCGGTAAAAAAACAAGAGATTTTTTGTGTCTGGAACAAACAAGAGATAAACAATTTCACAAAACAAAAAAAAACTGGAATATATGGGAATTAGGGACACAGCAAACATTTTAATAGAATCCTTTTTCATAAACAAAAATGCGAAATAAATAACAGAGCTCGCTGATTCGATTACATGTATTCATAAACACCCCCCCACCCCTCGCTACCGCCTCAACTATTTATTTCTCCTTGGGAAATTGAGCTATAGCGGCTTAATAAACTACCCCATGAAGGTCAAATCATCTGATTATTAACACCAATGTCTTGGCTTCATTAATAATTATTTTTATGAAAATTCAAATTTTATACCTCTCTACTACTATCTTATTAAACTCAAAACGTGTCTAGAAAACCTGGAGAACACAGGGAATCCGATATCAAGAAAATAATGGCATACTTGGATAAGTGCACCCTAAAATAATACGTTGCGGTGCTGACAGGTGTGGGTCAACCTTGAAGAGAGGTTCCTTAACTTGGCCACAGCCTACATATGCGTTCAAACCAACTGGTCGCATGGTCTAACGCGCTACTCTCACAGTAGACTAGACTGCCCATGACGGGGAGATCGAGGTTAGAATCTAGGTCGGGTGAACTAAGGGTGGTTTTGACTGAATAGTGTTCCACCCTCCCCACGCAAATGCTTTACTTTTTAACATACTCAAACAAGTCATTTCATCTGCAAATGTCACCTTTGATGGATAACATTACCTATTAAATAACACTAATAATATATTTAAATGTTAGCAACGTCGGCACAAACAAAAGTTTGTATTTTCTAAATGTTGCTCCAAATGTCCATTATTAATAAAAATCAACCCCAGAATAAACGACAAGGTCATTGTTTTCACCCTTGTTCAGTGAATAGTTAACGTTACCAATAAAAATAAAATTCCTTTCAGAAAATGATTTGTGTCTGTATTTTAATATCCTAATGTGTAGTTTGCAACAACCAGCGATTTTTTAAATTATAATAATATTCATAAAATAAATTTAATCAAATCCACGTCCCTCAAATTTTTCAAAACAAAGATATTTAGTTTTGTTTGAAATACAAGGAAATCATCATTGTTCAATTTGCTGAAGTTAAGACTATTATTAGCGCATCTTTCCAAATTTAAACATCACTGAAAACTATAATCTGCGCTACTACTAAATTACTCACAAGTTTTCATAATAGCTACTTGTTTTGCTAATAATGGCCTTAATGGCTGGCCGTACACACGATAAGAGTTAACGTATATTGAATTAATTACAAAAACATCGATTTTTGTAGGCCTACGTGTAATTAGTAAGAAAATGTAAGGTGTCGCTCTCTCGATAGACTGGATTGCCGATGACGCAGATACAGGGGTTTGAAATCATGTCGGGTTGACTGAAGGCGAGTACGACATCACCTTAGTTCAGTCGGTAGCGAGTCTTTCTACCGAGCTTAAGGTCCCGGGCTTGATTCTCGGTATGACCAAAAAATGTATCATTGGAGAAATTTGCGTTTCCCCCTTTCACAGTTTATTCTCTCCACATTGTTGTGTCTGTTTTAGATTTAAGTTAGTTTATAAGTCGTGTGCTGATATAATCAGTCAGTTCATAAAGTGCACATTAAATACTTCAAATAAAAATAAATACGGATTTTTTTCTCTTCTTCCCCCTCCTAAATTGTGTCCCAGGACGTAAATGCGGGTACATTTAATATGTGAATATGGTGACCTGGTGGTCTAGGGTTAAGGTGTGACTTCTGTGGTGGTGGTGGGGGGGGGGGTTCAATCCTCGGTCACGGCACAGTTTTATCTGATTGCCAAACCCTTACTTCACCTCTGACAAGACGTGTATTAATCACAACTTGTGAATGTATGGAATGCCAGGCCTCCACCGTGGTTCGGATTCCACGTTAAACTGTAGGTCCTCCATTTCATCTCACAACCACCCTACCATAGCACATTAGCGTAAGTGCGTATAACCCGAACGGGTGCTAAAAAAAAGTCATATGGTAATACTGTTCCTACTGTGTTCTAGCCCTCCTCTATCCCACCCCTATTATTTATCAAGCCGAGGACAGTAACCGTGGTCTGGAGCTTTGATCAAGCAAACACTTTCAAATCGAGGTTGACAATAATTTGGGTGACCTTAACATTGATGAGAGGTTATAACGAGAGATAAGATTGAAAAGTCAACACATGACTCTTATCGAGACGGGACGACTGGCGACAATAATAATACTATAATAAATGTCATACAAGTTGAGAGTGAACCTAAACCAAACAAGCTTGTGTGTGTGTGTGTGTGTGTGTGTGTGTGTGTGTGTGTGTATATATGTATTGTGCGCGCGTGCTTGTGTCCTGTCTGTACTGTGTGTCTGATTAATTTGAAGACCCGTGTATCGAAAAAGTAGTGTGTCGCCATCCATTTAAGACCCCCTGATTTTTTTTCATTCGTTTATTTTGTGCAAGGTCTAACGGCAGTGTTGGGCACGTGTACAAATGCGTCGGTCTTGTTTTTATGGGAGGGAGAAATTTGGGCTCGAATCCCTGGCGGGTGTCATAAGGGTGTTTTTTTTTTCCAAATGGCTTCACCATTTTCCCTTGTAATGTGGGTACATTTCCTCTTGAATTCTTACTTATTCATCCCTATACCAAAATTGTATTTCCCGGACGGGTACGCAAAACAATATATATATATTGTCTTGCGTACCCGTCCGGGAAAAACAATTTTGGTATAGGGATGAATAAGTAAGAATTGAAGAAGAAATGTAATTTTTACTGAAACAAACTAAATATAATATATATTATATTTAGTTTGTTTCAGTAAAAATTAACCTAAACCCCTTTCCTTGCCCTCACTGAAATGCTAGTCCATCTTAAAAAACAACGTATACTTCTGTTACCTTGCTATGAAGCGCGGTGTTGCAGGTTCCCTAAACCAAAGGCGCTTTTACAAGTTTTAGACAGATTATTTTATGTTTTACTGTAATTTCACACGTTCGCGTGCCTTTCTCTTTGGTTGAGTTAATCCACTATAGGTTTAGACTCGTGGTTCGATCCTAGGGGGTGCCTAGAATAATTTAGTATAATTGTTCGTCCTGCCATTGATATATTCATATTTTAGGTACTCCCAAATAAATATACAGTTGTCCAGATTCTGAAAACTCGCGGCCCACTTATTTACAATACTTTTATATTACTACTAATACTTCTGTCATACGCACACAAAATAAAATAGTCTAAGTTTAGCGGGTAAATATAACTTTTTAAATATTTAAAATGTAAGTTAATGATTTCAAATACAGAACATCAGCAATCTGTCCGGTCGGCACGCAGGTTAAACGTCGAATTCTTACGGTGTTGGGGAGGTCAGGGTGCGAATTCCAACTGGATTTACAGAGGGTGGCTTTTCCTGTATGGTTTATCACATCCTCTTAACTCAAATGCGTTTAGATATCCTATAAACTATATCCTCATTCTTTATTTACTAGTGTGATTAGAATGCGCATAGTTCGAATGGTTAGTAAGACACTCTTTAAAAACAAAAATGTGGAATATATTTTTAATAAAACATGTTTCTATAGACTTTGGCCCCGCAACACGACCCGAGTTTGTGAATATGGCCTTCATACGAGTTTGAGTGAGACTTTTGCATTACATATAGTTTCTCTTTTACTTTATTATGTATGTAAAGTATTTTTTTATTATTATTATTAGCACCGCGTCTTACTACCCGTTCGGTTTGTACGCACTTACGCTAATGTGTAATGGTAGGGTGATTATGAGATGAAAATGAAGGACCTACAGTTTAACGTGGGATCCGAACCATGGTGGAGGTCTGGCATTCCCCACATTCACAAGTTGTGATCAATACACGTCTTGTCAGAGGTGAATGAAGAGTTTGGTAATTAGATAAATCTGTGCCGGGACCGAGGATTGAACCGCGGACCCCAGCACAGAAGTCCCAACACCTTACCTTTAGACCACCAGGTCACCCTAAAGTAATTTAATCGAGAAAAAAAATTGTCTGATATAATTTTGAACCTTGATGATTTATATATATAGTCTTCCTGCTCTTAAACATGTGGTTCTTACAATTCTATGTGTCCCTACATATTATGTTTGTATTATGTCAGTCTACTTGGGGCTACATCCGATACTTTTTGATGGATTTCGTTCAAACATGAGTTGTCACGCCATCAGATGAAATAATTATTTTGATTCTACCTTTCAAATTAAATACAATTTTAGTTTACAGATGATTGAATTTCGAAGATTTGAGGTTTTTTCTAAAATAATTAAAACAATTTTACTTAAAATTGATATCTGAGGAAGGTAACACATTTTTTCCTTAGAACTGTTCATTTAAGGGTAGCTTATCGAATATTAATATTTAAAAAAACATTTCAGACCATTTTAGAAATAAGTATCTGGAAAAGTGGGAGAGGGGTAGATGAAATAACACATGTTTTTCAGATAAACTTTTATTTTCTTTTAGTGTTCTTTACTGAAGAGGATTTTCTTTAATTGGTTATGTTAACTAAATGATCTAGCCGATTTGATTCAATATGGGTACCATGCATATGCCCTGATTTTAGTTGGAAGAATAGTAAAGAAAATCCAAACATATGCAGCCAATGTGAATAACATTCTACTATATTATTTGGGTTATTTTATAGGTATTGATAGTATCTATCAATAGGGACAGCTGCAGATCACTTGACTTGAATGAATATATTAAAATTATTTTAGTAACTTAGTAACTAAGTTATACTTTTCTTCGTAGCAAAATCGTACTGTAGAATAGTGTTCATAGTAAATAGCTAGTTTTACTTTTTGTGTGGAAAAATATTGTTGTTCTTCTGCTAAGCAGTTTTTTGGAATTTTAATTCAAACTATTTTATGCCTTTTAAACTCGCCCTTCCCTAAATAGATGACTGCTCGCTTCATTAAGCTATAACTTTCAGAAAGTATATTTCAACATATACGTTCCCAGTAACCGCGCCGAGTCTACATTCACTCAAAACGAGGTCTTGAGGGATGCTACCGTCTTCCACCGTCCTGTAGATTTTATTTCCCGATCCGGTTTCTTATTCCTTAGCTATTAGATCATCTATTGATTAATATTCCTCTTCCCGCTGAAAGGTACAAGTTGCGTGATAACAAAAAAACTGGTATTTTCATATTTTTGTTTTAAAACCGGGACATTTTTTAAAGTGTAAACCTACATTTCTACCTCAGGGTGTTTTCAGAAAACTTGTTTCCTCCGTTCAGTTTAAAGTAAAGGGACCTTTTTTTTTTTCTTGGAATTTTGAGAACAGCCATCAATGGAAGCTGGAGATGACACTTTCATTTGACCAAACTATACATAATACAGGCCTACATGTTAGTCATACTTCTTGTGTGTTATTGGACTCTCTATAAACAAGCTTATATCTATGAAATATGTGTGTATATTTAAAAAAATCTGCGGTGCGTCTACAAAATATATATATATATATATATTCTTGTTAGAGGAAGGTTATATCTAAAAAAGGAAGAAAGAGGGTAGTTGTAGGTGAAGGGCGAAATGTAGTATAAGCTGGGACAGAATAGAGAAGTAGTCCCAGTAAATGACACAGATCATTATATTTTAAGCCGTGTGTGGCCTGACTGCTGTTGATACCTCCTTGCTGATCGAAGTGAAGCTGCCTTGCCTGGTTAAATTTCTCAATTCTACAAATCTATATGTAGGCCTACCTTAGAATAAGGTGTAGTACCTGTTTCCGAGTTTCCCGATCTACTTAATTTGTCCGTACTTTGTCCACGAAAGTTTCTCACCCCACGAGTGGGCATACGAATATGGCGATAGTGAGGCCAGAAGTGGTCAATATATTTTATTTATTTATACTCTGCTAATGTTCCCGCTATAGAATATTAGTCCACTCGACGACGAGGCTTGATTTGCTGAATGTCCGTTAATCACCTATTCACTTCCCACACGTGTTTTGTACGCTCTGAAGGTCAGCCCGGACGCCCTACGTATGTGAAACGGCGAATTAACGATTCGTTGACCTCGGAAGACGTGGAGAGATTGAACGAGGCGCATATCGATAATTTTGAGGAGGAGGAGGAGGCTTATTTACGAAAGTAGAGCTGTTTTTGGTCACTGATGGGGGAGTTCGTGGTAAGCCTACGTTTTCCTCCGTGAGTCAGTGATATGGCAGCAGTAACAGCTTGCTGACTGGCTCGGCCAGAGGTTGGTCGAGACTTGTCACCCTTTCTGCTGAGTTTGTTGATTGGTTTGATTATGTCGATTATTGAGAAGGAATTTGTCACCTTGCTTGCCAGAATTTTTGTTCATTTAACAAAATTAATTGCTTTTCAAACAGCTTATAATCTTTATTTTCATTAGCACTTAAACTTACATTACCCATTAAAATATTAATATTTAACACTAAGGATCGTAATTAGAGATATATTTTTTTTAAAGAAAATGCATCTGCATTCGAAGGAAGATGGGTGGTAACCTACATTATTGGAGATGCTCACGTTCGCCAAACCGAACTCAAGCCTCCCGGTTCAAGTCTGAAACTTTACCTCGCGTCCAACCTTTCCGGTCTCTGCAAAAATAAAAAAAGATATGTGAATTTTTTTTGTCTATCTTTGAAAATCTTATTATATAAAGTTGGAGTAGCAATATTCTCACAGCCAGAGTTACAGTCCTATTTAAACAAGAAGTAACTTTTTTTGACAGGTATAACAGTTAATGATTTTCATACATTTGCACGTCAAGAAATTTAATCTACAGAAGCAGTCAGTCAGTTTTCAATATACATGAACTATACTAATAACTGACCTACATTTAAATGTTATCACTGTTCATTGAAAATAAAAATAAATGTTTGAGTTTTCTAAAGGACCCTTCCCACTCATATTATTATAATTGTTAATAACACGTTTTATTGATAACATGCATAACTTGACTAAGCCTTTAAAAATTATTTCCCAATAGTTTGGACTAAACCAATGTTTGCAAAAAAGAACTTTCTGATAGCTGTGGCCTACACACTCGCCGTTTGTAAGTTACAGCAGTCTCGCCTTTACCTATTAGTAGATTACACTATGACCCTCCCTATCTTATAATCTGGGCCATAGTGTAACCTGTCAAGGTAAGCTTGCAACCTAACCTTTCAGAATAAACTAAGGGCCGGTTGCATAGTCACATTGAGTACGCCTCAAGTGTGGCGCTGAACTAAATCCAGGAAGACACCTACCTAGACCAGATTAGAATTGGCCGATTTAATCTTCAAAACTGACTGGCCCATTTCATTCGAGCTTAGGTAGGTGTCTTCCTGTATTTAGTTTAACGCCACACTTTAGGCGTTCTCAGTGTGACTATGCAACTGACTTTCGGTGTGCACTGTCCACTAGCGTTCTTGATTCTGATCCGAGAGACCCTTCCATATTGTGCTTTAACACCACCGCTGCCTGCTTCGGTGGTTGCATGGTCTACTCTACAACGGGAGATCGAGGTTCCAATCTTGGTCGGGTGTACTGATGGTTTTCGAAAAAAAAAAGTGTTCCACTCTCCCTCCACGCAATTCGCCTACTACACATCATCTAAATATAATCTTACATATCCCTAAAATCATTAGCGTAATTAGTACATAAGTGTTTAAACCGAGTGGGTAGTGAGACGCGGTGCTAAAAGACCACCACCACCACTCACTCTTAGCCTCGTCCCCTTTATAGGATGAATTCTCACACGATTGCATCAAGATATGACAGGTTTGTTGTCTCCTTTCACTCTCTTCTCTCTCTATCCCCCCTCCTCCCCTGGGTCTCTCCATGAGAATGTGTCTGTGTTTTCAACGGAGTGACACTTTCTCGTCGATAAGATAGCAAACATCCTGCATGTGTAAGGTTGATTTCATATTCTCCTGATATAATTCAAACAGCACAAGAAGTGTTGACTCCCTCTCACTCATGAGGGCTACCTTTAAAACAATCGTGTCAAACTCTTTGACCTGATGGGCAAGGACGTAGAAAGAGGGAGGGGGGGGGGGGTCCAGACCCCCTTTGAATGTGTTGAATCTCCCTTAAAGGGGGGGTATAAAATATACGATTACATGTAAAAACTTTATATTATAGTTTTTTAACTTTTACTCCAGTTTTAATTGTATGTCATCTACCAAATACTAGTTAATATCTTAATATTCACCTTCAAAGTGCAGATTATAAAACTTTCTATTGTAAAATTAACTCTATCAACATTTCAGATGCATTTATTTCTCTACATTCAATATGGTATCTGAAAACAAAGGACGTTTCTTGGAATTAACCGAGAAAAGGAGGTGAACATTTCTGCCATCACTCGTAAGAGCTTGTTTGTTGAAGAATTTACACGGAGAACAGAGAAAGAGAAAATATTGTAATTGTGAAAAAACTGTGTGTCTAGAAACTGTGTGTGTTCCTCGGTCAGTCTGTGTAGCCTGTCTACCTGGTGCCACAACCGAAACTGTTTTGTGGATTTTGTTCAAACTTGATATTTAGGTATTAAATGATATTACATTACATTGGCCAATTTTTTAAAATTTTAATTCTAGGCCTTAAAATAAGGGTTGTTTATTACTAATTTTTGAAAATGGCTCTAACCATTTTTAAATGGATATCTGAGGTGTATTTGACATGCCAGATAATACAATAGGCCTATACCCTAACCACGGTAGGAGAGGAGGTGACAGCTAGCATACGATTCTTTAATGTAAACATTGATAGGCTGAAAGTAGCTAATGTCAACCTATCCGGAAATAGTTATTTATAATATAGTTGGTATTACTAAGAAAATAATGATTATTTCCGACTAGGTTATTATCTATACATATTTATTCACTCATTTCAAATCACTACAATTTTTTTATTATTATAAGGGGTCAAATTTGATATTTTATGCTTTTTGCGTAACATTATTAAGGTAAAGTAATTATAATTCATTCCCGACCTAAGTTTACCTGGATGGCAGCTCAAAATCTTAACTAGAAGTAGTCCCTACGCCAACAGCTGACATCTATCACTTTGGATGGCTGTAATGAAAACAGATAGTAATATATTAATGTGTTAGTTAAACACAGTAATTTAGGCCAATATTATTTATATTTTTGAGGACGGACACAAAGTTTATTTATAATTGTATTCCACTTTTAAAAAATATTCACACCGCTTTCACAAAAACTTCTTACGAACATAGCTTCAAAATGGCGACTGATGAATTTAAACCATATGGTTGAACATGACGGTAAAGCAGTTTTTTACAATAATGCACCCACGCAGTTGATGAAAATATTGTATTCAGTTAAATATTTCAAAATACGATAAAATAATCATAAAATAATTTATTGTATGTAAAAAAATGACAACATTGTTCTCTTTTCCAAGTAAATACGATGCCTGTATTAAAAGGTATGATGATAATGAATAATATATGCACTATATTACACATAGTAAATAACGTTCCAAAACGAAGAATAAGTACTTTTAATTATGTTTAAAATATTGTTTCGAGTTGGATAAGAATAAATTATTTAAAAAAAAAATTGTATGAGAAAACTTAAGTTTACGTTATTTTAAATGTAATATATAACATGTAATTAAAGAAAGATCTTTACATTTATAACAAAACTGTGATTTTTTACAAGTTTTGGCAACCCAAAACCTAAACATATGATTTTCGAACTGTCATCCAGGTAAAAACCTATCGTGAACGGACTTTAGTATTTGGCTGAAATTTATTATAAGTGATATGAAGTGTTCACAGTTAAATAATATTATGATAAAGAAAAATTAATTTATACCGCAAAACCGCTTTAAAAGTGATAAAGTTTTAATCATATAAATATTTTTTTTATCATCCGTATTATAAGTAAAGACTCAAGGTGATTAGTGCACGCGCCTACCACGCCCTTCGTTTAGGCGTGGTCTGCAAAAAAAAACTCTATCCATGATTACTTTAACACAGTCCAATTTTAATAGGAAGAACCTTATCTTAAAGCTATGAAATTTACCAGATCTACTTTCAAGTGTTTATATGTTTAGGTATGTGACATGCAGCTGTCACTTCTTATAGGCCTATAACATTTAATACAGCCTTGATATTTCTTCTTGGGTTTAAAGTTTATATTATTTTTCCTTGGTGATCAATTTAAACAGAAAAAAAGTTAATACCATACTCATTAGTTAATTATATTCATATAGAATAACAGTGGTTTACGTGGTTTTGACTTAGGTCTCGCAATGTGTTAAACTTTTTTACGTACAGATTACTCGATCACTATATCAGTTGCTATATCAGATTACTCGATTACTATATCAGTTGGAATATTAAACGAAAAACCTTTTACGTAAACGCCATATTGAAACGGATAACCATATTGAAACTATCTCTATACATCGTTTGGCCCAAGTTCAAGGAATGACCATGTCAAATTGAATTAAAATTGTTCCACGCGTTTTGCAGTAATAGCGCAATAAATATACCGACAAACAGGCGAAATGCCAAATGTTTTGAGTTAAAACAGTACCTTGCTTTTCTCATTCATTAGCATTAATAATATGATAAAATATATTTTAAATATTTGAGGTACCTACGTGGTATTTAACGTGCACTTTCTGAACCGACTGATTAAATGACACCGGGAATTTTCTATTAGCAAGAGTGAAATGACCTACCAGATTTGCCGGGAAGGGTATTTTCACATACCTTTTAGGGTTCTTTTAGATGCCACAGTTGGCATGGGACCGGCGGTTTTACTTTCCCCCTGAAGGAAGCTGTGCTATGGATTTTTATCGCTTAAAATTATTATTACTATTACTATTATTTATTATTAGCTCCGCGTCTTACTACCCGTTCTGGTTATACGCACTTACGCTAATGTGTAATGGTAGGGTGATTGTGAGGTGAAATGGAGGACCTACAGTTTAACGTGGGATACGAACCACGGTGGAGGCCTGGCATTCCTCACATTCACAAGTTGTGATTAATACACGTCTTGTAAGAGGCGAAGGAAGGGTTTGGCAATCAGATAAATCTGTGCCGGGACCGAGGATTGAACCTTGGACCCCCAACACAAAAGTCCTACACCTTACCCC
>CABFVX010000820.1:212619-225383 GCA_902151425.1 Timema shepardi
TTTTTGAATTGGTATTAATGTTCATCTGATACATTTATATTGAATATGAAACTGAATTTAAGAGTATTTCTAGTGTACGCGTTGTTTATACTAAGTATATAAACAATTATTATTAGAGAATGTTAAATCACTTATAATATTTTGTGTCTTTGTCCCCCCCAAAGTCTGAAAGCCAGGCACGTCCATGAATATGGCCTCAGAACATTATTACTCATAGCAAAGGTCTCGTCTGCAACAAACACATGGGGCATTGGCGTTCTGTTTTCAAAATTGGGTAATGGTTTGTTGTGTGGCAGTTGTAAAGAGCCAGGCGTTAATTTTCTGTGCAACAGAGGCTGTTTGAAAATGTTTGAGTCGGACGACTTCCCATAACTACCCTCGCCTATGGCTGTGAAGCAGTAATTAGCATCGTCTAGTCCTAACAATACAATAAAAAATAATTACTTATAATTAAAATAAACTGTGATCCAGAGTGCCCTGGCTTCACTACTCTAATATGCTTTCCTTCTAGCGCTCCAAGGCAGTTTGGAAAGTTGGCACGTTTTTCAAATTCCTCTGCAACCAGTCTTCTGTAGTCGGCTCCGCCATGAATTTGTATTTCATTGATGTCCATTTCACACATGTTTCCTCTACAATATCTGATATAGTACTCCTTCACACGAAATTCAAGGAACCCATAGAAGTAGATCTGCAGGTGACAATTAAATAGGATAGTAACCTGACTGGTGGATTCAGAATTATCTCTTGGTGGTGGTGGTGGGATTTGGTGGGTCTGGAATTTAAGCCTTAAAAGTTGTTTTTTGTGGTCAACTTGGGCTCAAGGAATTAAAGTACCTCCCGGGAAATTCTGTGAAATTTAAGCCTTAAAAGGGGTCTTGTTGTAAAATATCACACTCATTTTTGATCATTTTATTAGTACCGCTACGCTGCCAGTACTATATTGATTTTTTGTATAAAATAAAGAAGTGACTAGAAAGCAACACTTTTTAAGATTTGTTTATAAATGTCCCAAAAAATATGGGTGGGGGAAAGGTGGCGTGGGAATTAGATGATCTGTTAAAGGGGGCGTCAGCTCAAAAGGGTTAGGAACCACTAATTTATAGTAACAACTACCCAGCTATTTTTTTATATCTAATTTTAGGTATTGTATTTTATCTTCCTCTGGGGGGTAAGGGGGCACGTACCCCTGTCCCCCTAAATTCGCTAATAGTAACACATTTGTCACTGAAATTCAAGAAATGTGTAATTTGTAAGTAACTGAAAGTGCGAAAACAACTTATTTGAAACCATAAAACATGTATCGGTGTTTAAAAGTTGTGTAAAAAGAGGAACATTAAGAGTTTTAAGAATAAAAGAGCATGCATCACTAGATGTGTGGGTGTTTTTGAAGAAAAAGGATGCAAAGATAGGGAAATGTGGAAAAAGATAGGATTAAAGTACGAAGTTTTTTTTTAGCAATAAGCACAGTTTATTGCCTACCTCATAAAGGAATGGCTTCATTAGATAATACTTGTGTATGTATGTATGTATATATGTGTATATGTGTATATAAGGCACACCTTTTTAATTTCCTTTGTGGAATCTTATAGCTATGATATAATACGTTATTTATATACCACATTTCCAGGTGACATTTTCTAATAGCCGTAATATTACAACTTAAATAAGATTATTTTAATAATGCTTTATTTCTCAAAATGGTTGGTTTTCACATTTTCGCCTTCACACATATTCAAACTTGAGTGGGAATTTTCATTACAATAAGAAATAAACGCCCAATAGAGGAGTATTTACTACTCAATTAGATTTTTATCTGGTAGTACATACTCCTCTTAAGATATAAAACCGTTTTGTTTCCAAGTGAATAGTTAAAGAAAAGGATTTTGCATAAAACACTTTTAAATATTTTATTTCTTGAAGCGAAAAATTTGCAAAAAAAAAATCCATCCTAAATGCTTTTTTAAGATAGGTGAGGTTACAGAAAGCACCAAGTGGAAGTGGACAGCGCAAGAGAAAACATATGTATTTTGACCAGTTGGTGTTTCTTCTTGACACTATGGATGACAGAATGTAAGTTCATCGTTTTACTTGATGCAAAGTACAATACTCGATTGTAATAACTGTATAATAATGTTTACACTTGTTTTGTGTAGCGTATGTTAACATGAATTTTATTATTTATACTACATATATATTGTATGTATTTATTAATCTTTCTATGTATGGGAATGCTATTTTAGGACCTCTACAAACATACACGATGAAATAGACAATACCTACGAGGATGAAGAGAGTAAATGTAGCACTCAAACACTCACTCCAAATCAAAATACTACAACCTCAAGAAGAAACAAACGAAAAGTAAACTCTTTTGAAGAGCAGGTGCTGGAACACCTTAAAGCGAGTAATGTTAACACAGAAGACGATGCTGATAAGTTCTTCTTACTGTCTCTTTTGCCTATGTTCAAAAAACTTTCAGATGAAACCAAACTATGGTCTCGCTTGAGAATGACTTAAAGTCATGCAACAAGCCTTGCATTCTGGCTCCCAATATCCGATAGGTTCACAGCTAGCTCCGTTCAACCACTCTTCGTACAGAAATCATAACCAGCCTTCACCAACTACCTTCAAACATCCTCCATATGTAAATCACAACCACCCTTCAACCCTTCACCCATCATGTATATGCTAACCAAATTACCCATCAACCCAGCCGCCAACCAGTATCTCAAGCATTACATCACCAATACAATCAAGAGCAATCACCAACTTCTAAACATGAGAGCTAGTCAAGTGTGTTTAGTGTGTTTAGTAACCCTGCTAACAATTAGAAAACTATTTCAGTCTTTAAAACTTGTATTTTTTATACGTAATTTCAAGTAAATTTTACATTAAAGACATTTCTACTGTAAGAAATGTTGTTTATCCATGTCTCATCTCACCTCAATGCTACCGCAACTCTTTCTTCCACTGGAATTGAGTTATTCATTCTTGTTCTTTGCTTCTCAATGCTTTCTCTGACGTATGAGCAAAGTTCGTCAAATTAAGCTACACTCATTCTAAAATACTGATAAAATCTATCTTCAGCCTTTCTGAGTTAATTAAATAAAGTGTGAAACTGTCCATAAGTACGTCTCTGTATATTAATGGGGTGGACACTGTATTTTCTAGGTGTACGTTTCTCCTTCATATAACTAGATACTACTATGGCTAATAACACATCTTGGTACCATGATAACAACTGGTCATAAAACGCGGCGACCAGGTCGCAAGCGAGGCCGTAGCCTTATGTCGCCAATATGCCAAGTGTCAACACTGGCTTTTTGGGGGAAACAGTTTTTCCGCATCGGGGAAGATGTCAGATGTGGTATCGAAAGAAGAATATCAATACTTAATATATTTATGGTATCGGAAGAAAAGTATCGATACCGTACGCATAACGTGGGATGTAAGGGGATGCGAGGAAAAGCAAGCGTTTTGTTCACTTTTTATGGCAAAACTTTTTTTGTGCTAAATAAATAAAATATTGCTCCAGTACATACATAGAATTTTATTTTCTTCACATGATGACCTCAACATTTCTTGCATATCTGTCAACAATATCCTGGAATTTATTGACAACTTTTTCTTTTCATTTAAAAAGTTTCTCATCTAATGCAGCTATGTTAATTATGGATATTCAGGAACGGTTGATATCACTGTGGATAAAATTAAATTCTGTTTGTACTGGAGCAGTATTTTATTTATTTTAGCAAAAATGAAGTGTTTCCATAAAAACTGTAAAAACATCGGCCTTTTCACGTGTAACATCCCATTTCACCTTAAAGCCTAGTCTACACTGACATAAATTAGGTCACGAATACGTGGATAGATGTGTCAACTGTTTTGGGTATCTTCCCGCATACAGATTTGCAGACAAATTTCTGCTTGCATTTTTAAATTCCGTCAAGTATTGGAAACCTCTACCCGCAGTTTATTTGAAAATAAACCCTGTCAAAGAATTACTAAGAAGACCTTGCGAGGTTATGACATTTTGGTAGTGATTTTAACCAAGGGTGTCAGGAGAGGGGACAAACATCATCAGTCAACACAGACTGAGCTATAACTTAATATTGCCGCTTCTAGCAATGACAAGATATGAACTTCGTAACCTTGTGACATTGGTTATAAATTAAATCATCAATTAAAAAATAAAATAGATTTTAAACATAAAAATGTGGAAAATAACTATACAAACTAAACAATTAAATTCAAATCAAAACAATTATCAGGTGCTTTCATATATTTAGAGCATTTAAATTTATTGCTTCTCTTGTCTTATATTCTTCACGTCGCGTCTAAAGATTAGAATTAAATAATATCCTTATTCAAATCGTAAAGTTTGTTTTTACAGTGGAAAGTTTAGTTTAGTAAATAAAGCGTCATCATTATTGTCATCATTATCATCATCAAACCAACGAATGAAAATACAACATATTTGAAGAATAAATATTTCAAAAAACACTTTGTTGGACCATATTTCATTAGAATAAACAAGTAGACTAATTTTAATAAAATCTAATAAATACCAGCCATGGATTAGAGTACTATTGTATTAAACATTAGGTATTATAATTATATTATAGATCAAGGGTGTCAAACTTACGAGCTTTCAGAGACTCAGGAATTTGCTATTTTATATAGAGATTATTGTATAGGGTTCAAATAAAAAATAATACAACCTATTTGTGTTCAGTTTATTTGAACTTATTAATTAAACCAAATAAATTACAAGTTCGTATCCACATTATACTCTTGGAACATGCACCCAATTTAAAACGTCCACAAACCAACACACTTTTCTTATGTCATAAAATGAATACATTATGCTAGTCGCATTCAATAGACTAAAGAATGAAATAAATTATTTAGTTTTAAAGGCCCCTTGAATATTATGGGTGGTCCTGTATTCTCATACGTCTGGATGATACATTCGGTTGTGGCTTGTGGGGAAAGGGTCAGAGGGATAGATAGACCAATCGAATGGCCGTGCTGGTTGCTTGCCCTTGGTCGAAATGAAGCGCGTCCTGTGTCCACGTGTTTTTATGGGCATTTAGAGGCTCGAGCGATAACCGTCAAGGTGTAGAGACGGTTGCACCAGGGGGCTACTCTACGCGTGTCAGACCTCGCTGGCGTGAGATTGTAACATGTACAACAGCTCTTGCTGTGCACCTTTTACATCCGTCTGGGATAGACGCAGTTTTACACTAAGGTGGTAAAAACGAGAAAGGAAGAATTTAGATATAGTGTTTTTGCATTTACGTGCAGGTAGAGTGGAAAACTTTCGAGGGGAGGGGAACACCCTACTTAAGTACACCTTTCTGAGATTCGAGGATGACGCCTTTATCCGCGTGCCATTGGTGCGGGCTATAGCTAGGCACTAAATTATTATTATTATTATTATTATTATTATTATTATTATTATTAGCACCGCGTCTTACTACCCGTTCGCGTTATACGCACTTACGCTAATGTGTAATGGTAGGGTGATTGTGAGATGAAATGGAGGACCTACAGTTTAACGTGGAATCCGAACCATGGTGGAGACCTGGCATTCCCCACATTCAGCTAGGCACTAAAAATAGTCCATTTAAGATAATCCGTTTTAAAAACATAGTTTCTATATAGTTAGGCCTCTATCTTTCCTTATCAACTTGTGCGCTTCAGTGAAAATGTGTGTTAAATTGATTTTCACGTTCGCTTCAAGCAGCCATTCATAGGGAATTCAAGATATTATTTGTAAGACAACTAGGTTTTTTTAGTTTTTTTTAGTTCTCTTTATTAGCTTAGGAAATTTTGATGTTTGTATCAACCGGTCGAAAAAAATTTAAGCTGTAAAATTTGGTATATTTCCATTAGCACTCACCATATTTAAATATTTAGAGAAATTTGCCTTGAAAAGGAATATTTTCCATCTCACATCACAAAGTGTTGTGGGCGTGTGTGTGATCATCAGGCCTCGTAAGTTAGCTGATAATTAAGAAGAATGTTTGTTGTTCAATAAGTTGTATATAGTAATAATAATAATATCTTGCACGTAATGTTGGAAACAATTACTACAGCGTCACACGTGCAATGGCTGTGAAAAAAATGCCTAGTTTTACAAATGCTGACACGGTGACTGCCAGTTATTGTGAATACTCACGTATAAATCACTGCTCATTTAAAATCAAGGTCCCTGTGATCACCTATTTCGTAAAATCACTGTTTCGCCCATCCCTACAGTGCTTAGGGGTTAGCATGAAAACAAAGTTCGGAAGCTCCCGAACTTTTATTTCCGGTGGCAGGTGGCTACACGGTCCGCGCCGCAAAAGTGCTGAGCAATGCAATGCTGCCGGTGCGGACTCGTGTAGCCGGTCCTTCATACTGCAAAAGCGATTTGCTTGGAGCCTATAAGCTTGCTTAGTGGGTAGCGGCAAGCGATGCGCTGTTCACATAACAAGAGGTATCTAGTCGAGTCATCAGCAGTCGCAATGAGGTGTTGAGGTGCGTTTTTTCATCATGTTACTGTCAAAACTCAAGTAAATTAATTACACTCGAAAACAGTTCTAAAACATGATGATATACCTTGTGGTTATAGATCTTGCTCGGTTCATGAATTTAATAAGTGCGAACGTGGTGAATTTAACAACTTATACCCGCCTCGGTGGCGTAGTTGGCTAACGCGCTTGTTGTGTTGAGCTTGACTGCTGAGGACGGGGAGATCGAGGTCCGAATCTCGGTCGGGTGAACTGGGGGTGGTTTTTCCTACATGGTTTTCCACTCTCACTCCACGCAAATGCGGGTTCACTTCCTCTAATTCAACCTTCCCAATCGATTAGAGTAATTAGTACTTAAAAGCTTATAACCCTAACGGGTATTATGACGCGGTGCTAAATATTATATTATTAACAACTTATATCGTCAAGCTCCCTTGTGTGATGATACTTTTTTTATATCTACATATGAATAAAAAGTCATTTGATTTATTACTTTCAAAACTAGAAGAAAGATGGACGAAAACTACAACTAATTTTAGAGAACCGATTAGTGCTGAACAAAAGCTTATTACTCTGAGGTAGATTTTTTTATTGGAAACAATTTAAAAAACAGTAATTTGTATGCTATATTATTATAGTTTATTATGTATATAGCTGGACAAAAAATTAGTAAAACAATAGTTTGGTCATTATTATAGCTAACAAAATCAAACAGCAGCACATGTACTACACAATGACATCGTTGAGAAAGAATGGCAGGACTCTTATTTAAGTTTCACAACTAAATTAAATATCTGTATATCACAACCACACACATTACAACATCATTTCCGTAAAAATGCTGCTCGAATCAGGAAAACTTCTTAAATTACTTTAACGGAGTAGGAAGTGTTCCTTGGCAAAACCACTACCCTCTTCCAGAAAATATTTTATATAATATTCATAATTAAAACATATAACAAAAAATACTTCAACTTGTAATGTTTAATTCTCTACATATTTCTTCCCAGACCCTTTTTAGGACTCCCACATACTTGTGAGGGACGTGACTAGGGTCCCACAACGTTCTACTTTGGAACACGGCACTAACCCACTTTTCAACAGTATCCATTATTATAAATAAAATAGAACCTGGTCTTTGTTCACAGAACGATTACCGCCTGGCTACTAAGCGATTTTATTGGACACTTTGAATCATTTAGCGGGTTCCCTAGAGGGCCCTCGGTTCGCGGCAACTCGAGTTGCTTGCAGTATGCACTCGTAGACTAAATACCACGTGTTCGTTCGGGTCGCGCCTTCGCTACGCAAGCCGCTAACCTTTAACCTCCAAGCATTATTATTATTATTATTAGCACCGCGTCTTACTACCCGTTCGGATTATACGCAATCACGCTAATTTGTAATGGTAGAGTGATTGTGAGATGAAATGGAGGACCAACAGTTTATCGTGGAATCCGAACCACGGTGGAGGCCTGGCATTCCGTACATTCACAAGTTGTGGTTAATACACGTCCTGTCAGAGGTGAAGGAAGGGTTTGGTAATCAGATAAATCCGTGTCGGGACCGAAGATTGAACCCCGGACCCATAGCACAGAAGTCCGACACCTTAACCCTAGACCGCCAGGTCACCCAACCTCCAAGCAAATCGCTTACAGTATAAACAAGGCCTAACACCTACTGATGCAACCATGTGAGCTATCTCTACACCTTGGTGGGAGTAGGAGTAGGGTGGCAGGTCGGCTAGCTATTCAAGGTCGCCGGTTCACTGTCCTGTGGGGACAGCTGAGTAGTGGATCTGTCTCATCTCGCCTCGTTAGTTAGCTGGGGCGATTGAAAACATTACCTTAACACACTTTTAAATACGAATTGTACTGGGTAGTCACTTTTGGCCCACCCAGTATTTAATAAAGTTTCCTTTTATGCTAAAACCCTGTTAGTAAAGTTGTGTTGCTCCAGAAGCCGAACGCGGTCATCTTCTGGCCTCCGCGTCACACAGTGTCCTGAAGTAAGACGTCTGGTTTCTTCTCTTCTTTTGTCCACTGCTGACAGCAGCAAAATTATAAGTTGAAAAAAACTGTGGCGAGGGGGAACAAAAACCCACATTAATAAACGTCTTGGCTCGCCTGGACCATAAAGATAAACTCGAACACAATCTTACAGAAAGGTTCTTTAATTAAAATCACATTTAGATTTATTTATTTTTCGTCTCTTTACTGACAAATTTGTCGCGTTCCTAAGACTGATATCGAAAAAACATTTGCCTGTTTTATTTTTATAAGTGTAATGGTAAGAAAAGTTTATTGACCGTGAGAAAACAGGACTGACTTCAGTGATTGCTTTGTATTATTTTATATTTCGGCCATCTGGCCCACAAAGATTTCTATTATAAGTAGTACTATATTGTACACTGATTGGAACGATGCCAAGTTAACGCGATATGATTGTTTTAGCGCCGCGTTCAAAAGGCTTTTTGTATCGTGTGATGAATGCTTTGTAACTCTTTTTTAATTTGGTGTCAATTTTGAAATGAACTCTTTGTGGAATTTTAAATAATATCCGTTTTGCTATTTTTAATTGTGAAGTTTTTGACCTCATGATTGTGAATGATCTTTACTTTTTATGTGCCCCGCAGGCCCTATTGGGGCGTGTAGGTGGGGGGAGGTGCAGGGGGTACACCGTACCCGGGCCCGCGGTTCTAAAAGGGGCTTGGGAAATGTTTGCATTCATTGAAGACTAGCATTCACATTTCCACTTTTAGTACTATTACTAAATTATTAGTATAGGTGAACTATTTTTTGTCTTATTTATTTTCGATATGATTAACTAATACCCGCTTTGTTGGCCGCGTGGTCTAACGTGCTACCCTCGCAGTAGACTAGATTACCGATGATAGGGAGCTAAAGTTCGAATCTCGGTAGGATGTACTGAGGGTGGTTTTTCCCAAATTGTTTTCCACGTGCCCTATACGCAAATGTGGGTACACTTCCTCTAAATACAACCATCATAATCCATATAATCATTAATGTAACTAGTACATATGCGTATAACCCGAACGCGCAGTAAGACACAATGCAAAAACAACTAAGCTTTCTTAGACAGAAT
This sequence comes from Timema shepardi, assembly GCA_902151425.1. Lineage (NCBI taxonomy): Eukaryota > Metazoa > Arthropoda > Insecta > Phasmatodea > Timematidae > Timema > Timema shepardi. The sequence goes on from CABFVX010000820.1 coordinate 222,240, forward strand.
TAATGTACGATGGAAGAGGGGCCTGAAAAAACTGTGTACTCCCTGATAAATTTCCTCTCATAGGTCCTGGTGCCCCGAACTCAAAAGTGGGTCTTACTTGTCTGTCTGTCCTTGGGGTTTACAACCGAACTAGTTTTATGAATTTCTATTGAACTTGATATACACACGTTATCTGATCTGGCTGCGACCAAAACGTGATTTTAGTCCTAGCCCAAAAAATTAAGAGTGGTGTACTGGTTTTTGAACATTATAAATATTTCAAAAATGGCCTTAATGATTTTTTTCAAAATGAATATTTGGGTAGTGTTTTACATCATAAATAAGGGTGTGTTTTATTAAAAAAATAATTTAAAGCTAGTTTACTGATGACTGATTTTTGGAAAGTTGAATATTAAAAAAAAATACAGTAACAATTATTGTTCAAAATTTATATCCAAAAAAGATGTTTTCTTTGAGTATAAAGACACATTCTGCTAAACAAAATTCAAGGGTAGTTTTCTGACAACCTATTCTTACATGTTTCTTCTTAATTACAATCGGCTATTTGAGTACGATTGTGTTGGTACTATTTTATTTTTCTCGGTTTTAGTGCTTACAGTAGCTCCATGGCTTCTTTGGTGCTGACTGACAGTTCACAGCTGACTTCTGACAGTCAACATTTAGGTATATACCTAAATTTTGACTGTCAGAAGTGACAGCTGCTAAACACATGTTTTTGCAGGTCATATGTTTCGGCGCAGGGATACATAATTTGGTCTGGTAACTTTTCAAAGCCGTCAGCTGTGAGCTGTCAGTCAGCACCAAAGAAGCGATGGGGCTACTTTACCAAGATTCAACAAAATCACTACACGACTTGCAAACTAGTTTATCTATAGACAAAACACCTTTAAAATACACACATATAGCCGTTAGACCACGTGGCCACCATAGAGGGTTTGATCGTTAATACCGTGATAGTACTACAGCCGTGTAAACCAGGCTTTGACCGCGAGATGCCTGTGTAGGTAGCCGAGTTCTTATTTGAGAACAGTAGATAGTAGCTACCTTCTAAGCTATTGTTGGTGCGTCAGCACTATTAAGATAACATTGGTTACAATATAGTAACTAATAACTCGACCCGCTGCTTTATGGACGTAATATAGATGGATGGAAAACTATTTAAAAAGTTGTAATAATACATCAGACCTGAGTCGTTTACGGAGAGTTTCGAGTTCGATTACCGGCTGTGTCAGCGTGTCTATTGAGAGGGTATTTCATAAGTGGGTTCCCACTCTCCCTCCGCGCAAATACGGGTACATTTCCTCTAAATTATCCCTTCCTTATTCCTACCCCACTAGCGTAAATAAATGCCTACAACCCGGACGTGCAGGGTAAAAAAAAATACATCATGAAAATTAGCAGGTATTTGACCCTGTTGGTAATAGAACTCGAGACCCTAGTATGAAAAGTCAGGCGTGCTCCCAGGTGAGTCGATGTTCGGGAAGCGTCACGTGTTCTTCTCTCGGCCAGTTGGTCGATTGAAGACTGGATCAGATGGGGGGGGGGGCCTCGCCACGCCCCTCATTGTCCAATAATCCTGTACCTCTTCCTGTTTCTGCTGCGTATAGAGCGTCCCACTCGTAGATTGAAGTGCAGGTCTTGTGGTGAACGCTGTTGCCAAAGCTCACCCGTCAAACAGGCTCAAAACCTATCAACTGTAATGGGGTGTAATTATTTGCTGTGATACAAAGTGTACATTAAAAAAAAATCATTAGTTCAATATTATTGATTCAATTATGACTTATAGCTAAATTTTCTTTACACGGGAACAACACAAATTGTAAATAGCTTGACAGATAAACACTGTATTATAATTCATATATAGGTTATTTATTTGTATTTGTCTCTGCGGCTTATTACCACTTGGGTTATACGCAACTGTAACTAATTTAAAGACAAAACGAAGGTGAATTTCCCTGATCTTGACTTAAAACACAAGTTCAGCTTTATTACTCGGGCTATAATTATTGTACAGGAAGAAATAGTTTGTTTATTGCAGGGATCAACTTAACATTCACGTAACTTAACCTAACAACTCGAGCATAACGCAGACAATGACCTTGATGAAATCAAATTGTAAACTAAAATGAAACCCAATCATTTAGGGCTGATAAGGTTACACGAACTTGCAATAGCAACTTACTGGATATACTAAATAAAGTCTATAGAGTTCGCGAAACGCTGAAAAAAATAAATTACCGGATAATTTTTTTGCATACCATAAACAAACAAATTAAGTATTAAATAGTCCTGTCGACTTCGTGATCCCGGCATTATATTTGTGTTATCCCTTACGCCTATTCTAGAGAGACAAATTAAAGATTTAACTCCCATAAAAAACAGGTTTTGTTGACAAAACAACTTGTCATATTTGGAACATGAGAGAAAGCTATCTTTTCGCCCACACATGTTTCGAGCATCATCATCATCCATCAGCTTACTACCAGGTACTATACATCCGTGTGCAACAGTCTCCCAAGGACCAATTCTATAAACCTATAATATATAAATTTCATGAGTAAATAAACTATCTTCTTGATTAATAATAATAATATTACCCGTGTCGATGGGCAAGCGTGCGTGCTAAGGCCTTAATCTCGCCTGGGTGAACTAGGGTAGGGGTAGCGATTTATCGTTGGGTTTTTTTCACAGTCCCTTCCCACCTTAATGCGGTTGCACTTACTTGCGACAACAACCTTCCCCACTCCATTATTTTGATGACAATCATGGTGTTAAACGTAATAATTAAATAACAAATGGTGTACGGTGCAGGAACAACTTATCCGAGCTTGGTAATACCTTTACACGAACTGCGGGATAAAAAAAACTCATGATGACTTTGTTCAAAATGGAACATGGAGGTTAGGTTAGGTTAGGTTAAGTTAGTGGTTAGGAGTTGAATGGGATTACAGTTTGTTCCGAATTTCGTGTGGACCGGCTGATAGGTAGGCCTATACTTTATTCCGCAATTCGAATGGGCCCTGATTGAATGTCTGCTGACAGGTATACCTTTTTCCGCAATTACTGTTGATTCACACGCTCGCCGAAAATATATAGCAGAACCGAGTATCCGCTCTGCCTAGTAAACGCAGCAGTTCATGCACT
>CABFVX010000821.1:4599-75252 GCA_902151425.1 Timema shepardi
GTGTCTTTCTTTTTCACATTATAAATCTTTGCCTTGGCTGTAGAAATGTTTACTAAACTGAAATTATTTATTATAATATTTAATAAGCTGGTTAAGGTTGGCAGATAAATAGTACCAAGCCCCGGGGCTCAAAAGCTTGTTCAAAACTAATTTGAAAATCATATTAAAAGTCTTTGGTATTTAGGATTTGTTATAAATCAGCAATTTTTTCTGTTTGTATCATGCCATCTGACGTCCTCTAAGGGCAGTCTTGATGAAAACGGCAGATGGTCCGGACGAGCAGACGACTGTTCTGGTCTGTTTTTCCACCGGTGACCTTGGAGGGTCCAACCACCTGCTTTGTATCTCCTCTGCCTTGGTAGGGTCGGGTCGTGATTCTATTGAACCACAATCGGATTTGAGGGAAGGTGGTTGGTTCAGTTTCCCCGGGTAATAGCTTGGAGTGATGCAAATATCTGCCGAGAAAGAGAGAGAGGATTGCGACCTTGTGCCAGATTCTGTTATTGCGTGCACGCGACTCAACTGAACGATTGTGTCCCCTGCAACTTGTTAGTAAACATGGTGCATGGCGTCATATGCTGGGATTATGGCACCGGGGGACTATTCATTAATTTTTATCTGATTAACTTTCTAAGATTTAAAAAAAATGGTCATTTCAACACAAGGCTTATTAACAACTTAGGAGTAAAGGATGAAAAGGAAAGCTAAGACAAGAGATTTCCCAAACTTCATTATTCTGCAAACTTCTTTTATATTAAAAAAACCCTCTGAATCTCGTGTACACCACTGTAAAATAAAACACGTAACTACAGGTGTACCCCAACTTGCGTCATTTGGTACACGCGACACTTTCACTCACGGCACTTTGCATTTGCCACCATGCCCCGCACTTTGAGGCCCTTCTCAGATGCGACACCTTAGCGACTGGACGATACCGCTAGCATCAGTGTCTAGTGATTTGTTGGCTCAACATTATTTTAACTACAGGGTGTCCATAAAGTAATTGTGCACTGAATGCACTAATTGTAGTAATGTAATAATACATTTGCACTTCAGGTCCTACAAGATGTGTTGGGAATGGGCCCTACCGACGTCCAGACATGCCTACCTGCACACGCCTCTGCGTGTTGGCGAAGACCTTTACCATTTCTTTCAAACCCAATTCAAAATTTCTGTATTGTTACGTTACTACAGTTCATACATTCAGTCCACAGGGAATTTTTGGACACTCCGTATAAGGCCTACGCTGTTAAAAATGTGCTATTTACAACAGTAGGCTCGTATATTACGATTGCAGTGCAATACAATATATGCATTAATGAGTGAAAAAATTGCATTGATTTGCGTCACGAAGATTTTTGAATTAAGCCAGCGGTCTGTAACCTAGCCTTTCGTAAGTGTGGGGTATGCCTGTATATAAAAAAAAGTGAGTATAAAATAGTATGAGAATATTAATTGGTTTTATTACATTGAGCTCTGCAAACATCCAAATCATTAATCACCTGCTAACTAACTATTTCAAAAATCCTGAAAATCGACTTTATTTAGAGAATGGGATATTATATTAATGTTATTTAAAATAATCATAGTTTACATAAAGTTCTACGGGATTTAACAAATAGAACATTTTAACCTCAACATTTTCACAACTTTGCCTTGTCCTCTTTGACTTTGCTTAAGTTTGTTTTGCACTATATTGTCTCATTGAGACTATTAACAGAGCTCTGATTTGCCTTATCGCATGTTGGTGTACAGGCAAACATGAGAATCACCTTGCGGCACTATGAACATGTCGTTAAAATTTCTAAGCATATATCTAGAGTGGGTAGTATAACGCGGTGCTAAAAATTGTTAAAGCACACCATCGGTTATAAAGGTGAGATTGTAAGGTAAGGCCTGCAATTTAAATGCGATTATTTTTGCAGTTTTTATAGCAAACCCCCCTTTTCACCAAAATAAGTAAAATATAAATTCATTATAAACATGGAGTTTAATTTTCTTCACATGGTGACCTCAACAGTTCTTGGATATCTGGCAAAGGTGGCCCAGCATTTCATGATTAGGGTAAAGTGGGGTAAGTGCAACCAAGGGGAAAGTGTGGTCACGAAATATAAAAACCTTATAAAAGCCTATTTCAACATAAAAACTACATCATATGTGTTTTAAAATACTTTTTTTTTACATTTCTTACTTTCACTAGCAGTTTAATCAGAGAAACAGTTTTTTTTTAATTTAAAAGATACCTTAGATTTCACCACTGAGTAAGAGTACCGTACCTAAAGTTGGCAGCTGGGAGTCCAACAAACATGGAAAAAATATCTAAGTAGCCTACTAGTTAAATACATTTATTTATATGTTCTTTATAAAGATTTTGAAATTTCACGGTTTTTGTGACTTTTGTGTTTCCCACCAGGCAAAGTTCGTAACTTTTGACAGAATAAAGATTTTTTGAATGATTCAAAAACTGTCAGAATCTGTAACAAAATGGGGTGAAATACACTTGCCCCAGTGTTTCTTTAGGAGTACTCTAACATATAATTCCAGGCCCTGGCTGCACTTGCCCCGACCTCAGGGGTCAATACAGCCACGCGGCATGGTGTCAAAAATAAATTCCTAGAACAAACAATATGCAATTAAAAAAATCAATCGGGTGTGCAAGAAAGCTTATTAAACAAGGATAACGCATGCCTAGTTTAACTGTTCTGGTTGCAATAACAACTTGAGTCCAAAAACCAACTGTGCCAAAACCTGGCTGCACTTACCCCACTTTACCCTACTTTCTTTCTTAATTTAATAAGATACTCAACAAATGCTAATATGTTTATGAAATATATTCAAGAAGTGTTGAAATCACCATGTGAATAAAAATAAACTCTCTGTTTCTACTGAAGAAATATTTGATTTATTTTTCCGAAAAAAAAAAGTTTGATAATAAAACTGCAAAAATACTCGCCTGTACTAGTGTTCCCTAAGCTGTGTCTAAAAATTAAATGGCTTTTGTGTTATATATATATATATATATATAAGTTCATGGGTTTTAAATTATCTTTATTCCTAATTTTTTTTCGCGTCTTTTTTACTGTCCCATAAGCTCCCGTGGCACAGGGCTACCCGTGGCATACCTGTAGACTCTTTGTGCCACACCGATGTGTTCCGACATTGATTGAAAAACGCTAACCCGTACGAAGTAATGCTCCAAATTACATCGTATCGCTCCGCACCGTCTCGAAAAAATTTCCCTATTCTCCCCATAATGTATAAACTAGCCTAGTTGATGTGATATGGACAAGCGCGTGGATCATTAAAAAAAAACTTACTCACATGACGAATTTCGATAAAAGATGTGTGCCCCAACATTTAGGTTACCCACAACCAGACAGGCAAAAATTGTTTCTAGAAATGTAACACCAATCAACGCTTGCTTGAGGACGCTTCTTAGAGCTACATATACTGCCCTGTCGAGCCCGTTGTAGTTTCATTCACCGAGTACATTATTCTAGCGTCATTAGTCGCTCGTGTGGCCGTAGCCTTGGTGTGAAGATGCAGACGACGTTACGCTATATCGATTGTTCAGAGGCTGGCGTGTCTAGGTCAGGTGAGTTTCTAAACACGCAACCGTACACTAGTGTATCATTGAAAGTGATTGGGGCTCACATTTTAGTGTACCCTTCTTCACGTCCCTAACTGGAATTCGAACACTAATCACTACCACCAATACTCTCTGCCACACCGGAATATCGTCCAGGCCCCGCCTTCTCAAAGAAAAACTATCTCACGGAGATATTTCACATGAGAATTATTCAGCTCTAACCCTTCAAAAGCACATAAACAATCCGTAATCAACTTAAGTTTAGTGGCTTTGTCCATGATAAATTTGTTTAGCAGCTCGTCTCACCTCTCGAATGACACCAAACTAATGCAGTTTCATATGTTCTACCTAAAATACAGTGAAAACGTTTTACCACATTTAAGAAAATACAACCAAATTGAAAAATGCCTATTATATATATAATGAAAAAAACTATCTCTCGGATACTAATTTCACCATTGATTGATTGTTGTCTAATGACTACTACAGAAAACCAAACTTGAATATGTTTTCTGGCTCGAGCGAAATCTTGTACCTAATATCCCAGTTAATCGGCCGTGAAAACCCACACACCATCCACCTTGATCACAGAACTGCTACAAGTTCTTTGAAAATGATTTAATTCACATATATGTTTAATGTAGACAATATTTCAATTTTTTTTCTGGGCGCAAACAATATTTTGAAATATCAAACCACTATTTAAAACAGACGTGTCAAGCTGTTTGATAATAAGCGCCAAATTGAAAATACGGACGGGTACATTTCCAAAAATACAATATTGTCATATGCTATAGTAAGAATAACTTCAAATTAATAACTTTTTAAACAAAATAGAAAATGAATATATAAAATAACACCACACCTAGGTTTTTTCCAAGGATCTTTTTTGCAGTGTCGATTAAGAATTATTTTAAAAAAAATTACCATTTATAATAAATAATCATTGTTTCGCATTTGATGTGATTAAAATTTGACAAGAAACATTCCTAAGTGGAGTGTTTCTACAATATTGATAGTAAAAATAACATTGGGCCACATTGTATTTTGGTTTATCTTAAGGTTGGCGGGCTACACATAATCGTGGGTTCGGCCGCAAGTTTTACCTTCCTTATTTAAATAATACGAAACAGCTGAGCGTCAGCAATATGTCTCCGCTCTCCAGAAGGCGCTTGGAGAGAACTGGGCTTTAATCATTTCACGGCGGTTAAGGAAACTTAATGTTCAAAAGTCCGACTATTTTAATATTGTCCAATCACAGTCTCTTCACCTTTTTTTGACAGTTTATGCGACCAAAGACAGTTCTGGATTCATTTGTTTCGCAAATACTGACTACTTCAACTAAAGTAAATTGACATCTCTTATCAAAATATAAAACATTTCCAAGGCGGATTATTGAGTAGTGTTAAAGTAACTATTCAACTGTCATAAAATAACTAAATTACTCTGGAAGGGTCATTTTAAATAATACAAACCTGTTTTTCGCGGAACACAATGAAAACATTTTACTATATGATTAATGCTAGTTTATACGTATTGATAATATATACCAAACTTGATATCCCTAGATCACAATACCAGACGCAAGAATACTTGAAAGTAGATCTAGTAGCTTTTCTAGCTTTTAGGGCACTTCCAATAACAATTGGACTGCACCATGCACTTATGCCATGAACTGACTGTAATTGACAGTTTATACTTAACTAGCTTTTACCCGTCGCGGCTTCGCCCGCAATAATTGATACAATCTTTTAATTTTCAACTAAACTGTTTTGGTCATAAATCAAACTTTATTTTTTTCAGATATTTATGCGGTTTTTTTTTCAGTTATAGCTGTAAATAATTTTGCCGTATTTTAATTTTCACTTTAAAATATTTTGTAATAAAATAAATATATATTATTTAAGTTATCGTTTATAAATTTAATTGTTTTTACCTTCATAATTAGTAAGATAAATAAATGAAATAATATTTTTTTTTGGACTACATAGTTAAAATAACATCATATTTATTATTTATTAGTATGAAACTACGTCACACTAATTACTATTTACTTTAATTGCAAAATATTAAATCACATTATTAAATAACATCATTTCAATCACATTATAATCATATATTTATTATTATTTAAAATAAAAGGTTGAAAATAGTCATATATGTTATTCCAGGACATACTCTACCAACGTACAAAGTTTCATTCGAATCCGATCAGAAGTTTTGGCGTGATTGAGTAACAAACATCCAAACACACACACACACTTTCGCGTTTATAAGTTAGTAAGATATCCAAGACGTCATATTACTTCGTTACAACAACAATCGTATTGTTAGGTTTTCATGCGTATTGCTTGTTTTAAGAGGATAAGAATACATTTTAAAGTTATTTATTCTTCACACAAAATTAATATTTTTGTTGGTTCTAGTTTGTTAGTGTCACTGTTTAATTTATTACCCGTAAGGCTGTCACTACTGAATTATAACCTATTAAAACTTTATCTCTATGTGACTCTTGCAGAATTCAAGCCATATATTTTCTCCCCAAGAGTCATAAACTTATATATATATTTATTTAGCATTGTTGTTTTGATGAAACCAATAGCCGAAACTATTGTTGATGCATTTTAGTGAGGAATTCACCTTATAGATATCATATTCTGAAAATTGAAAAATGACACCTGGACACGGGAATCGAACCCGGGACCGTACTAAGCCGAAGGTCCCGGGTTCGATTCCCGTGTCCAGGTGTCATTTTTCAATTTTCAGAATATTGTTGTTTTGGTTACCAACCAAGTTCTAGGAAACTAATGGTAGACATATACATTTTCCATATTGAACTAAACGGAACGATTGCCATTTTGCAAGAATTGACGTCTCAAACGGTTTCGCTTTGACGCTTTTTCATCAATAAGATAATTTAATGATAGATTTTGGTATTATTATTACTACTACTATTACTCTTGACTGATACTTGGCAGTGATATTGTAAATGAAACATAAAAGTTAGACTGTAGTTTTGAAAGGTACAGGGGACAAAACACACATTCCAGGACAATAGTTTTAATAGCTCAAACCCCATAAGGACTCCAGCAAATACTTTTACTTTTAAATTAATTTATATGGGACAGATACCTCTTATAACCATAATCTCAAGTGAATTAGAAAGGTTTAATGAGTGTCTAACAAAAGGAAACAATAGCTCAATTTGAGCTGGGATTGGTCTCCCCCCTTTCCCCGCTGTAGCCACCAATTGCATCCGTTACATTCAACTAAATCAAAGTAGGTGACCTGGTGGTCTAGGGGTAAGGTGTCGGACTTCTGTGCAGGGGTCCGGGGTTCAATCCTTGGTCCCGGCAGAGATTTATCTGATTACCAAACCTTTCCTTCAACTCTGACAAGACATCTTGTGAATGTGAGGAATGTCAGGCCTCCACCGGGGTTCGGATTCCACGTTAAACTGTAGGTCCTCCATTTCATTTCACAATCACCCAACCATTACACATTAGTGTAAGTGCGTATAGACCGAACGGGTAGTAAGACGCGGTGCTAATAATAATAAACTAAATCAAACATACACGTTTTATCTACTTAGTATCATGTAAAAAAAATCTTCGCTGATTTCTACTAGATTTGTATTCGTACGCGTTAATGACTACTGGGTAGCAACCAATGATTTAAACTGTACAATTTAATAGAACACTATAAGGAACATAATTCTAAGGAACCGCACCAGGTTTCGCTTGAAGATAGTATTGAGACTATTTTGGAAAATCTGTTCTAAGTGGGGCTTGAAGTAGGCCTAATCTAACTCTGACCCACCAGGCCAGCCAGACGTACTGGTCATTACCCTAACCCTGTGATACACTAACTTTAATTTAATTTAAATTTAATTGGTGTTGGGCTAGCTTGTTATTTCACCTCTGCTACAAATCTGCACCGTTGACCATATTGTTTAAAGGTGCCAGAATCGAAATATATAGGATAGCTCGCTGGAGTGAGATAGGGGGGCCAGGGGTGTTCGAACTTTTCAAAATGAAATTTATGGTTGAAGTTTTCGCATTCCCTTTATTACAGATGCAAATGCACTTCTTCTAAACTATCCTTCTTGTCTCATTGTTTAAGTCCTAAGTGCAGAAATGGATATTCGAGATCCTGAGGTCATAGAATAAGCAAGTAAAGGATAATTACAACCTTTTATGATAGTACATATACTTCAACCTGCGAATTTCCATAAACTGAACCGTATATTAAAGAACTGAACCTAGGTTTGTTTAGTAAATATTTCGATCTTTTTGCTCCTTCTAAATAAATTGTTTAAAGTTAAATCGATGTTTTTCATTTCTACTTGTGGTTTGCATATCATTTATAAACTCATGCTCGCCTTGAACAAATTAATTTAATATTATCATATTCTGAAAATTGAAAATTGACACCTGCACACGGGAATATTTTGTATCACATGGGTTCCAATTTAAATTGAAAAAGATTTTGCCGAGTTAATGTAAGTTCTCTTCCTTCTTACGTTCCTTTTGATTGACAATGCAATCAAAAATCGTCTAGCTTAGAGTATATTATGGAAATTATTGTTGCGAAAGTATGCGATTACAATTTGCATGTTTCGACACGTGGTGGTGTGAAGTATGGTTTGACATTGCTGACGGATAGTGTGTAGGCTTTGACACGCTGATATGTCAAGGAAATTGCTGGATCTGAACTCAACTCTTTCATTGGGAAAACTCCATTTTAGGTGAGCTTGAAAAAAATTAGTAAACTTTATCTAGAAATTTATGAAAAATTTATTTTCTCTTCTATTATTTCTTAACTAAATAAGCAATTATGTTAGTTAATTTCGAATTACTGGTATCATTGTTTCTTTTTTAATATTAAATTCTTACAACATGATGCAATAATAGGCATACAGGCTTATTTTTAGTTGAATAAGTGTATGTTAAGAAAGCAGTTTATACATTCAACTAAAAGATTTTGCTAAGTCATTAGATAAAAACATAAAATTATGTGTGTGTAATACATTAATTTTTGAATGAATATTAATTTTCATTTTTATTACTGTAGTATTTTATCGGTCTAATCCCATTTTGTAACTGCACGTATGTTTTAAAATAGTTATGTATTTTTAAAATTTAAGTTAAGATACAGAAATATTTAACCAAACAATCCGCCTCCGTTAATAAGTGCCCTTAGAACACAATTTTAACGTTTTGTTTTATATTTAAAAAAAGGTTGGTAAACGCTGTTTTCATCTTTTGAAATGGGTTCGAGCTTGAGTCAAACTTAAATCCAGTTTGATTAAACTTCCCGGGTTAATATTTCAAACGTCAAAGTAAATGATAATTTGGAAAGCTATTCCTTTTCAAACGTTAAACTGCCCTCTCATTTCTCGCAAAGTTCCAAGTTTCAGCCGGTCTCTATTCTCTTTGCTCCGTTCAGAAAACTTTTGTGTCCGTCGCAGTTTACTCATACCTTTTAATTCAACGGAGTTATTTGCTTTGACTGGAAATTGGATGTAAGAGACAACGATAGTTAATGCTTGGAGGGGAGGGAAGAGTTCCGTTAAGAACTTATACACTGCACAAGTTTTAATTATTGTATTTTAAAGCAGAACGAAGTAGTCTTAATTATAGGTGTGCTTAATTACAAACTCCACTAACGAGTTCATTATGTTGACTAATTTTGTATGTAATAAGAATAGTCTTTCATCCATTTGTTTTCTTTTCTTGGTTGACACTTTACCAATTTTGAGACTCAGAGTAAAAACGGACCACGCATTTAAGCGAATTGAACCTAAATAAAAACCCAATCGGGATGTTATTAATTACTTGTAAAAATACTCCACATATAAAAATAATTATCATTTTCTTCAGGACACTTTAAAAATACATTTTTTGACCATCCCATTATGATAACCTCTAACAATGCCTTTCAAGTTGTAACCGTGTGGGTCTGACCAATTTGTAATGATGTAACACGCCTCAAGTCTCAGCTACAGACACCCTATACATCTGCATCTAGTTTTTTTGTATTATGTCCGTTTGCAGTAATTAATTATGTGATGGCTGAACTTTTGCCTTCCTCCACTGGTTTAGTGTTTTTTTCCCTTTGAGAGGCTGCACGAAACACATGCTCACTGTGAAATCATTAATTTACACAATTTGTATTCGCAGCTAACGGTGCCTGGCGTTCAGACCCACCATTTTTTAAATCAGAAATAAAACAACTTGATTAAGTAGCATACACAGTTGAGCTCTCCACCCATTCAATATGTGAATATATCCTAGGTGGTATCTGAACACACAATAGCACAAAATATAAGATAAACGCAAATCAGTTTTTTTTTGTTCAAATCTAGATTCAATCAAATGCCATAAAATACGAGGGGAATAATATTATTTTAGATCGTTTTTGGAACTTATGTATCTCTTAAGGTGGGAGTGTAGGGAACGCAAGTTAAGGTGGGGATGCAGGTATCGCGATAAAAGGTAAGTATTTTTGCAGTTTGTATAGCAACACATTTGTTTTGTCTAAATAAATCAAATAATTCTCCACAGAATTTAATTTTATTCACATGGTGGTATCAACAGTTGTTGAATAACTGTCAAGAGTGTCCTGGAATTAAATGACAACTTTTTATCTTTATTTAAAAAGTTTGTTAGGTAATGCCATCCAGTTCATAACAGATAATTAAACTCTATTTTTGTACTTAAATATTATTTGATTTATTTTTGATTTTATTATTGATTTTACTAAAACTGCAAAAAAAAACCAAAAAAAAAACACCGATCTTATCTCGCGTTCACCGCTCGAGACTTCAAATATAAGGTCCGAAGAGGGACACACTAAAATGTTTAGTCGTAGGACGGGGGTGTTAGAAAATACACATTTCTATTTTTCCGGCCAGTATTGATGTCACTCTATTGGGTGTGATTTTATAGGTGTTAATTTTATAACAGAATCATCATTTTTAATGCCTCACAATATTCGTTTTACTCAAATACTATGAAAGCAATGAATGTTCAAACTTGTAATTAAATCTGTAACTTTCAAGTAAATGTCTGAAGCTTAGAGAGAGGTACGGTTTGTTGAATGGTCGTGGTTCCAGCTATGTCTGGCCTTGACCTTGATGCGGTGGAGTGAACGAACCCAAGTGTTGTGATCTTGTCCCCAGTTCCGTTCCGTTCCCTGCACTTCCCTTCCAGCCTTGTTCTCACACACTCCTTTGTAGAATTAATATAGTTGCTGGTTATTAAATTGGTTAGTTATTAAATTACTTGGACCGGATGCACAATAGGCTCCAATAAAAGCTGGACCCCAAGACTAAAGAAACAAACCAACATGTAAAACATCTTGTCACAGCACTAGTAAATGTAAAATCAAGTAGGGCTACTGTACAGTAGTATACTAATGACATTGTTAATACACGTTATTAGGCCTACTTTGTGTCATAATTTGATTATTTTGAAGGTATTTTACACGCATTTTAAACTTTTTTTTTGTGACCTTGTGGTCTAGGGGTAAGGTGTCGGGACTTCTTTGCTGGCGGCTGGGGTTCAATCCTCGGTCCCGACATAGATTTATCTGATTACCAAACCCTTCCTTCATCTCTGACAATACATTTTGTGAATGTGTTGAATGCCAGGCCTCCACCGTGGTTCGGATTCCACGTTAAACTGTAGGTCCTTCATTTCATCTCGCAATCACCCTACACATTAGCGTAAGTGCGTATAACCCGAACGGGTAGTAAGACGCGGTGCTAATAATAATACAACTTTTTTTCTTTCTTATATACGTGATCGTTACTAGCCGGGCTGTTATATGTTATTTTGTAGGTCGTTACTTTTATTTCGGAACGTAAAAAGGAAGAATGTATACAAAGTAAAATCTTTGTCACATCCTATACTAGTTTGTTAAAATTTAGTGTGGTCAAAATGACTTAAAATATCCCCAAACATGTAACGCTCTTTGTATTATCAATATATCTCGTTTAAACAGAAATTAGTTTAATTTAGTAAAAAATTAGGGTCTCAACTCCCGTTTTAAATCCTGTCATTTCTAAGAACTGTGCGAATCTTTAACATAGGAATGGCCTATAGTTAATCATAGTTAATGGTTGATTCTAAATTAAAAGGTTTGTAAGTATTTAATGTTTATCTAAAATGGTTTTACTGTGTATATGGACAGATAGATACATCTACTTAAGAAACCAAAATATATATTTCCTTTCAATTCGAAATCAGTATTTTGTTTTTGTTTGTATAATTCAAGTAACAGATTTTGACTAGTGAGGGCGTAATAACAAAAGTGATTTTTTGTTATAGTGTAAAAATGTTATGTGGAATTATCATGTTCCCACTTCACATACTAAACAGATCACTTGGCCTAGCTCCAGACAAGTCCGAACTTCATGCCAACAATTACTTTACGTACACATATCATCATTTACTTTTATATATGGGTCATTCTTTGTATCCGCTTTACAGCTTTGAAATTACCTGCACACACACACTTGAAGTCGACTTTATTTATTTAACTCTCAGCTGTCAAGACATAAATAGTTAACAAATATCTCCTATTTGTTTGTTTTCATGTACATATTTTGTACATTTGTATTTAAAAATGTATGGCCATGCTCCTAACCAAACAATGTTGAATAACACAAGCTTTAAAATATACTTTGATTATTAATGTAATCACTTCGCTTTTCTCACATATTAACTATCTAAGCTTGTAGATAGATTATGTTAATTGTAACCTTGCCTCTCAACTTGAAAGGACTGGTTAAGATTGGATCTCATCCACATTTATATTATTTATTCGAATAGTCTCGTATATATACCTTAATATATAAAATAGCCATACGCAGATTTGCTTTTTAAGCTGAAGAGTGAATGTGTATTCAAGCTCAAGAAATCCACTCAATTTGTAATGTTTTATTAACAAAATAAAACCTAAATGTGTATTCCACACAGATGAAAGCACCATAATAAACTAGAATGGGAGCCATACAAATCTAAATATAATGTGTTTTATGAACTAGTATTCATAAAATTTATACTAATCGAGTTTATCACATATGATGTGTTGCCGATTTAAGGTAAAATCCGCACCAATAGGCTTTGTAGTGGATTGAAGTTACCTAATGATAAAGTGACAAGCCAGTTGGAATTTCAAGTTTATTTTTGAATAATTTTAAAATAAAAGAAATAGATGGTAATGTGTGTGCGTTTGTGAAAACATTGTAAAGGAACATCGCTGTTACGCCAACTCATAACAACTTCCCTTTCCTTTGATATTCTTATGCTAAACGGAAGGTCAAAGGTGGTATTTCGACTGTGGGAAAATTAAAGCTGGGAACGGAACCCTTTCTTTAATTGCCTAGATTCATCCACCATTTTGCATTCACTGGATACAACTTAGCTGATTGTTCTTTATCGGTTGGATAAAATAGGATTTCATTTGAAAAAAAAAAATGTTAAACTCCGATGATAGAAGAAAACTTGTATCCTTATATCTTTCTTAATCGTTTTGATGATTGGTCTCTTTTTGAACTCCTTATATTTGCATTTTTTTACAACCTTAGCTCTTTCCAAGAAAGTTCAAATATAATTTAATTTGTGTTTGTATTTGTAGGTGACCTGGTGGTCTAGGGGTAAGGTGTCAGACTTCTGTGCTGGTAGCCGGGGTTCAATCCTCGGTCCCGGCACATATTTATCTGAGTTCCAAACCCTTCCTTCACCTCTGACTAGACATCTTGTGAATGTGGGGAATGCCAAGCCTCCACCGTGGTTCGGATTCCACGTTAAACTGTGGGTCCTCCATTTCATCTCACAATCACCCTACCATTGCACATTAGCGTAGTGGGTATAACCCGAACGGTTTGTAAGACGCGATGGTAATAATAATAATAATAATAATAATAATAATAATAATAATAATGTTTGTATTTGTCGTTACACATGAATTTAAAGTGATTGGATTCTCGCTATTTGTTAGTTAAGATGTAATTTATTTGGTTTATTTGAGGGTTTTAGCATAGAAATAGGTTGTTATATCGCATTACAGGACAATTGTCCCTCCACAACTTCTTTTTCTTATTATATGTGTAGTTTTGAGTTTGATTTCAATATTTATTAAACATAGCTACTGCACAAGTGAACAAGTACTCTATAAATGTTTGATAGTACACGTCATAATAATGACTGCGGTGCGGTGGAATCTTCCGTCCACGGCCGGGCGGCCGCCGGGTGATAAACACATTAGTCCTGTCCGTGCTCTCACAGTCAGTGACTTCGTGACAAACAGTTCCACCGGACTGAGACCTTCGTAATTCAAACGTGACAATTTGATGGTGACGTTATTAGCCACGCCACGAACACTAGACACAGTGTCCTGGATACAAACACATTGTGTTGTGAATGTTGGATCTGTTAGTCACTTCCTTCCTCGCCTTCTCTATCTCCCAACCCCTATCGATGGACACGTGGACTATGGCATCAAGCTCGCCTGGTTCTCTAATGATGGCGTGTATGTACTGAGGTTTTTCTTCTTCAATTATTTCCCCCTCTTCCTTTATTTAAATACGGGCAAATTTAATCTAAAACTCTTTTCTTTATCATCCCACCTTCATTAGCATAGTTATATGTGAACAACCCAGAGGTGGTGTGAAAATATTGATATTTAAATAAGATAGCTAACCCATTTTAAACCTCAAATAATCCTACTTTAAAAATAAAAATAAACATTTCGTGTAATGAACTTGTTAAATGTTTGTGATAATGTGTGTATATATAAGGCACTTTTCATAGTGGCGTATGTATACTGTAGGTGTCAGAGCCTCTAATGCAGTAACGTCTCACATAGAATCAAGGGGGGGGGGCAGGATTGTAGTGCAAAAATTAAAGACAAATTGATGACGATTCAAACGAAAAGAAGTATTCCTACATTAATTATTTTAATTGCCTATTTCGGTGGCCGCATGGCTTAAGGCGTCACTTTGTTGGAACAGACTACCGATGGCAGGGATATTGGGGTTCGAATACCGGTTGGATGTACTGAGGGTGGTTTCCCGAAATTGCTTTCTACCTCTCCCTCCACACAAATTTGGGTACACTTAATCATTCAACCTTCGTTATCTCTATCTCAGTAGCGTATTTAATATATATGCGTATAACCTGAAGAGGTAGTACGACGTGGTGCTAAACACTACATTTAAAAAATATTATATCAAATAGGCCTAATTATAAATGTTGTGGGTATTTAGAAACACAATTAAAACACATAAAAAGTGTATAATTCTTTGTTTAGAAATCAGACAAAGTCAAATTCACAATGTCAGTAAAACTAATAATAATATTTAGTTAGATTAACGTTATGAATCATGCGTATCTTTCTGTGTAAATCCGGTTCAACGAAGCTATTTTTAGCAGCTTTCACCAAAAAGCCTTTATTAAAATTAAATGGTATATAATGTAAGGAATACCCGATTTTAAATATATCACAATTCTTACAATATAATTATGTTTTGTTAGTGTTTCACCTCTCACCTTTTCTATTTAAGGAAAAGCTATTTCCGATATACGTTTTATTGAAATTACTGTCGACTTCACGAAACATTTCCAACTTGGTCGCCTTAATACCATGATGTATTCTCAATGTTGGATTTTCAGGGCCATTGTGATTCACCCAGTGGCCCACGATCTGTTGTTTTCTTCTGGCTCGCAGATCTATGGGTTCTTAAATAAACTAAATAAAATAGCGTACCCCTGATCTGCGTTACTGAGAAAGTGTGTCTGAATATATTTTGTTGGGTTACAATATAAATTTCGAGCTGCTCTATTACTGTCGAAAACAGGGAGTCGAACCTGAAACAGAACTGATAACCGAGCTTAAGCTACTTTAAAGAAATCGGAGGTGACCTGGTGGTCCAGGGGTAAGGTGTCAGACTTCTATGCTAGCGGCCGGGGTTCAATCCTCGGTCCCGGCAAAGATTTATCTGATTACCAAACCCTTCCTTCACCTCTGACAAGACATCTTGTGAATGTGAGGAATGCCAGGTCTCCACCGTGGTTCGGATTCCACGTTAAACTGTAGGTCCTCCATTTCATCTCACAATCCTCCTACCATTACACATTAGCGTAAGTGCGTATAACGCGTACGAGTAGTAAGACGCGGTGCTAATAATAATAATAAAGAAATCGGAACAGGGATCCAAACAGTAAGTAAATTACTTAGGAACTGGAATTGATATATAGGTTAATAAATGTTTTATATAAGAAATTCCTAAAAGTAAAACAATTTAAGTTATCATTAGAAGGCCAGTTTGCTTGGTGGTGGGGGGGGTGAAGGGTTGGATATTGTTAATATTGTCACTCTCTCTTCCAAATATTAAGTAAGAAGTCGTCCGAAGTTTGTGTACATCGTGGTTAGTTCAGAAGTACTTTTATAGTTTTATTAATAATTAATGTATTCATGGATACTTGTGAGGACGCGGAACAGGCAGCATGCATGTTTGTACGAATGTCTCCAAAACTAAGGTGATGGTTTTTGGTAAGGGCAGATCAGGAAATGATTGTCAACTTGGTATAAATGGAAAACGTTTAAAACAAGTGAATTATTTTGTATATCTGGGCAGAATGTTCTTTAAAAGTAGAAGTACAGATGGTGAAATCGACAAACGGGTGAATGCATCATGGAGATTAGTTGGATGCGGACTACACAGAGAATGAAGTATCGGAAGAGTCAAATATGGCAGTATATCAAAGAATGTCCATACCAACATTGTTTTATGGATGTGAATCGTGAGTTTGTCAGGAGAAACACAAGAGCATTGTGAATGCGGTGGAAATAAGATAACTAAGAAACTTATGTGGAAAAACTCGTATGGACAGTCAGTAAATGGGTACTGAAGGAGCGTGGTTTGAAAGGTAATTCAATAAGTACATATGAAAGAAGCGTCTTTAGTTGGTTTGGGCATTTTGAGAGGATGAGTGTGGATTGAGGGACGAGGCACGAAGGTAGAGTGTGTGTTAAAAGGAAGGGGTAGGCCATGGCTAAATGCTGTAGACAAATATGTTAAAAAGAGAAACGTTATCGGTTTTTAGAATAAAGGAGTATGTATTCCGCGATGTATGGATGTTGTTGAAACGAAAAGAGTATGCAAGGATAAGGATAAGGAAGTGTGGAGAAATTAGTTGGTGAGAACAGTCTTTTTAAGCTATATGTACAGTTTTTGTCTACCTCGTAAGGGAACAAAGTGATTAGGTATGTATTATTAATGTATTATCTTAATACGTAATTTAATAATAGAAGGGGCGAAATAAATTTCACCCAATGCGGAATTTCTTTAAATGACAAAGAGAATTAGCTACACATCAAAGATGGTTCCCAAGGCGAATTACATAAAGATTACATATTTTAACCCTGCAAACATTTCTTATTTTGGGTTACAAGTCTACAAATTAAAGACTTCAAGAAAGTACTAACTTTTAAAATCTAAAATGTTTGAATTGAAATCGAGAATATTGTCTTAAACTTATTATTTTAATATCCTTTTAATAAAGCCTAAAATAGTTTTATACAAAAGAAGGAATGACGGACACTATATAGTTGATTTAATTTTTCTATACAAATAAACTAAAATCATATTATAGGTATACACTATGTTCTTTTGGTTCCGACATGGTAAGTAGCTGGTTTGGTTGCTTCAAACCAGCTTTAGATAAATTATTTATATTTTTCCAATTGAAAATACGCATACAATATTATATATATATATATATTTATTAATTTTAAAATAAAATGAAATTATTTTAAAGTATTATAAAATAAAATTCCACGGCGTCAGCCCGCAATCGAGCCGCCTCCATCTGTTGGTAAAGTTAGTGGCAACTTTTGCGAGTTGAGGATGTCATGTGTTAAGCACGACGAGCCCTTGAGCCGTTAGTCTTAGTTTTTATAGATGGGAACCTCTACTTTTTCATTAAAGTAGCTTATTTATATTCACGAGGCCGTTCCAAACCCACTGCTTCACAGAAAAATCTACAATGCTGGGGATCGAGTCTGGGGCCTTTGGATCTGTAGCCAGAAACTTGATACTTAGACTACAAAGGCCGTCGTTTTTATTATTATTTAGATTTCTAGCAAACAAAAATAAAACGATCTCAAATGGAGCATTGAATTCGAAATAAATTGTGCAGTTATCAAGATCCTGAATTAATTGTATTGTTTATATAAATAACTCGTTTTGTAATAGGCTTAGCTTATGTTTTATTTGTAATATTTTAATGTAACTAAAACTAGTAAACAACAATTTTAAGAACTGGAACCAGCCGGAACGTAATTAAGAATTGAAAAGATCAATTACTTTTATTTTTCTTGACCCGGAACCTTAAAAATGTTGTTCGAAGAACCGAAACAGGAGCCATAACCTACAAGTATTTTGGTTCGGCTCCCTGGTCGAAAATAGTTTTTATTTTATGCATCTAAAGAGTTAAGGAAACATGTAATTGTATTCGTGTACACGTAATCACGAGTTGCAATTTTCCAAGCGGAGCCACACAGAGTTACCGGTATCTCTTTTCTCGCACCCGTCATGGAAAAGTCATGCTTCCGATTTACCATGACAAGCTCTGCTAATAGCTAACGACGGATAATCATGCGCTGACTATTACGGCGGTAAAATAAACATTTAACTGTGGTTACGGTAAAATGAACGGTAAGGACACTAATTTGCTTAGTATGAACGAACGATGTTTGGTTACCTAGTAACTAGGCAGCGTGCGCGCGCGCGCGCACACACACACACACACACACACATATATATATATACACACATATATAAATGCTTATTTCAATTTTTCATTAAATTTGTGATACCTATAAGCAGGTCACATTTTTTTTAGTTGGGAGGACAGTTCCAACTCTGCGAATTTCAATACACATAAAACAAATGTTTACACACACAAACTTAACGTCTACCAATTAGAAGTCTCTAACCGTCTCCCAACTAGTAATCAGACTTTCAACATGATGCAAAGTAGACATTTGAATAGTAACTATTTTATAGCTAATGTAGTAGGAATGAGACCTGCCTCGGTGGTCGCATGGTTGCTCGTGTTAAATCTGGATTGCCGATGACAGGGAGATGAGTCGGGTGTATTGAGGGTTTTTTTTTTCAAAATGGGTCTCCACTCTCCCTACATTCAAATGCTGGTACACTTTTTCTAATATTCAACCTTCCTCATCCTTAACTCATTAGCGTAATTGCTACATATGCGTATAACCTGAAAACGTAGTAAGATGCGGTGCTAATACAAAGTAGGGATGAGGAAGGTTGAATTTAGAAGAAATATACTCGCATTTGCATAGAGAGAGAGAGAGAGATAGTTGAAATATATGTTGCGGGGAAAACCCTCTAAAAAATCCTCTTGGAGCACCGAATGTCCCGTCATCGGCAAACCAGACCTAATTAGCTTTACATTTAGACTACGTGTCCACCGGTGCGGGTAGCAAAGAGTTAGTCATTAATGTGCTTATATTTTACTGTTTTTCTAAATTCATATTTTATTATTTTTAAACTGATTATTGAGGAACTAACTATAGATTCTTCAATCACTAACTTTTTTGTCTGCTGAATGTGCTCTCCTTATCCCATCCTCTCGCATCTAGTTGGCGAACGACATGAACACGATCGTGTAGTATCAAGTTCTAGACATTCACATTATGTGGGAGGTAATGGGAATCCCTTCACCAGGCTATGAGACAACCATAGGTTAGCCAAATTAAGCACCTGCAATGCTACACTCGTCATAATAAAAATGCCTACAATTTCAGGTTCAAACTACGATGATATTGCGTCATTTACTTGGAGAAGCGTTCCCATAAGCCATGCACGCTGAAAAATTGTCGGTGGGCCTAGCCACACTGTTTATCCAGAAAGGTGGCAGTCTAACCTCTACGGATTAAACGGTGACTCTTTATCTTATTCAAAGTAAGCTTACTACCGTTCAGAACTGTACTGAAACTAAACGGAAGTGCGATTTTTACCCGGCTAAACATCACAAAACACCAGCCGACACAAGACATGAATTATTTTGAATGTATCACCAAGTCAATCAATGGACAATCTACACCTGGAAGCACGTCATGCACTTGTATCTTGCACTTGCGAGTAAGGATGTTACAATAAGAAGTGTAAGAATAGAAAAACTCTAAATGCGTGGATATAATCATTTATAATAAAGGTTTACATCGTTAGCACTAATAGATAGTCCTTTAGGTGCAGATTTTACTTAGGTAGACCCTACCTATGTGATTTATTTGTCACATTGAGTATGTATTTAAGGTGTATTGAATAAAAATACCCCGTAACTGTTATTTCAATCCTTATTCGCCTCATCTAGCAAAACTCCAAAATGGTTAAAAAGGGCGTTTAAAAAGTGTTTTACAGAAGTAAAGGATTCACATATGGGTTTTGCATGAAATGTCATTCTAAGCTTTGTTTCAACAAAGATAACAATTTTAAAAGACGCTTTTGTTATTGAAGATGTTTGGAAAGTGTAAAATGACAACTTTTTTTCTTGAGGTGTGGTATATATTTAATATTGCTTCACATATTTGGGTTTTAGCTATTGTGATTTAGATTTGTATTTCAAGAATATAACATTTTAATGGTACACTCAAACTGTCTTTAAATGATTAAAGTAACACACAACATGATCAAACTATATTTTTCAATAGTTTATTATTATTATGTGTTTTGTCTCACGACAGGTCCATTCATTTTGTCAGTTAACTTAAACCTCCGATGTTCCTTGTCCTCCGCCTCCTTCAGCTCCCAAAATGTTCTTTAAGTCCTCTTAATATTTTAATCCTCCTCTCCTGTTTACCTCATCCTTTCCTTCTATGACGTCGTGCAGAAGACAGTTAGTTCCTCCTCAGGATGTTTCTGATCCAGTTTGCTTTGTACCGAAGAATCACATCCAGTATGGTTCTATTTTCACCCACTCTTCTTAGGATTTCTTCATTGGTCTGTCTACCCGATTTTTTCAAGTCTTCTCCAGCACCACATTTCAAAATTCTCCAAGTATTTCTTTTCCGTCTTCCTAAAATAAAATTCCATGTTTCTCTTCTATACAATGTGATTATACAATTGTAACGTAGTTTATTTGTTAAGATTATTATTAGCACTGCGTCTCATTACCCGTTCGGGCTATACGCAGATATTTGTTTAAAAAAATCCCATCATAATTTAAATTTTTATTTAAAAATAATGTATTACACTGTACAGCTTATGTTCATTCTGAAGAAAACGCTTCTTTACTCTGTTTTTAAACTACGGAGGGAGCCCCACCCAAGCACATGGCTGTCTTGTAGGTTGGTATGCTATGACGTCACAGATTGTGAGACGCTCCCCACCTGTTGAACACCTGGCCTATTCACCTGGTGCGATACCATCACTCACACGCACTCAACTAATTTAACAAAGGAACTATTCGCGATAGTTATATCATTCTTCTATCGACATTTATTATATTTAATTTTTATTGATTTTCTTAAAGGGATTGATTAGTTTTTTTTTTGTGTTTGTTAAATGTTTACTTTCAGATTTATTATACTTCATATTTAATACACAGTTTAATTATATACCCATTTAATATTGAACACACTATTTTAATTACTTGTCTACTTAATTATATATACTCATTTTATATTTGATATATTTTTAAGCCCATGCTAGCTGTGACCCGTGAGGTGTGAAATCTTATACAGCAGTAAAGTCTTCAGACTTAGAATTTAAATTTGATAATTTTTATTATTTTAATATGTTATTGCATCTCTTCGACAGTTTTATTTATAGGGGTTTATTTAAATTTGTGTAAAGAAAACCTAACCACGCCTGCTTTACTAGACATGTTAGCCACATCTTGTGACCATATGCTTCATATTTCAGAATGTAAGATTTTTATGTGTCTCCAAAGTGAGTTAGAACATTTTTAAACAGATGTGTATTTTTTCATTGTAACAAATTAAATATCATCTAAGGCTACCCGAAATTAAAAAAAAAAGGTATTTATTTCTTCATTCCATTGGAATACACAGTGGACAGACAAACTTAATCTACTCTACTCGCACATTAATTTAACATAGGTATCTTAAGAAGCATCTGCATTTATAGGTACTCAGATTAAAGTGCTCAGCCAGTTTGATTTTATGGAAACAGTGAGATCGGGGATCGAACCTGACCGGGTGTATTTAGGTATCTTCTGCCCAAATAGTTGCCTACTTTCTCTCTACCTAAATGCTTATACATTTTCTCTAATGTTCTCTTTTTTTCTATGTATTTTAACGTTTTATTGGGGATCACCATGAGTATTTTTTTAAATGAAATAGGTTATTGTTTTTTTGTTTTGAAATCCTAAATATCATATCTCTAAATCCTCTTTAATATCGTAAGTTGATCTAATAATATAGTTTTGTAAGAATCGTTGGCTAAAGCTGACTGATGACTTCGAGTAGGTTATAAATTCCGCCCAAGGTAGTCTCGGTAAGTTTTTCATACCCACCATTATTTTACTCCCGCTACCTCTACCTCACCAGATTTTTTTTATCACACTAGGCCATGCCTTTATCATGGTCAGATAATGAATGTTTCCAGCTGGTATCTTACGTACCTACCACAGTCGGGATACATTTTTCAGTACAATTAAAAATCACCTTTCGTACTTCCCGTGCTGACATGTAGGTAACGGTTATCAGTCTCGCATTGTACGGAGGTTGTTGATCGAATTCGAACGGCTGTATTGAGGGGACTTCCCCATAAATGGTTTCTCACCGTCCTTTTACGCAAATCCAAGTATTCTTAAAATCACACCAATCAAGACAAAAGGTCTTTTTCCATGTACTCTTCGGTTTGGCTGTATTTTCAAAAAAATTAAATCTACAACCAATAAGTCATTTGTAACTACTCTTAAATCATTGTTACTCCAAAACCACGTGTACATGGTGGATTATAATGTTAAATAATCCCCCCAGATTTTCAATTTGAACAACATTGTTAAAATCATGTCTTAGAAATTTTAAATTTTTCCAAAATTAAGTCGAATGCTTATGTACTAATATACTCTAATGTGCTAGAGGCATGTTAACATATTGCTGTATCCGTCGTTTGCTGCTGAAGAATGTGTTCAGCAGGAGCGACTGGTAGGAATGTGGTCCTCGTGACAAATCTAACATCACCACAGTTTGTCCAGCCCTGGGCGAAGTGGGTCACAATCCTCGCCGCGATGAGCCTGCAATGGCTCAACCCGCACAGCCTCTTACGTCACGCGACGTGCGCAGTGTTGCCACACCGCCACTGTTGTCGCTCAGCGCACCGGGCAGGTGTTGAGTTGAGCTCTTCTCTGCTGTTGCGTGTTGACGGTTTCTATCCATCTGTAGTTCCCTGTTGGGCTCGCTCGTTTTTACTTTTAGCAGATTCCTAGTCATACAGGGTTGTTTTTCCTTTGACCGGATAATTAAGTTTTAGTGTTATAATCTGTTTTTAAGAATATTTTAATTTATAATTAATAAGACGTGTTTTTGTCGACCTCTGCACTCTTGGATAAAGTGCTCGCCTCATGATCCGATGTTCGTTGGTTCATTTCTAGCCGGGGTCAATAAAAATCCGTATCACAACTTTCTTCGGGGGGGAAATAAAGCCGTCGGTTCCATGCCGATTGTGGCTTTAAAAAAATACACATGAAAATACCTTTCCCTGCAAAATTGGTAGGCCCTTTCGCTCTCGCTCATAGAAATTCTTGTGTGCTGATATGATTAGTCGAGTTCGAAATTGAACGTTAAATACATCAAATAAACAGGGGATAGGGCCACGTTTGATTGATCAAATATAAATGATTATACCCAATTGAGGACAATTTTTATTTTTTATAAGATGAAAAGCATTTGATTTAGATTTTATTCATCGAACCTTAATACCCACACACTTAAAATAATCAATGCTATTATCTTTTCTCTGTGACTTAGAAACGAGGTTAGTGATTTATATTTAGTAAATAACATCTCAATACTTTTTGCAATTTGGTAACTATGCTTTATTTCTTTGCAAAGCAACTCCTTTCAAAAATGTGGAAATGTTATTTAATTTCTGTCTAAATTTATTTGAAGTATACCTATACACTGAGAATGTATACGGTAATATAAATGTTGTTTTTGTATTACCGATTATTCTTCGCAATCTGAAAACTAGCTTTTAACTCTGCAGAAAGAAAAATAAACTTCTTACGTTTCCCAAAATTTGATATTTAAACTACCACAGCATTTTAAAATAAAACTTGTACTAAATTACTGCCGATGTAATACACTGAATATTTTACCAACTAGCTGACATAGTCTTAAGATTAGCTAGTTCACAAACTGAATGCAGAAATGAACATTTAAGATGCGATCTTTGCCTAAGTACGATGATAAAATAATTGAAGCGAATCATTAGACATTGGTACAAAAACATCTTGTCAAAAAATAACATCAGATTTCACCAACGAGTGCAAATAAAATAATAGTCAGTGTTAAAGACATATTATTTGAATAAATGAGCAACATGGCTTCCTAAGAAAATCACGGTTCATCCAACTATGTCTCTAAATGTTATTTATTAATTGTTATGTCGCTCTTTAGAGAGCTCAACCTTCCAATTTTATCCATGAATTCGGTACGCTAGTGACCCCCTTGGACTTCTGTGTTGGGGGTCCGGGGTTCAATCCTCGGTCCCGGCACAGATTTATCTGATTACCAAACCCTTCCTTCACCTCTGACAAGACATCTTGTGAATGTGAGGAATGCCAGGCCTCCACCGTGGTTCGGATTCCACGTTAAACTGTAGGTCCTCCATTTCATCTCACAATCACCCTACCATTACACATTAGCGTAAGTGCGTATAACCCGAACGGGTAGTAAGACGCGGTGCTAATAATAATGATANCGTTAAACTGTAGGTCCTCCATTTCATCTCACAATCACCCTACCATTACACATTAGCGTAAATGCGTATAACCCGAACGTATAGTAGGATGCGGTGCTAATAATAATAATAATAATAATAATAATAATAATAATAATATATGTATATTTTTTAAAAGTATATCGAGAAAAAAATTTCTACTAGGTTAGGAAATCTGAGCCACCAGCAACCCCCAATTTCTCGGACCTTTATCGTGAAATTTCAAATCTTTGGTGGGATTCTAGAGTGGTATCTTTACCGCTTCACGATTTTTTTTGGTCAAATCTATAAGTGGTTGTTAATATTAGTTTTGAAAATATCCTGCCCAAATAATTTCCCGGGCCTCTATTTTAAATTTTTAAATGTGCGTAGTCTTCTACTCATTTGGGGTTGCCCCTCTACATTTATTTTAAATTTAATAGTTCTACCCTAGAGAACAGTCTGTTTTTTCACCTTTAAGTTTTGAAAATTTTGAGAGCACTTCCACCCATTCCATTTTGCAATCTACCTGCCTCGTTAGCATAGTTAGCTAACGCGCTAGTTTCGTGTTGAGCTAGACTGTTGAGGATGGGTAGATTGAGGTTCGAATTTTGCTCGAGTAAACTGAGGGGGATTATCCCTAAATGGTTTTCCACTCTCCCTCCACGCAAATTCGAATTCATTTCTTCTATATTCAACCTTCCTAATTCCTAACCCATTAGCATAATTAGTAGATGCGGTGCTAAATATTAATTATTAACATTTTGCGTTCCTTCAGACCTTTGTGGCTGTTTGGAGTTTACCTTATGTCTGAATTACATATTTCCATCTTCTCCCACACTGAAAAGTAGCTTATTCCGATTTTTGCAATGTCGAAACCCCCATTTCACCATCCTTAAATTAGTAATATTAATGTTTAATACGTCTTATTTGGTTATTTTAAGTGATTGTTCTAATATTTTGGCAAATTTCAGTTTTCTACCTTATTTACCCATTTCTAAAAGTACTACCTTATAATTTCCATACTTTAATGAACATTTGGAGACTTCCCAATACTTGCTTTCCCAATTTGTTTTCTACCATACTGAAAATTAGTAGTTTCTACTAATTTTGAGTCACTCAATCTCCTGCGCCCGGACCTCGGAACCCATCGAGTGAATACCGTATACAAATTAATGTTATATTTGTAGATTACGTCTCAATAAATACCCACATATCCAATTTCAACTAGAGGAGAGGACGTGAGATTTCTCACCCCTTTCTGCCTCTCTCCACCCAGTTTGATGAACCCCCAAAAAATGTTCACCAAATTCTAGAACATAACCTTCATTTTAAATGTCAAGGTTCTATGTCCGCTGGTTCAAAAGATTAAAGCAGTAAAAAAAAGTTATTTTATCTTTGAGCTCAACTAAAAATCACAAATAACTTTTTATTATCTTTTTAGAAAAGTGTGTAACAATCTTTTATCTATCCCTATAACGAAATGACAGCTCACGTTGTTGTTGGAATGTGGACGTCACTCTGACGTCACGCGTCACTTTCCGTAATGTTGAGTTGAGCAACTTCCCATAGCCTCAGGTGTGTTGGATAGGTTGCCTCGTTTCTCCCCTACGTCGGGCTGGACACTCGTCGTAGTTCTTATGTCAGTACCAACACATCTGCAACTGTCTCTACGATGTTCACCAAGTGAAGGCTAGTACACCTAACGTTATTTGGAAACCTTTGTATTTCCAACCCAATAGAATCCGGGCTTACTCCACCCCCTCCTCCTATTAAGGACTTTTCTCTCTTTCAAAGCGAATGCGGTTGAATTTCTTAAAATACGTTAGATTCAATTTTGTAAATTGCATTTAGATAATCTGAACGATCAGTATGGTTCAAAGTATGAAACTACCGAACTAAATTAATGTATGCCTTTGCATTTGTTTGACTATAAAAACGAAATAATTATATATATATATATATATATATATATATAAAAATTACACTGTTCACAATTCTATGTGCGTTTTCAATTGAACAAAGGGATGTTTAAAATATAATATATACTCTCTCTTTATTTTTAAAATAAAGATAAAAAGCTTGGAAAATATCACGGCTAAGATACTAGCCCTTACTTTCCTGCGGCCCCTCTGAGAGAGGAAATATTGTGATCGTTAAAAAATATAATTCTATAATTTTATGGATGTCAACGATTCATGACACATAAATTCTAATATTATTATTATTAGCCCCACGTCTTACTACCCGTTCGGGTTATACGCACTAACTTAATGTGTAATGGTAGGGTGATTGTGAGATGAAATGGAGGACCTACAGTTTAACGTGGGATCCGAACCACGGCGGAGGCCTGGCAATTCCACACATTCACAAGATGTCTTATCAGAGGTGAAGGAAGGGTTTGGTAATCAGATAAATATGTGCCGAGACCGAGGATTGAACCCCGGACCTCTGGCACAAAAGTCTGACACCTTACCTCTAGACCGCCAGTTCACCTCATAAATTCTAATAAAAAACAGTTGTTTACTCAAAGCCGTTTATCTGTATTTAGGCCTGGATCTGAAACCACTTTACTGTTCGGGCTAAAACTTGTTTCCTAGGGTTTTAATAACGTTTCCTTGGAGTGGTATATCCGGCCCAGGCATGTTCATCCGTTCCCCGGCGGCTAATGGTCCACACATTGAGATGTATAGGAGCTAATGCCCAAATATAATTAGAGCATACTTTGGTGGTTATTTCTGAAATCTGTATTATTTCAATTAATCCGATACATAACTAACTCCGGGGCCGCGAGCTGTATAATGGACGTGCCTGATCCATCCTTAAGATTAAAGATAGCTTACTTTAATGCGAAAAAAGAAAACAAAATCTTCAAATTGGCTCTAACAATTTTTATTAAAATTCATATCTGGGTATTGTTTAACATTGCCAACAAAATGGCTCATATAATCTTCCCCCAAAAAATAACGGGGGTGGGGGTTATTTGAATGTTTATCTCCAATTTTTATCACATTTCCTTATCTCAAAGAGATAGAAATAGGCCAAACTTATCATTGAAATATTGTTGTACTGTTAAAGATTAAAAAACTTTTACTCAAAAGAATACTTTATAAAAACCATATTTTCTGATTCACAGGCAAATATATAAATATATATATATATGTATATATTAAATAGAACTTAGGGAAATTATATATATATATATATTAAATAGAGCTTGGGAAATTTATAGTTTAAAATGCACATAGCATACATGTTTCTGTAACTGTGTTTATAATTTCATGTTTGTGTTTTAGTGAAATGCGATGTTAGTTTTTTCACTACGTTTTTACAACATTTTAAATTATTCTGTGTCGCTTATCCTATGATCGATCTTAGCCATAAAATGCTAAATCGCTATATGAATTCCGTCCATTTGTGCACTCAAATTTTTTCCTATACAAAGGGGCTGGATATAATTTTGTTAAATATCTATCTATATATATTAAATATTTATTGACATAATTGTTATGATTATTTTTCTCCTTGCATCTTTTGTAAATACAGTAGCCCCATGGCTTCTTTGGTGCTGACTGACAGCTTTAAAAAGTTACCAGACCAAATTACGTATCCCTACGCCGAACCAGATGATCTGCAAAAACATGTGTTTAGCAGCTGTCACTTATGACAGTAAAAATTTCGGTATATACCTAGATTTGACTGTCAGAAGTCAGCTGTCAGTCAGCACAAAAGAAGCCATGGGGCTACTGTAGTCTCTTCTACATGGGGACATGGAAGGTAGCCTACCACCTAATTTCCAAGTTATAAGCAAATGTTTAAATTTTAAGGTAAAAGAGCGATAAAGTCTACGTGCTGTGCGCCGTACCATTTATTATAACCCGGCCATCCTTATATTATGCTCATAAAAACTAATTGATGTGTGTATAAAACTGCTAACCTGTGATTGTTAATTCTCTGTTGAATACATACTTTAGCTAAGAAAGCAAAATATATTATTCTGGGAATGACTTGCGGGATGTGTCTTTCACACCTGCGCCTGAAATGACAAATTGTTTCCTGAAATCTCTCCGCGACATTATTTGTCACGGCTCGCGGTCGTTTCAACGTCATATACACAGTCGTGTCACAACGCCTGAGAGGTGATGTGCTATCCTGAAATAATGAAGTATCCAACGGCAGCACTTTGTCACTAGTTAATGAGATCTTGGGTGTACGCGTTCCAGACCTGGCGCGTGCTGGCTCTTTTTTAGAATTGGTGGAAAATCTATCATAACCATTTCGCTCCTTGTAAACTCTTTTATATCGTCTCAAGGTTTAAATAACAATAGCTATGCCCTGATTTTTGTTGGAAGAACACTAGAGAAAATCAAAACACATTTCTTTGAGGCCAACATTGATAATATTTTATTATATTATTTGTGTTATTTGATAGGTATTGACAATATCTATTAAAAGTAACATCTACAGATGACATGACTTTATGTATGAATATATTAACATTGTTTTAGTAACTTTAGTAACTAACTTCTACTGTTCTTCCTACCAAAATCATACTATATCAAGACTGTCGTGTGCTAATTACTTTGGTGATTCTTGATGGCTAGGCGGTCTTGTGCGTCCTTCAGATGAGCTGTTCTATTTGCTATATCGATTAAGTGCAAGTAATAAAGTAAGCTATGTTCTGATATACGTACATTATTAATACGTATTTAACTGTCATTGTTGATAGTATGCCTTTTAATACTTATAAAATATCACTAATAACTAGATCCCAGATTTGAATGTATTATTAACCTACTAAATTACACATAAAATATATGTAGCAAAGTCAGTTGAAATATGTTGTAAAAAATGTATTAATATATTTATTAATGTGAGATTTGTAATATTAAATAAACCTTTTTTCATAACGTTTATAACAAATAGGCTATATAACTATATTGTTGAAATGAAATATAATTTTATTGCTCCAAATTTATGAAGGAAGTAATAGAAAAACTCTTCTCTAAATATAAGTCCTACACACTTTATCCCCGAGGTTAAATGTTTGGTCAAGACATCCTAGCCGATCTTAATATTACACTAGAGTATAAACATGGTTGGTCTTGTTTGCCTTTGTAAGGACCATTCCACGCTCCGTATTATTGAGATAGATTTCTAATTACATTTCCTTGATTAATATTGGTTTCCGTTTTCGTCTTACCGATTTATATCCGTTGCTTCTACCCAAGAACAACGGTAAAATGAGCCAATCACAAAAATTAATGTTTATACAACTCTAAGACGTGTTTACAAACAGTTACGCCAACTGTATTCCCTCTGACGTGCCAGCATATCTGACTTGGACTTTGCACACTGCCATCCCTTCACTGAATACATTCCTTTATCAGAGTACAGGCTGCCTAAAAATTAGTGACATAATTTCTAAAAGTATTTTCTCTAAGAAAAACATATAAATAATACCACGTTAAAAAGCGCGCAACATGTAATTTTATGTCATATCTTCAAAAATATGTATAGATATGTAAAATTGAAACTAAAACAACAGTCACAAATATCCTATCTCGCCAATATGTAATTATATAAATATCCCGGATCTACTATTAACAAAGTAAAATGTTATCTCTGTTGACATTAAAGTCTATATTTTCTAAACATCTCTCTCTCTCTCTCTCTCTCTCTCTCTCTCCACCAGCTCCTCACTACAGATTGTGTAGTTGTAGCAAACAGCTGTGCTCGCGGCAAGGCGGTATACGCCCTTTATGAGTCCCAGCTGGGAGTCGGGTTAATCGCACAGCGCTTCTTTGTTGAGGTACATTATAATTGCCTTGTGTGTGTGTCGTTTTTTTTTTAAAGCGAGGTCTCTGCAATAACAACCTCACACACGTTCTTTCATTGCTAACATCTTGAAAAGAACATCATACGCGGCCATGTCTTCAAAACTTAATTTTAGTTACTCTCAATAAGTTATAATTGGTGAGTGAACCGTTGGTCTTCTTTATCATCGCTCTTTAGGTCAACTTTTGCTAAATCTTCTCGCTCTCAGTTATGTTTGAAGGTGGTGTGCTGGCAACTCGACTAACCAGTGTAGCGATATTTGTCTTATGTTTAAGGGGAGATTGATCACACGAAAACGAGAGAATGGCAACGCTGTTTCAGCCAAGCATTTACCTCAACGATGATATCCAGTGTAGCGATTTTTCAAAGACACCTAACCTAAACAAGAGTTTTCTAAGTTAAGAAGTTCATATTTGTGTATTTGCATGAATCACGGGCTATCGTTGGAATTTAAAAAACCACATGTATATTATACACTGTGTGTATACATGTGATTGCCAAACATATACCTAAACACCGCGTTTTACTAACAGTTCGGGGTTATATACGCATATGCATTAATTACGCTAGGTTTTTTGTGGATGAAAGTTATCTTTAGAGGAACTGCACCCGCATGGATTGACTTAGGTTTTCCTCTCCTTAATAGCTTACCACTTCACTCCGCGCAAATTCACCTTTTTTTAAAATTATAACTTTCTCATCCTGTCCCATTAGCGTGAATACTAAGCTAAAACTGTCCGACATCTCAACTCACTCGGTAGCTTGGCTGTCTACTAAGCTAAGGGTCCCGGACTCGTTTCCTGGCATGGCAGAACAATTTATCATTGGTGAAATGTGGGTTTACCCTTTCATAATGATAAATTAACGGTGGGGGTCTGGATTTAGTGTCTGTTCTGGATTTAAACAAGAAAAATATTTTTCTTGGTTTGATTTTCTCCAATAATTGACAATGTTCCTAGAAATACATCTCTGTTCAATTACCGACATTAATAATAATTGTTTGCAATGCTCTTGTATGCTAAAAGGAGCAATCTGGTAAAAATGTTTGTTCTGCTTTGACACTTAACTGCAAAGAAACGAAGGGAGTTTATTCCTTGGCGCCGAAACTAGAGTTGTGGGAGGTGGGGCCAAGGGGCATGGGTACATTGCCCCTTCTACCCCCACTCTCTTGCTATGATAGTTGGGGGAGGGGGGGGGTCGGTTTTAATAAAAACTGTGCAATTCTTTAGTTATGATTTTCGCGACCAATAACTCTGAAAAATCTTGATTACACTCACTCTTTATTTGCATGGCTTAATATTTCTTACTACACATATTATGAACCCAATGAGTATTTAAGATAATGATTTATGTAGAAAAAGAAAAATAAGTATAGCCTATTTACAAGAAAACCTTTCATTAAAACAAGTTCCGATGTTTTGGTCCATCACCTTATGGCTATATTGAAATAAGAATAAAAAAGAGCAATACGGATCATGCTGAAATAGTGATGCCTGTATAATTATTGTTTTCATAAATTTGATATTTATTTCTTTTTTAAGGTTGTGACCGAGAAAATGTCTATATATATGTATGATTATATATAATTGTATATACATACGTATATATATAATTGTATATTCATACGTATACACCACGTATTTACGCTGAACCTATCAATTAGTGGTAGTGGCGCTGAGTTATGTTCGCCTACTTTTCTCCAGTCAATTCATCCCTCAAGCACGGGACAGGCATAGAAGATAATACAGGGGATTGCTGTGCAATCTCTTAACACTACACTTTTTAATGAAACAATAGCCGAAACTATTGTTAATGCATTTTATTGGGGATAATCCCTCTTAGATATCATATTCTGAAAATTGAAATATTACACCTGGACACGAGAATCGAACCCGGAACCTTCGGCTTAGTAAGCCAATGATCTTACCACTGAGCTATCCAGGATTAGTCCCCTGCCCATGGTCATTCTTCACTCATAGTTTAAGGCAGAGTCTAAGATGGACGTGCGGAATTCGTCAGCTTATAAACATGTGATTATCTAAGATCACAGCCATCAGACAACGCAGCCATTAGCGACTCGGTAGTTGGCATTTTTGCAGCCATTAGACTCTGCCTTAAACCATGAGTGAAGAATGACCATGACCATGGGCACGGGACGATTCCTGGATAGTTCAGTGGCGAGAGCATTGGCGTACTAAGCCAAAGATCCCGGGTTCGATTCCCGTGTCCAGGCGTCATTTTTTAATTTTCAGAATATGACTACACGTTTTATTGTTGTGGTCCTCCTTCCTGTACAACAGGTGGTTGGTTTCATGAGAGATTAAGGGTTGAGATGATATCCGAGGTTGAATATGTTTCTACCGGCCCTTGAAGAGGGCGGGACCAACCAACCACCTGTTGTCGTGGACTACAGCTGTCTGAATGGCTGACCCGCTTCGCATGGCTGCCGGAGTGTGACTGGTGGTACATGGGCAGCTCTCAGTCAATACACCTCTCGAGAACTTAGATTCATTCCAAGTGGAGCGAGCACGGATTATCTATAGCTTGTCTTCCCACGCCCTTTCTGGTACCAACTTTTCAACAACAAAACATACTGGGTCTATCCATTGAGCTTAGGGTAACGGATTTGATTCCCAACATGCCCAAAAAATAAAATATTGGTGAAATTGGTGTCTCCCCCTTCATAGTGATGTATTGACAGTTGATAAATATATGCTAATTGTCTGTTCAAGTTTTAAGTTTGTTTGTTTATCATGTCTGATTATCTGTTAAGAAATTGCGGGAATAAATAATAATCTTGTACGTGTGAGTGGGTGACTGGCACGAACCTCCTGCTTAATTATTTGCTGGAAGATCTGAGAACTTAATTCATGCCGCGCCTGTGTATCTAATGATACAACTTTTATATTCGCTATTTAGTCCAACATCAGGCTTACCAACTACTTATTCTAAAATGTATACATTAGGAAGTTTGTCTAATGGCAGTACATCCGCATTAGTGAGATTATGGGAAAACCATAATTATATGTTCGCTGTAGCCGGAGTGACCAGACTCGAGCAGAATATGTTCTTCACGTTTTCCCATAGAAGGTAACTCCATAATTGTCTCCATCCAACTCGGTTGTGCTTCGATATCAGTGATGTGGCGAGCACTCATGTGCAAGTAGAAGCGGCAGCATACTCTTCTATTAATTACTATTAAAAACGAGAGAAGAGATCAAATTCCCTCTGATGGTGGATGACAAGATTATACTAAAGTAGAAATTAATAAATGTAAATACATGTATACAAGGGAAACTATTATTTGTAAAGTAGGTGAATATATTTTTTGGATGTTTCTGATTGAGAAAAATATATATTTAGCCCGTAAAGGTCTAATTTTGAAATCCACTAAGACTGAACACTTGATACTGTGCCCATGGATTTGTTGATGTCCCCTTCTGTGTAGCCTTGTTATAAGATTTCACAACATTTAACTTATTGAGCGACCGCTCAAAATCAAACCAGGTCTTTCTGACGTAAAGCAGACCTCAATAACTACTCGTATAAAAAAGGCGAGCAAATTACTTGATATATATAAAATATGTAAGGTTTGCGACTTACAAAGTGCGATTTTTTTTTCTTTCTTTCGTGTGAACTTAAGTTTAACAATGTCTTTTATAGGGATACAAGAGTCAACCGTTTTGGCACGGCCAAATTTTGAAAGGGTCTTCCTAATTGCTAAGTAGACTCTACACTTCCGCGACAACCTACTGTCACTATTTATGATACCCATGTTTCCTTATGTTTCACTGTGACATTAGGAAAAATAGTGTTCGTCCAGAAACGACTTATTTATAAATGTTTATAAAAATGATTCACATGTGACAAGTTTGTTACTGTTTTTGGAAACAAGGTGTCTAGGTATGTGTCTACTGGTCCCTAAGCTCCTGAATTATTGCTCCAATACCTTTAGTAAATTTGGGACGTGTACAATGTGTTAGTACGTACAGCATACACCAAAGAAGTGACTAAGTGGCTTTTGACCCACATATTGAGGTTCCACATATATTTATAGTCGATACACACACTCCATCGACCAATTGTATCCTTCGTCCAAACTAGGTTCGACATTAAGACAATACAGCGAAAGCTCTGAATAAAACAACAGTATCACGGCTCTTGTTCAGACCTCGATGAAACTTCAATCAATCGACATCGATACACAGGGAGAACATTTTATTTCTGTAGATGCTTGTCGACTCAAGTTTCCTCTTTTCCTTTGATCTATAATTCTAACAATGGAAAAACGAAACTACATTCAACCTTTCTTTTTCCCTCCTCGCTACATCCACACTAAAGAACAGCTGGTAAAATGAAGGGATATTAGTTAACTTTGTTCGGGAAACATGTTGCTGACGATACGTTTCGAACGTTGTTGCCTCATATTTTTTTTGTGTCGCAGCATGCCTGGTACTAGTAGACTGGTTATCGATGTTGACGCGACAGGTCCACTATATGTGGTGCCCAGTTTTACCCTCCTCCACATCACGGCAACAATAGCCGGCGATAAACGTCACTGACCGACGAACGATGTTGCGCTCTCTCTCTCTCACCCAAACACACTCCTCGTGACATCTTTGGTCTGTGACCCACACTGTATAGGGTCTGTCGTCAACAAAGCGAGCGTTAACTTTTCCAGAAAAACTTAAGATTAGGGCTCTAAACCTTGCTCCGGGTAAAGCTTGATTCACACGTTTGCCGACAAAAGACCAGACAGAATCTGTTTTGAGTGGCGCAGCAATTCACACTAAAGCAGCGACGTATGTTTGTGATCTCTGATATTTCGCAACACAAACTAGAAATATTTTATTTTCTAACGGATAAACAGATCGAGATGAATATCACAATAGATGTTTGCAAATTATTGTAATGTGTCTGTAAACAAATCTGAACAAGAACCACACTCGCGCGAATGTTATTTAAAATAATTTCACAACACTAAATGAAGTTGTCTTCTATCATCTCACTTTGTAGGCGCATGAGCACTGATTGGGTCTCTTAAGCTGACGTTTTGCAGATAAAGGAAAGCTTAAAGTAGATTCAAGTTGCACCAGATGAAATCTTAAAATTGTATCTGCTCTGCTATTGGGCGAATGTGTGAATCCACAGTAAGCTTGTCGTTGATCTGTCAGGCCCAGATGAAAGCTTTACTGGCCGAGTGATGTGCTCGTTACACAACGGCAGCAATTAGGTTCACTCACAACAGTACCGTTTTCTGTCATCAAGGGCAGGGGCTCCCAAACTTTTATGTCTGAAGGAGCCCTTTCACCAGACAAAAATACACGCTGGAGCCCTGTTAAAATTGTTTACTCTTATATTATGAACATTAACGACAGTTAAATTTTTACAAGTATAAAAATACAAAACAAAAGGAAAACATCACGTATTTGGCAACTATCCTTTATTCGGATTTAAAGGGGGGGAGGGAATGTCACTATTAAGATTATTGTTGCTATTTTATAGTGTGAAAAAAAAAATTTGCCTCACGAAGCCTGAGTTAACTATGGCCTCGTAGCACATATTGAAAATCGCTGGTCAAGATTCTAAGTTCTTAAATTAGGTTAATTTATCTACCGGGGGTATTTAAGATTAATTTTTTAGACAGTCAAACGACCACTTTTTTCCCTACATTCTCAACTCACAAATAATTATGCGGTTTCATAAATATTTACTCAAATAATAAAGGATTGTTAGTTTAGCTGGGTTTTTTTTTCGTTTGCTTAACACAAGTGGTTTGTAGAGTTTAGTATTAATTAGTAGTAGTACACTCACAACACAAGCTTGAAGTGTTTCAACCAAAATTTAAAGATGAGGAGAGTAACTCGAGAGTAAAATTACCCACATTCGCGCGAAGAGAAAATTACACTTGATACACAAGAAACCTCTAGTACAGTGGTTCTCAAACCGGGGTACGTGGGCACCTTTCAGGGA
Source organism: Timema shepardi (assembly GCA_902151425.1). Lineage (NCBI taxonomy): Eukaryota > Metazoa > Arthropoda > Insecta > Phasmatodea > Timematidae > Timema > Timema shepardi. Next base: position 40,989 of record CABFVX010000821.1, read on the forward strand.
GTACCCGACCAGCTCTCAAGGGGAGATTGTCAAAATAATAAGGGACTTATGGGAAATCCTAATTCTTGGCAGTTACCGGCATCTAATTATTTCCACCCCTTTTTTCCCCATATTTGCTCGGCTGGAGACCGATTTCTGAGAATTTTCAACCCTATACTTTACACCTTCTACATTAGCAGTTTATGATGCCTTTATCAACAACATATCTATGTAAGAGTGGTTTTTTATTCATGATATACTTAAAAATAAATATCGCGATAGACTATATTTGGAGCCAGAACTCCTTGAAAGCTTCAACTGGAGAACCGGACATCAAAAAGTTGAGCCAAGCCATGCAGCCACACCCCTCTCATTGAACACTTTGGGAATCATAATATATCATCTCCAGAATTACAATTAAAGATGTTGATTTGAAAATATTGTGTTTAAGTTTACTTTTTTCTTTATTTTTGGACGAATTTGTAAAGAAAATCTATATAAATTGTCTACATATTTTTTACAGTAAAATTGTTTCTTTAACTTGTTATCCGTCTTTACTGGGGCTTCGCGTGGAGTGGTTTGTTCTAGTCGAAGTGTAGTTTCCGTGCGACTAGGAGTCGATCCCGTGGGTCGAGTGGATGGGGGTAAGGAAGGGAGATGGGGGAGAAAACATAGGCGGGTTCGGGGGTGGTAAAGGGGTGTAAGTGATAGCCCTCAGGACTAAAAGGGGAAAGTGGAGTAGGTGGGGGTCGGATGGTCGGTGTGGGGGAAAATCGAGGGGAGGAATGGTCGACGCTTGGAGTTCCTGAAGCGGAGTGTTTGCGTTCGTAGGTCTGGTGGCTGCAATAATAGACGGGTCCGTGTGTGGAGTACTGTTTGGTGGTCGTTGCCTTCTTTAGTGTCTTAAGTCGTTGGGCCTTGCCGGCGCGGCGGGTGTATCCCATCCCGTGGGGGTCACCGTCTGAAAGGACGAACAGGTTGGGAGGGGGGAAGGACAGAGTCCCGGCGACACGAGGTCGCGGTGGGAGGTAAGGAGTAGGAACAGTCCCGGCGACACGAAGTCGCGGTGGGAGGTAAGGAGTAGGAATAGTCCCGGCGACACGAAGTCGCGGTGGGAGGTAAGGAGTAGGAACAGTCCCGGCGACACGAAGTCGCGGTGGGAGGTAAGGAGTAGTCGGGAAGGATAGGTGACGACGATGAAAAATGCTCTTTTCAAAAATAGTGACGATTTATTAGGCTCTTTGTGAAACGGCGGTGTCCCAGGGTGGGTCACCACTGAACTTGAATCAAGATTTCATCGGCTTATATACCCTCCGTTGCTGCCTGGCCTTGTCCAATCAGAGAAGAGGGAGCTTCCCATTGGCTCGGGAAAACGAAAGTGATATTGCCCGCCAAGCGAGCCAATAGGAAGAAGGGAGTTGATTACAGAGGTAAGAGCGTCACGGACGGCTCGGAAAACATGGACCGCGAAGGGTCCAGGCAGTAGGGAGGGGTTAGAGCGGCCGGCTCAGATAACATGGATCGAGCGGTCCAGGCAGTAGGGAGGGGTTATAGCGGCCGGTGCGAGTGCGGAGGAAAGATACAAGGCTGCCTGATCAAGAGGTACAACAAACTGATCTTAACGATTCTCAATAAGAGGTAATGTTACGGCTATAACTGTAGGATTCTCTCTAAATAGCTTTGTCACATTTGAAATATTTTGATTAGGGATATTTTTCCCCAAAATATTAAATAGATCAATGATTTATCATTCACGGTATATTTTAAAAGCCTGTCACTTGGACTTTAAATCTTGGGGCTACATTAAACTTTTAGTCATGGCAAAGGGTACATACAATCTAAAAAAAGTTTGAGAACCGCTGCTCTAGTAGATTTAGTAAATAGTTGTGTAAGCTATCTTTATATAACAACCCCTATATAGTATAGATATACAATTAATTTAAACTAACTTATTTTGTTTGTCCACAGATAATCCTCCTAGGCTCATAAATAGTTTTTTTGTATGCAAATTAAAACCAACATATTTTGCAATTGCTGTCGATATTTAATAATATATGGTTATAGGTATTTAAAAAAATATATACCTTAAAATCTAATAAAAACATAATCATTATTAAAACAAAGTAAAATTTTAAATTATTATCTCTCTTTTAAACGTAAACACTGTTTCAGATGTTATCTTTTTTTTTGTGCCGAGTATAAAGTTACGTATATATTCCGATTTTTTTAAGTGCCCTTTATTTGGTTTAGCAAATCAATCATTTAAAAAATCACTTAAATGTATTGTTTATAGTTGTGTATAAATTAGTTCTAAAGGCAAATGGAAGACGAGATTATATTCCGGATAGCCTTCATTCATCGAGAGAAGTTCCTTGGGGTAGGCGCCAGTCCCTAAACATTACCTTCCTCCCAGCAAGTCCCTTAATATTTCCATTTCCATCTTACCAGACAGAGCCCATACCCTTCCATTATCCTGGATAAGTACAGTAGCCCCATGACTTATTTGGTGCTGACTGACAGCTCAAAGCTGACGGCTTTGAAAAGCTACCAGACCAAATTATGTATCCCTACGCCGGACCATATGATCTGCAAAAACATTTGTTTAGCAGCTGTTACTTCTGACAGTCAAAATTTAGGTATACACCTAAATGTTGACTGTCAGAAGTCAGTTGTGAGCTGTCAGTCAGCACCAAAGAAGTCATGGGGCTACTGTATTCTTAACAGGTCGTGTGTTTGGTTTATTTACAATATTTTTAAGTGCGTGTTTAAATGTTAACCTGAAATATTCACATTTAGGCCTAGTTTAAAAATACTCGATTCTTGGCCTGACTGCTAGCCTAACGCTATTTTGTTTTGTTTCAGGTAAGAGCAGACTGAATAATCTACATTCCTAATGGCCAAACCAGCGCGGTGAGTCAATAGGTTCATGATCACTCTTTGACAAATTCTTAATAGTTAGCTACTTACTCGATTGCATAGTATGGGAGTGGGCCACTCTCTCATTGACCAATCTAGCCATCCTGTTGAGCGTTCTTTCCCACACTCGCCAGCTTTATTGCTCAAACCTCTCACGAAGATACAGATATTTCCCCCCCAAGGATTACGTTCTAGTATCGTTGATAGCTAGAAAGTTAGAAGATAGTTATCTCTCATATAAAGCAACATGATAAGGGTTCCACCCCACAGACATCGCGTAATATTTAGGTAAGTAAGGAAACGCTAACCAGGCGTCGTATTGTAGTGCGATATCGTCTAGTCTTTATTATAAAACAGTGGAATTGAGACCGGTTAAACCATCTTTTTAACATTTAAATAGATAAGAAAAGGTATAAAAAACACCTATCCAAATTTCACTGTCGTCAAGTGCTGCTTCTTCTTCATTCAACAGCCCGAAGGTTGGTTTGATGTGGTTTCTTCCATCCAGAGCTGGGTATACACTCACACCTTCGGCTGATTAGTGTTGCCTGCACCATCTGGTAGGCATTAGGGAAGTTAAAAGAGTGTGGTTGCACCCTGTTGCCTTGCGTGAAAATATTTCTTGTTATGATAATTCTTATAAAAAAATTCTAAAATAGTCGAACCGTTTAAACTTTGATATAGGTTTTAAAATCGCAATCGGGGAAAATAATTCTTGAGGGTTTAAAGTGTTACTAGAGCTATTTTTATTGGTTTATTAACCAATTAAGTTTTTTCTTCAGGGTAAATATTGTCAACTCTTAATTTGGTTAATATCCCCTTAACATTATTTATATGGTAATCCGACCATATATACTTTTACACATTGTAACGTATTGATATCTTTTACCTTGACCTCGTGCCGTAACTGTCCCGAGTATCGTAAAAGTACGACCGAAATATAGTTAATTTTGTTGACATGGCCACAAAGTCTTGTTTGTTTTTATGTAACACGCTCGTAAGATTTAAAGGTTCAATTTCACTAGAGCAGCGGGGCGGTGCAGGTTTTGGTGTCGCTTTAACCAACATGAAATTAAACGTGTAGTATCAATGAAACTTTATGTGTTTTTTATATTCTATAGCACATTCTATAATTAGCTCTTTGGACTTACAACTTTTAATGTATTTATGTTTCATTGTTGCGTATAAAAATACACCGTCTATTATATCGTTTTTATGTTATGTCCATTTGCTTAGCAAGCACTACTTTTCATGATTCAATTTATATATAGTTGGTTGATTACGCGGTCAGTATGATTTGTAGTTGGCATGCTCACAGTTGCAAATGTTATCAGAACTCATATATTCATACTTCAACTCGATCGAACCAATGGGTACGCCGATAAATATATTAGTCTTATCTTTGTTGATGACGGGAATGTTTAGTTTTAAATCCCGTCCTGGGGTTGAAATAACCGGTTTAAAAAATGCAAGTTGTAATTTCAAATACAATAATGAGTACATTTTCATTTTTTTAAATTCAAGATGTTGATACATAATAATATATTATTATATAAGAATAATGTGGAGGTCAATATGGGATTCTTAGTTGTATTTAGTTTTTTAATACTGACTTTAGTTGATTATTATTGGATTTATTGATGAAGAGTATTTTTAATGTGTTTTTTTTAACAAACTTTAGGACCTAAGCTAGGGGTTTAATCTAATTAGATTTTCGTCTTCAACATAATCCCCCTCTCTCAAAATATGTTGATTAATTACGAAAGTGGAATTATAATATGTTAAAAAAACAAGCATTATTTCAGACACAGACGATAAAATCTACTAACATGTTTCGCAAATTATGGCAATGGTCGTTTGGTTTAAAGGGCTATTCTCGCAGTAGACGAGGAAATCGAGGTTCGAATCTCTGTTTGGTGTGCTGAGGGTGGTTTTTCCACAAATGGGTTTTACCTCTCCCTCCACGCAAAAGCTTGTATATTTGTGATTCTTGTTTTTTTTTTTAAATAAATATGATAACATTCTTAAGATTTTCTTTCAGCTCTTCTGTTCCTATAGCTACCCAAATGTAGAACAAAACCGTGCTATTGACATATTTTGAGGTATTTTGAGGTACCTATAGGACTGACGGTGGTGATGATTTCTACCAGCTGGTGGAGGGTCAATAGGGACGTAACAAGCGTAAAAGGTTAAGAACCCCTCCTCCCCCGCCTTAACATCTTCCCCCTCGTTCTTTTATATTATATTAGCTAGGCCAAGTCGTTGTAGCTGCGCGCTGGCACTATCTTGCACTAAAAACATAAAATCCTGGAAAACATGTTTGTCTTCTTTAGATACCTTTTTGTCATAGGTAATTTATTTTAACGTTAAGATAGGTTGTGGAAAAGAGGATTGGGAAGAATGTATAATATTCCAGGCAAGGTTTGTTACTGTCGTTACTATACCCTGATTTTGGTAGGAAGAATAGTACCTGGTCGACCTCGGTGCTCTTGGGGTAAGTGCTCGCCTCAGGACCTGATGTTCGTGGGTCGGCGGATTTGTCCTGAGCAATAAAAATATTGTAGCACAACCTCCTTTGGAGGGGAAGTAAGGCCGTCGGTCCCATGTCGATTGTGGCATGTAAAGGAACCCGTGGAAGGTATCTGAAAATACTAGGGCTGGGCTGATAATCCCTTTAGCAGGTATTGCCAATGCCTATATTGGCGGTAACCTCTGCCGATTGTGTTATTTTTTTGCAATATTACAAAAGTGTAGTAACACTACTCCAAAACAAGAACATCTGATTTTGTCACTTTCCATGGTGGTAGTATGTTTATTGAAAAAAGTTTGAATTAAAGTTTTAAATGATAAAATTAGTTAGATATATTTAATTTTATTTCCACGCTTACTGCACTATCATAATAAACAAGAATGTAAATAATTAAAAATAAATTAAAATACCAATACCAAAAAATAAAAAACACAAACTTAATATTGTACCCATAAGGAAGGCCCACCTATATATAAGACAATATTTTGACGCTATCATGCTTAACAAGAACATTCATAATCACAAATTCAAATAGCATTTATGTCCTTAAATGAAAAAATAAATCAAGAAACATACCTATTTTGTTTTCAAATTAATTAGGCCACCTACACATACAGCAAGAAAATAATTAAAGTTTGCTTCGAAAATAAGCAGACAAAAGAATTAGGCTATGACGTCATTACCAGGTTTATAAAAACAGAAAGGCATTTCTAGGTATTTTTTATTGAAGTACAAATAAAAATATTCCCTGGCAGTGGAAAGTTTTGTCTTTGCTGTTTGTTAAATTATTAATTCTCAATTAGATAATAAATTTATTCATTATCAGTTAAACGACAAAATAACTAAACAACTATTTACAGCAGCGTTAAATTGGTACTTCGACATTACGCCTGACGCGCTCTAAGAACTGATCTTGGGGAGCGCTCATTGAGCGAACGATAAAGCGGATCTTGGAGCGCTCAGTAATCGTACTGAACGTGGCTCTGTGCAGCTAGCCCCTACAGTACGCAATAGCACAATAATGATACTTTGTCCTGGACGTATTAGTTGTTTTTGCTGTGTGAATAAGTTATGGTTACTCAGATAAAATGTAGTTAGTTTATTCAGCCAACGGAAAATTTGAGGTATATAAAATATAAATAACTCGAATCCAAAACGAAAATTATTTGAATAGAAAGCAAAACTATGCGAGCATGCGTGGGCCTCGCCTAGAATACAACTTGTTCAATTATAACTACGTTACTTATAGCCATAATATGATTTTTTTAAATCAATCCACAACAAATTAAATCATACTGTCATTATTTTACTAACATTATTTTTTATAATGTTTAACTTTGTTACTTGAGAAAATCTTTATCTCTAATATATTTATCATGTATTTCATAATTTGAAATGTAATGGTTTATTTTGTTAAGAATGTTGGTTTTGTTGTTTATTATAAAATAAAATATCTCTCGCACAATTAAAGAATTTGTGTTTAAATGCAAGAGACTGTATTTAAATATTTTTATTTGAGCTATGAATCATATTTTCATGACTTGAGAATCTAAAATATATCTATAGATTATCTCCATGATGGAAAAAAACGACAATCCTTCACCGATTGTGCCAATCTCGGCCGATAAATCGGATCGGTTGTCGGCATCGGCCCAGCCTTAGAAAATACCTTTCCTTTCTCGTTCATAGAAATTCTCGTGTGCTGATATAACTACTCGGTTCAGTATCTGTTAGTTTCTAAAGTTACTAAAACAGTTGTAATATATTCATGCGTCAAGTCATGTTGTATGCATCTGTCACGTTTGATGGCTGTTACCAATACCTCTAAAATTACACCAATAATATGAGTAGTAAATGTTGTCAATGTTGGTTGCAAAGAAATAGGTTTGAATCCTCTAAACTGTTCTTCTGACCAAAATCAGACTATAGAACACTCGGCCTCGTTTGAAAGTGGAAAGAAAAGCTCTTATCATTGAACACGACATGGAATTAAGAACGGGGGAGGAAGGATTGGCGTCACTACCGCCTAGTGTCGCGCTTACGCCGAATGTATACGGTTCACTTTGTATTATCATCGCGGAGAGGAGTGAACCATGTAAATTGTAAACAATCAATCCATGAAAGTGATCACCTAGGGTGATCGATGAACAAGCTAGGATCAGGTTCTAAAGTTCGTTCACGGTAGGAGTTTACCTCTGAAAGGACTTTTTTCCCTACCAGAAATATATTATATAGTAGGATATTGGTAAGAAAAAAGACCTTTCAGAGGTAAACTCCTACCGTGAATGAAGTATACTTTCGTCCGTCATGGATTAATCCTCTGGTATAAAACATTGTAAACTATTCTCACCGCAGTGTTTCATTTATCATGGTCATTGAAACGTGTTTGTACCGTGTGTTTTGTGCGTGTGCGCATTATATCAGTACTCAAAACAATAGTTTCAAATTGAAAGATTAGCATATGTCAACAATTGTAATATTACTTAAAGAACATCCAACCAGCCCTATGGAATAAAAAGGCAAAAAAAAAAGTTATAAGGGATAGTGAAAGCATTACGGGAAATTGTTGACGATGAACTACCCATGGTTTTTATCCACCAACATCTATTTTTATTATTATTATGATTTCTCCACAAACTTTTCTGCATTGATAGAAAATACATTCACAAATTATTTCAATTCCAAGCCAAACAATTTCACTTTGCACCATTTTGAAGTTAACTGACTTTCATTATCAATGATATAAACATAAAATGAATTCACTTTAGATGATTCATCCGTGATGAACATCCAAAGTGAACCGTGAAATGCGGTTTAGACAAACTTGAGTGATTTTGTTTGTCTGTGATGGGACGTGCGTGTGTGTGTGTGTGTATATGTATGCATGTGTATATATACATACGCACTCGGCTGCTCAAAGGGATTGCTCAGTTTCATTTCAAGAGACAAACTCGGCTTAATTAAACTTACTCCAAATCTGTGAATTTGTGCGCATATTATTCCTTACTCTACGACTTTACTTAATATTTTATTTTTTGCCGTGTCGCAGTGCCCGTTTTAGTCGGGAGGAGGGAGGTAAAGTTTAGAAATGTACCCTCACTTGCATGTAGTGATATTACTTTTATCGAATTTAACACGTTTTTTTAAACAAATTTACTTTCTACTATATATATATATATATATATATATTATATAAAGATAAAAAACAATGGGATATCTTATTGTGTGTATATATATACAAAATAAAATATTCCCATTTTTTATGTTTTGTATTCTCGTTGAGCTAGACTGCTGAGGATGAGATCTAGGTTCGAATCTCAGTCGGGCGAATTGGGGAAGGTTTTTCTTAAATTGTGTTCCAATCTCCCTCCACGCAAATGTGGATTCACTTCCTCTACATTCATCCTTCCTAATTCCTAACCCATTAGCTTAATTAATACTTATGCGTACAACATGAACAGCTGTTGAGACGTGGTGCTAAATAATAAAATGTGCTGCTTACATCATTCATTTGAATAGACTAGTTTTATTTTATTTACTAGCTTAGTACCCGTTTGGAAAACAACGGCTTCATTTATGATCGTGTATCTGTAATGTGTCCTATTGACATTTACCGGACAAGATTGGGAAAAGGAATAATTTTTTAGTAACCCTCAAAATCTGTGAGGCGCCTTTCCATTAAATATTCTAGATAGTAGATCACATATTTACTTCAACTAAAGTGATACTGTTCCTCATTTGAAAATTTTATTATAAACGACATTTGTTGTATGTATTTTGTCGTTTTTTAGGGCCTCCCCATGTCAATTTTTGGCAACCACGTATCCCTGCACTCTCTTGGTTGGGTTAGTGGCTACCAACCTGAAAATTATCAGCTTCCTAGGTCTACTGGCCTTCGAGAACATTTGAATTTGTTTTAATGAAACCTCCCTTTCCATTTTGGGGGCCTCTTGTTAATTATCTGTCACCAAATATTCCCGCGCCCTTTTGAGTTAGGGGCTACCTGTTTGCAAAATTTCAGCTTCTTAGATTTTTCTAGCCTTGGAGAATTTTCCGGCTGGACAGAGGAACTGGTAATTATTATAGTCGAGGTTTCTTATTTAATATTTTAAAATACGTGATGTCACTAGGAAAAAAACCTTATTGTACGGTATGAATAATACATTTTAAATATTATTAATATTTATTCAAATTAATTAGAATACCTTTGCCGTGCATGACTTGATACGTTGAAAACAAGTTTCATTTTTGATTCATCCACTCTTATAAAAGTTTTGAAAGAAATAAGACGTGGTAAATATTGACTCATAATATTAGATTAATGATGTTATTTATATTGGGAACTATAGCTTTTTCAGCCTCTAATGTAGCATATTTGTCACTACTTTAAGGGATTAATAGATCTAAACATGACCATGCTTCGTCTGATGATACACATTATTGTAACCATTTGAAATATTTACAAGATTTTATTATTATTTATCATTTTAGTGACGAGTTTGTGAAACTGTTGTCTACGATATTCATGACGTAGAAATAGTTTTTCAAATCGGACCAGCTAAAATTGTAAATTTTCCTGTTTGGCAACTCATTGTCAAAGAGTCGGCTGATAGTTAACTTGACTCAAGACTCGGGTGGCCGACGTATGATTCACAAACGTGGGAGGGGAGAGACTAATTATAAGTTTTTTAACAATGTCGTTTCCTTCTCAAAGCAAATGATGGCTCCAAACTATTATTTCAAATCATTTTGGAAACGCACTCTCACATTTATGTTTTATTATTATTATTTTTCAGCGTATGCCACCAGGGTTTGTACTAGACATTCCTAGTCATCTACCGACAGTGGGGGATATATGTACGTACGGGGGTACTTCGGCCCGATGAGATGATGTGATGATGATAATTATGTGGAGCCAGCAGAAGTCTTAAAGCTTAGTTAAGCCTAATCAACCAGACCATGGCAACCTTAGGGATATTTCTCATTCGAGATAAATAGTCTACCTATGAAATCGAACCCGGGACCGCTAGATTAGTAGCCAAGAATGCTAACCACTAGACCGAGAGGCCGGATTACAGATGCTCAAGTCGACTGTTGGCATAATATTCCAGTCGTCATTCACGTAAGCAATCTTGAGTGTAATGTGAAATATAGATGGAGTTGCATTCTGATAAAGGAATAATTCTTTGACCCACTTGAGTGGCAGCAAGATAAGGCTCTTCTCTTGCATTATAATGGACTGCCGATAGGTTCGAATCTCGCTCGGTTGTACTGAGGGGGGCTTTTACATAATGGTTTTCCACTCTACCTCCTCGCAAATTCGGGTACACTTCCTATAAATATAACCGTCCCCCATCCTTAAATAAATTAGCCTAATTAGTATACAAGCGTATAACCCTAACGACTAGCAAGATCTGGTGCTAAATATGTATATCTTTGATTGCAAGGGGATCTCATAAACCAAGCCACTCACTACCTCCTTGTGTGTTTGTCCACTCTCGTAACTGGACTGACCACTCCTGTCTTCCTCACCCACATTCCTACATCAGTGGAGCGCGTTACGATCCTGTTGTCCTCCACTCGTATATCTCCCCTGAGAGCTGGACTATCAATAAAACGGCTCAAGTACTGGTTAAAAAGTTGGTCTTGTCAATCATACTGCTAATAAAAAAACTATACATGGTTAGACCTAGTCATACATGTTTTCATATATTTTTAGCACTGCTTCTTACTAACTGTTTAGGTATGCAATTTCGGCAGAGTGTTATGGATTAAGGATGTTGGATTTAGATGAAGTGTACCTGCATTTGTGTGGAGAGAGTGGAAAACCATTTAGGAAAAACACCCTCAGTACATCTGGCCGGGACTCTAACCTCAATCTCCGTGTCATCGGCAGTCTATCATATTGTGAGAGTGACACCTTAGACCCCGTGGCCACCGAAGCAGGTGTTGCGTTATTATTATTACGCCATGTTAGTGTATACCTAAATCACTGGGGTATTAAACTCTTGATGATCGAACAATATATTTAGGCGATCGCATAAATCATGTTGAATGAAAACATCCCACTTTTTCTTTCTCATACACTCTCTCACTCTCATTAACTCACATACTCACTCTCACATACACTGTCACAAAATATTTTCTCTCACTTTCACATACTTTCACATTTTTATACACTCACTCTTACACATACACGCTATTACACACTTTTTATCACATTCGAAGGTGACCTGGCGGTCTAGGGGTAAGGTGTCAGACTTCTGTGCTAGCGGCCGGGGTTCAATCCTCGGTCCCGGCACAGATTTATCTGATTACCAAACCCTTCCTTCACCTCTGACAAGACATCTTGTGAATGTGAGGAATGCCAGGCCTCCACCGTGGTTCGGATTCCACGTTAAACTGTAGATCCTCCATTTCATCTCACAATCACCCTACCATTACACATCAGCGTAAGTGCGTACAACCCGAATGGGTAGTAAGACGCGGTGCTAATAATAATAATAATATTTGGTACAGCTTTTATTTCTTTTGAACGTTATAGTGCTACTACTGGTTATCAATGATTTGAAACGATCTAACAATACTCAGGATGAGGAGAGTGAATTTTAACAAACTGCCAACATTATTTTATCCGAAGAAAGAATAAAATCATATTGGAGGGTAAAATCCGGAATTTGAAACGACAGAAATAAACCCGGGTGTCTGAAATCATATCACACGAAATATCTCACGCGGTCAAAAGATCAGAAATTTGTGGGACCGTTTGATGTTACAATATTTGTTTGCATCAATAGTGATTCTATGATTATTATTGTCACACATAAGACTAAATCGTAGGATTTATTAATCTTAAGTTTTTGCATGAACAATATGTATTACTTCTATTACTATACGATACAAAATATCTCTAGGGGGAATGCCACCTTTAACAAAATTTGTAATGCCCTTACAACTGTTGATCTTCTTTAATCTGACGGTTTTAAAAATAAAATACTACAATGGTTCACAAACACTTAAAGTGCGCAAACCCCTTTTAACTTGAAAACAGTTTCGAGGACTCTTATATGCTAAGATTTGCTCTTTGGCCACCCTTAATGGTAAGCTTACTCAAGAGCAAACGAGTGCCATGAACTCATAAACTGTTACTAGTACCTAAAATTGCACACCACTTTATTTATCAACATAAATACATTTCAAGAATAGAAGAATGTTTTGAGAGACAAAATTAGTCAGTGGTTGTCGAGGGTGGATGGAGTGTAACGATCGTCTCCATCTGTGGGAATTGAGTAGTGGGTGGTCTCGGAGTAGAACCCTTGTCCCTGAAACTAAGGGTTCTCCTGTTTTCTCTTCAAGTATAGTAGCCCCATGACTTCTTTGGTGCTGACTGACAGATGACGGCTTTGAAAAGTTCCCAGACAAAATTATGTAGCCCTACGCTGAACCATATGATCTGCAAAAGCATGTGTTTAGCAGCTGTGAGCTGTCAGTCAGCACCAAAGAAGCCACGGGATAATGTAGCAGTTTTGATGCCGTAGATGATGCGCTTTTGGCTGTTCTCTAAATTCACTAAGAGATTCTCCCCGGTTCTTCACCTGTCTCAGGGGCTGTTCCCTCATATACCGCTGACGCTTGTTCAGGAGCGGGCCAGTCTCCTGGTTGTGGCAAGGTTTGACCTTGAAGTAGCTCATTAGGACTTAAACCGGTATCTTCGTTCTTCCGGTCGCGGAGACAGAACAGGATTTGAGGCAGTGCTTGGTCCCAACGTTCGTGGTTTTTGGTTTGTAGGTGGCTGCAGGGATTTTTCTCTAATTCCTGGTTCCGTTGCTCTCCTGGATTCTCCCATGGATGGTAGTTTGCCGTGGTCCAGCTTGGAACTTTGGGCCATTATCCATGAGTATTTTAAAGTTAGGGAGTCAACTAAAGTTAAACAAATTTTCACTTAGACACGTGGGGGTTGTTTACTTGGCGGGACCAAGGTCGGTAGAAACCCAATCAGAAACTCGAGGCAGGAGGGCAGACCGCTCGTTAAATTGTGTGATGGGTCATGTGTTCTCACAATAAACCTATCAATATATTAGGGGCTCCTAAATGTTTAAAGAAAACTGTATTATTAAGGAGTTAAATATAAATAAACCGGCAAGGAAAGGGACATTTTTTGTATTGTTGTAGGAAGGGTTTTAGATGACAGCTACTAACGTTTATAGCTTACTTGAAAGTGATTACATTCATGTATTCATGCGTCAAGCTATGCGAGTTACATCTGTAATTCTTGCTAGATAGTATAAATACCTATAAAAATAATAATATTAATAATAGCAGAATGTTATTGTTGACTCCTCAAAAAAATGTATTTTCTATAAGGACCTTCTCATGCAAATTATACTATTTCCTGTTATCAATCCATTTGATTATAAAACTATTCCTGTCAACAACTGCCCAATTAGCCCGTCCACTTCTCGGCCGAACTTGAAGTTGTGAAGGCGGCGTTTGACGAGGACGTGTTGTAATGAGGGAGAGGGGGAGGGGGCCTTGGCCCAACAGGTGAGCATCATCATCAGGAAGTTCAGAAGTGGGACACGAATAAATCAAGCTGACGAGCGGCAAGGTTGTCGTGACCCCGCCCACTGCCCCTCTTCCTTAACGCGTTTTGGCAAGCCATTGTTTTTGTTTTTATCTTTTTTATAGATGACGGGTTTAAAAAACCCATCTTAGCACTTATATTTTGTTTCGTCAAACCCGTTTGTAAAATAATAAAACTAGATACTGTTTATTTTGTGTGCGTGTTTAACACTAAAGTTAACGGCTTATACATGGGTTAAGGATTAGGCAGATATTTTAGAGGAAATGCACCCGCAATAGTATGACTATATGATTGGAAAGTCATACATGTAAAAATGACCCCTCATTGAACCCTATAGGGATTCATACTCATATGTCTATGTCAACAGCGACCAAGTGCATTGCCTTTAGAGGCTTACTCTTTCATCGCTGCAGACATTTTATTGACAAGGCAAGGAAATGCGCGTTTACAATAATGTTCATGCTTTTCCTCACATCTTATATTGTGATAGGATCAAGGGCGCACAATAAACTTTTTCTTAGAGGCAGCTCCAAAAATGACCATTGTGTACGCACACACACACACGAAAGTATTGTTTTTTTTTACTTTTTTTTACCCCGTTTATGCTTTTTACCCTTTTCATTCTTCTTACCTTCTGTTACCTTTTCAACCTCGTTTACACTTTTGACCCCGCTTAGCCTAACTTTTTAACCCTTTTATCCCTTTTACTCCTTTTTGGCCCTTTTACTGTTTTTTAAAACTAAATTTACATTTTGCTTTTGTTACAATTTTTCTCAATAATCGTGCCCTTTTTGACATTTTGCTTCTTTTAGGATATTTTTCCACTTTTGGTCTTATTGCGGTGTTTGATAAGACTTACTTTTGACCCTTTTTGGGTCCATTTTTCATTTTTTTACGCCTTTTTACATTAATTGCCTGGCTTATCACTGGATAAATATTTTAGGGTAAAAAAGTAAACTTACATAAAGGGTAAAAATTAAATAATATTTTTTTAATCTAAAGAGGGTAAGTAAAAATATTAAAAAAAGTGTAAACTATATTAAAAGAGGAAAAGGGATAAATCTAAATGAAGGGCTTCTTGTAAAAATCCCCTGTCACCTTTGAGTAATTCTCAGGAGGATCATAAAACTGCCCATCTTTGATACTATTATACTAAATAATTTGATTATTTTTGGGGGTATTCTTCATCATTCTGGACATAGTTTTGAATATATTACTTCAAAATAAATTTAGCTTTATGGGTCTTTAAATAAATAATTTGTGTTTGGAATATGTTTTTTTTCGGACATATTTGTGACTTATGGTATTTTTGCAGAAATATTTGTTACATAAGGTGTGTTTGGGATAATATTTTTACCAAAAGAAATCCTTAGAATATTTTATTCAAAATACAATTATTCATTACAAATTTAATTTCGTTTCAATGGATTATTTACATTTTCAGCAGGAAGCTGACGTTCATAAGAGAACTGATCAGCCTTTTTATATATTACTGCTCAAATGTTTTTCTGTCATTGACAAGTGAGGTTCTGTCATTTTATGTCAATGACAAGTGAGGTTATTAGAAGAAAATCGTACTGACATGTGGTTTTTTTTTGCAAAATAGAGGCTATTTCATCTCCTCCCCTTTAGTAAGTACGTTGATAGAATACAGATAAACTCTTACTTAAAAATATTTGAGAATGTTTATTTACTATAAAAGTAAACTTACTTAAAAGTTTTCATGTTGATCTTCTGTGTCCGCTATTATTTTAGATTTTATAATTCTGCTAGTCTTGGTCTAAACTTACAACTGCACGTATTGAATGCGCCGTGTTTTTTGTCTGTATGCAGCCTGCTTTGCAGTTAGCTAGCACGGCGGTGTTGCCAGATTGTCACCATTCATCAGTCATGCAGACGTAATCTCTGGAAGTTCTTTATAATGAGAATAAGATTGACAAAGCTAGAGAATCTTGGTCGTGCTTTTAAGTTGGGCGTTTAGGGAATGCGAGAAAAGGCTAGTGTTTTTACAGTTTTTATAGAACTACTACCACCGCGTCTTACTACCCGTTCGGGTTGTAAGCTTTACTAATTACGCTAATGAATTAGGAATTGGAAAGGTTAAATTAGAGGAAGTGAACCCGCATTTGCGTGGAGGGAGAGTAGAAAACCATTTAGGAAAAACCACCCCCAGTTCACCTGACCGAAATTCGAACCTCGATCTCCCCGTCCTCAGCAGTCGAGCAGCTCAACACGACTAGCGCGTTAGCCAACTACGCCACCGAGGCGGATTATGGGCAAAATAAATCATGTAATTCTCCAGTAGGAACCTAGAGTGTAATTTTCTTCGCATGGTCACCTCAACAGTTCATGAATATCTGTCAAGTGTGTCCTGAAATTAAACGACAACCTTTTATCCTTTATTTAAAAATGTTTTCATCTAATGCCGCTACGCTCTTGACAGATATTCAACTAATGTGTATATTACCATGTGTAGAAATTAAACTCCATGGATCTACTGGATATATATTTTATTTTGTTTTGGCAAAATATATATATATTTCCATAAAAATGGCAACAAAAAAACTGTAGTTTTCTCGAGTTTCCTATATCGCCACCTTGAGGTATTTAAACCCTCCGCAATTCCTTATTACAGCCAATTGGCAGTTTCCAACGTTTCCTAGTCTGTTCCTTTGACACTTTTCCACTCTCTATGCTCATTCGCAATGTATGACTAAATTCATGTATTATCTTTATTTTAATAATTGTTTTTTGTTTACTCATAGACAGTGACAGATACAGTATATTCATTTCGTGTTTGAGCTCCCCGAACAAATTTAATTAATTTAAAATATTAAAATTGAGTATGAAAATGGAGTACTTTTTGAAATTCCAGGTTACTCTTAATAAAAAACAAAACAATAAGACCGTTGAAGATAGGAGGAAAAACACCTTGAATATGTTTTCCAAACCAAAAAATACAGGAGCAAATTATGTATCAAATTGTACTGTCATTAATATCCCACGTGATCTCCTAGGTCTGCTTTGAACACGTTCGACTGCCACAAGACTACTCTACGAGAGGTGATAATCGTTTGTTGTCGGTTACTTCCCATTCCATCAAATTAGTAATTTTTAAAAAGTTTTAGCCATTGTATTAAATACAATAAACATTATTGATTTAGTTTATGAATTTTCCCTCCATTATACTAAAGTTTATTCAATTTTGAAAACTTAAAACAAAATAAATCAGTATTTAATATAGCACATTAAAGCGGGTCTTTTGACACTAAAATGTACTACGGCGTTGAATTATTTTTTCGTATCAATGAGTTTCGTTTAAGCATACCTTTATTTTATCAATAAATTGGTTTTGTTAAGACAAATTATTTATCCGAACGTAAGTACTTATGAACACCTTTGTAACATAATTTATAACGGTAGGGCAATTAATACAAAACAATGCTTTTTCTTCCTATTTAAATACAGATTGTTACAAATAATGTATGGATAATATGTTTAAGTAGTGGTCTATTAATGGATTATTAATTTAAACTGATGATATTTTAGAGAACCTACACCTGGAGAAGCACAAAGAGCTCATAGGGAGGGTAGATAACTTGGGGCAGGAGGATACTATATTAATATTTCATGGCCTGGATTCTAACCCTAACCTCTCCGTGAACTGTGACCTTTGCAATTCGTATATTATAACACTTAGACCGCGAATAATGTTCACATACATGAACGCAAATTATTTAAAAAAAAATATTCTTAGTAAATATTGGTTTGCAGCCCCGCCTTAGCAATCCACTTAATTAAAGTTATTTTATATCTAATTACTTATTTTAAATATATTGTTTCCAAAACAAAGCAATTTTTTCACAATAAATAGCTTAGTTTGCCTCACATTTGATTTAAAACAATTATCTAAACACACTTAACTTGTTAATAACATTTAAATATACTAGTTTACACATCCTTGATACTTGAACGATTAATAAAACTATTTTACCTAATTTCATTAAATGGCCGAAAAATAAATTTTAATTATTCTCATTACTGTGCTGAAAATTCTTAGTTTAGCTCTATTTCAAGACAATGTATGCTTATATTGGGTCTAACCGCACACTACAGTAGGTTACAATAATCTTATTTAACAACGCGAGGTTTTAAGTATAGTTATTCGTACCCATCTCAGGCAATTGAGATTGGACTCTCTTTTTATGGAAAAACTTTGTGCAAGCACCTTCTTGAAATAAATTGTCAAAAAAATCGAAAAAAGATCACGGATAAACATTCCTAAATAATCAAAATCTTGCCGCATCAGTAGTAATATTCGTTTTCATTATATGCTTAATATAATAATGTTTTTGAATATCTTTCATAACTAACTTTGCAGTTAAACGGAACCTTTTATCTCTACTCAAGTTTTGCTCAAATGACATGTAATTATGCACATGACAGATATTCAAGAACTGTTGATATTAATATGTGTATAGAATAAACTAAACAGTGTTTATAGGGCAAGGTTTTATTTACCATGGCCAAAAGATTTAACTCAAGGTTTGTTTCACCGGAATGTCGGTATTCTAGTGAAGGCTCAGAGCTCAGTTGAGATCGTTGAAACCACAAACAGGATTGGGTTCTAACATCTCCTAGTTGTAATTTAGTTAATGTTTGTTTCCCGTGCGGAAAACGCACTTAAAATGAACTTTCCGAATATTCTCGATTGTCCTGGTTGGCTCAATAGCTCACACTAATGAGAAACAAATTTCACTTTATAGACCAAGTCTAGTATACATATAATAGCCACATGACTCCCTCTACGAATCGGTGATACACAGTTTGATTTCGGTAAGAAGAACAATAGAATATTTCTTGAAAAGTTACTAGATTTCAAAATGTATCTCTACGCCAAAACAAATAATTTGAAAGACCACGTGTTTAGCAGCTGTCACTTTTAACAAGAAAAGTTTTGAAAACAAGAAATGTTAGAGTAATAACAAAATGAATTTTTTTTAATAAAAAAAATTAAAAAAAAAAGCTATTTTATTACTTTTTTCCATATGTGTATTAAATTAAACATTGAAAAGAGGATAGAAGGGCAAGGTCTACACACTTACCAGGAAACTGTAGGCCTCAAAATTCAAAATTAAAACATACACACATAATTATGTGATTTTTGAGGTACATCAGTCCCCTTCTTCACAGATTGAACTATTCACTATGGATAAGTGTATTATTAATATAGTAGACAACAATATGTTGGATGTGTAAGAGCTTAACTTGACTTAATGTTTTGATGAGCTAATGAATTTTAGAATAATTTATTGTCCGTAAAATCACGTTAGCAAATTTAAGAGTTAGTTACAATCACCCCTGCACTTGTCTAGAGGTGTAGCCAGAACTTCTTCTGCATCACCGGAGTTGGACTCATCTTAATCATCATCGTCACCTAAGTTGATTATTAAACGCGGGTGTCTGTCATTCGCACCCATCGTCATCTCTCTGCCCCAATTTTCTCTAGTGAGTTTCTCGCAGTGGGTCAAATGTTTACTCCAGCTAAAACATGTATATGTATTCCCACATACTGGCCTCACTCATAACACAAAACAGACAGTTGATAAGGGAGTAACTGTGGGTGATTGCAAACTAGTATCTGTGTAAGAATCCTGTGACTTAAATCAAGGTTACCCACTAGCGTGTGAGCCTATTAGAGCATCAAGTCATGTGAAGCAAGACGTATGTTAGCTAAAGGCAACAATTTTATACAAGAATTGGACCTATGCAAACATGTTTAACACTTTCAACATATGTGCTCAGCGAGACTTTATATACACAAAAAACTGTCACTCTATCTGATGGCCGACATGGCAGTATCCGATGAAAGGTGTTTCCTGAGAATTATCAATAAAATTCACATAATTGGATATTTTGCGCTTCGACAAAAAAAAATTTTTTTTTACAAATTACAGCTAATGTATACATGTTCAATAGTTTGTATAGTACAATTTATGCATCTGTTGCTGTTGAGGGCCAAACATTCAAAATAAGAGCAATAGCTTATATTTGTAAATACCCCTAAAGGCGAAAGGGAGAGAGGTCAGGTCCAAGTAAGAGTTTTGTAAATAATCACAGGAACCAACCTTAATGATACATTATATACATAACTTGATGTGTAGAATCTCTTGTAAACTCCTTTCACAGTGACTGAAATCAATATTTATCAAACATGTCTACAGATAAAATTAACCCTTGAAATAATTTATATAATAAAAGTGTGACAAGGTGAGGGGGGGTTATGCCAAAACCAATACATTTTAGTTATAAGCTTCTTTTTTAATAGAAAATAATGTTACCTTAATTTTCTAATCCCTCATACCAGTAAAAAAGAACAAAGAGAATTAATAAATGACCATTTATAATTATAATAAAATTTGTATCTGCCTTTAAATTTTAATATATGACACAATTTTTTTCCTAGAACCATTATATTGTTAAATTGATTATCAATAAACTAATTAAAGGTAAGGTTAAGTTATTGTATTGTTATTTATTCTATTATTATATGCAATAGTTATCTTTTTGTATTATTTTTAAGAATTTAAAACTAACACAACCTAACCTTTCAAGCATCGACAACACAGGACTTTACTAGGCCTAGTTTTGACTCATTTGCTAGCTATAAATTATTTTCAATAATGTCATTAGGTTCTACGTATTCTTGTGACCGGGATGATGGTATTAGGTAATTAGTTATTTATTATTTTATTTATAAAATGTGACCTGTATGTAGATATGTTTGCGCACCAACTCCCGTTAATAAACAAATGCTGTCGGAAAATAGTATTAATACCACAAACACACTATCGAACATTTTTGTGTGATTAATAGACCTATAGATGTTTGGTTTGGTGGTGTTTGAGTTATAATCACAGCTTATCTTAAAGTATGTGTTTACTTACCACTCCCATAGCCCTTTATAATTTCTGTAACTACTCGACAAAATATATAAATAGGAAGAAAATCAGGCTATTTTGAAACACATTTCACCCTTTTCTGAATTATAAATAGTGGGAACTACTAGCCATAGAAAAAACACTCCTTGCAAAGATAGAATTATGTAAAAAAAAACTTATAAAAACACACTACTCGAGTAGATTTGGATCAATTCAGGTGATAATTTAGGAACATCTCACCTGAGTGGTAAGAATCCAGCAGATAAATGCGACCACTAGGCTCTTCTAGTCATAGATCTTGTTGGCAGGGTTTGGAGACTCATTCACAGAGGGGGGAATTGAGATTAATAAAACTAAACCTTTATTCAACACAAGCACCTCTGTAACAAAGATTGTTTAAAAAAAATGCGACCTAATTTCGTAACTAAAGCTATTCTATTTAAAATGGTTTAATACACAGTTAAACCACTAAAATAATGTTAATATCAATACATCTAAACTAATAAATCTCTCCTATTAGAAACCCATTTATCTTATTATGGTTTGTATTAGTACTATATTAACATACATTTTTCCGAACCTAGGCCTAGTGAAGGGGAATAATTTTAGGGTTTGAATAGGTCAGGTTCACCACTTCTTTTCTTGATACATACGTAGTATGAACTTGAGAAAATATATTAACATAAAATCGAATATTAAATATATGTCACTGCTACAAATACTTTGGTGACCTGGTGGTCTAGTGGTTAAGGTGTCAGACTTCTGTGCTGGCGGCTGGGGTTCAATCCTCGGTCCCGGCACAGATTTATCTGATTACCAAACCCTTCTTTCACCTCTGACAAGACATCTTGTGAATGTGGGGAATGCCAGGCCTCCACCGTGGTTCGGATTCCACGTTAAACTGTAGGTCCTCCATTTCATCTCACAATCACCCTACCATTACACATTAGCGTAAGTGCGTATAACCCGAACGGGTAGTAAGACGCGGTGCTAATAATAATACAAATACTTTGTAATTATTCGTACAAAAGAATAAAGGAGTACAAAAAGATGTATACAAAGTATCCACTGCAAAATAAACTTTACAATTTTCTCACAAATCATATGTTCCAAAGTAGGGTAACTTTTACTAAACAAATTACCTGTACTAAAAAAATATATTATCTAGTTAATTTACGTCCAATCTTTTTAATAACCAATACAACACAAATTATACAAACACGAAAACAAACGTACGCTTTTAATCTCGTTGGCTAACACACGGCATATTTTACTCTTTAAACTTAATGTAAAATGAAACTAGTATTTAAAATATTAAAAAAAAAGTTTGTTGTAATAATAATAGTTTTATAACATTTTGTGTGATTTATTTAAATTAAAGAACCAAAGTGAAGCTTTTTCAACGGTTGCCTTAATTAAGAATTGAAGATGGCGACTTGATAGGGTCTTTGTTTATTTTGATGACACCAATACCCAACGCTAATTGTGTTTATTCGCTGGAATATAAAAAATAAATAACTTTTATTTCAAACTAATATTTATTTGCATTTTTTAATATAAGGCTTACAAACAAATAATTTGTTTATGGTTTATAATGATCGGTTCTAATAAGATAAACGTGGAAATTTAATACATTTAATTTATAACGCTTTGCACTATTGTAGCTCATGTTGCCACAATGGTGTGAATAAAAATATTACATTTGTATTACTTACATTATATGTCTCAATAATTAATAATATAAATACAAATTACTAAGTAATCCATAAGGAGGTAGTATTACAAGTGTTATTATAATTTTTTATATGGAATATATATAATAAATCAATCAAACAAAATATATTTCCATAATTTCAAATGTTAGTAACTTCCAATCAAAGTTGCTGAATTCTGTTCTTCCTATAAAAATTGGACTTTACCAATTAATTGCATGCAACTTCAACCATAGTAACATTTGTTTTAGAGCCAATGTTTCTGTTTCCCCTCCAATAAATTGAATTATTGCTTTCCCATCTTAATGCATCATTTTATGAACGTAATAAAGTTTTGTTTCCAATTCGGAAGCGGCATTGTACCACCCCACTCAATCGAAGACGCGGCACGGTTTTAAAATATCTTTGTTTCCCATCATAAACCGCTAAATAGTTGATTTTCAAAATAGGGCACTTTTAAACGTGAAGGGTTTATTTGAATTGTTTTGTGATAACGAGGACTGTGATGTACAGTTAGGTTTTTATTTTACATATAATTATCACGGTTGTGAGTTGTAAGATGAAACTAACTAAAATTATT
Source organism: Timema shepardi (assembly GCA_902151425.1). Taxonomy (NCBI): domain Eukaryota; kingdom Metazoa; phylum Arthropoda; class Insecta; order Phasmatodea; family Timematidae; genus Timema; species Timema shepardi. The sequence continues at coordinate 64,231 of CABFVX010000821.1, forward strand.
TAATTAAGATCTTATATGTTAATAACAAGGTTACATACCAAAACTAATACCTGTCGTAAGTGGGCACTAAATGATTATACAATTGACGTAAGGAATGAAAAATCTTACACTTAAGGTTCTCTAAGTTATACCAGTAGCCACTTTTATTGTTTAGAACTGTACACAATTGGAACGTGCGGTCCAGCCATAGTGGTGGACACTCCTGCGCTAGACTTCATGACCCTCGGCGGGGAAGTAATGTTATGGTTGGGGTGTTTGTGTGGTTCTTGCTAAACGACTCTTCCGCCGGTGTTGTGACGTAGTTTATGGTGACCAGTGTTGCCACGTCTACCTGACAACAGCTGTGTCTTATGTAGCCTTCCTAAACACAGTTTGGCTTCGTGTAATAGTGATTAGAAGGAAAGGTTTCGTAAATGTAAAGCTATACTTAAGAAGTAGCACTGTAAAAGAGTTCGTTTCTGACGAGTGAGCTTGTAAAAATAAATTAGTTAGACATGGTCATGTATAGCACTTCTTTTTTTTACAAGCCAACAGGAATTTTTATATGGTAAACCTATTAACAACCGGTCATTTATATCTAGAGAGCTTACGTATGCTATAGTCCAATTTTCATAGGAAGGGTCTTAGTTGACAACTATAACAGTTATTAGTTCTACGTTTACTCATTCATACGTTAAGTCATGTGATCTGTTGCTGTTACGTTTGATATATATTATCGTTACCTATAGAATAACAATCTATGTATTTTCTAAAATACCCTTCTTATGTAAAATTAACTGTCGTTAACTGATTAAAAAAACACGATACTTAAATATAACTGTTTTAATTAGTAAAGTTTTTTAAAAATGAAGATACCTATTAAATGAACTTACTACGATCATGTTCACAGTAATGAAAAACTCGTATCAGGGTCGTTTAGTTTGGTTTGGTGGTGGTGGGGAGGGCTTGAATCCCGTCAGGGGTGTTTTTTCCTTAACTTTTTTCACTCTGCCTCCGTAAAATTCTGGTTACATCTCCTATACTATAAATGTCCCTTTCCTCATTCTTAGTCCATTAATGAAGTTAATATATTCGTATAATCCTAACGGGAACTAAGAGCCCATTCGCAGTCTTTATTGTTATGTTCTTCTCTTAGGACATAAAATACTCCAGGAATGACATCAAAACTAGCTATGCAATTAAATAGCTCAGTTTGGAAATACATTGGAAAAAACACCAATTAAAGTGATGCATTACTTTTTACTGTTTATTTAATCGCAATGCAAAACACAACAATCGCTGATTTATTTTTTAGAAAAAGGTTCAATTATGTAAAAGTAAAGTTTCCCAAAATAGATATACGGAAATTAAAATAAAATCGTGTGAAATCTTTGCTTTTATTCATTCATAATAACACACTAATTATTAAGAGCAGAATCTCCTTGCATCTTTTATTAAAAACAATCAAGTAATGACTAACGAAACAATCTAATTATCAAATAAGAGTATAATAAAACAAAGCATTTAATTAGCTACTACCCTCACTTAGATATGTCAGCCGTGCGTGATCCCGAGAACATATTATTTAATGTTGTAATTAGTTGGCAAACAATTGAACTAATACTTAATTGAAGATTTTAGTGACTTAATAATGATCTCATTATTTGTTTTGACTTGATATTTCAATTAAAAACTCATATTAAATTAACTTTTACTTTAAGAAATTCATATAGAGAACACAACATATTGCCAATTAGTGACGCATAACTTAACATTGTTATAGTGCAATACATTTTAATATTCCTTTTTTTAATAGGCCCTTTATTTGTTTGGACGGAATAGATACAAGATTGATTCATTGATTTGTGTTATTTGAATTAATGTTATGTTAAAATATGTTTTACTAAATAACTGAGTACCAAATGTTGTCAATATCTTTTTAACATATTTTTTTACCAAAGATTAATTTTTTCTTAATCAAACTTTATTATGTCACCGTTATAATTATATGGTACTTGTAGAAGCATGCACATTTTAATCATTGATGAATGATAGACACGTGGAAAACATTGAAAAGTTTGGGAATTTAATGTGATGGATAGAAGGGAGGAACATTTTCAAATTCTCATACATTTTTTGTGAAAATGTTTAGAAATATAAAGTAGTACAACACACATCAGTAAAAACTATTAGCTTAACTGCAATCAATGCAATTTTGTAAAGCTCACCTACATATTTATCTTTTATCATTCTTACAAATATAACTAGGAAAACGGTGAAAATAAGATAACTTTTGTATTGGTTTGCTTATAATTTATTGGGAAAAACTTTATTTTGTTTATAAATATGAGAGAAGTAGGGGAATTTAAAAACGTATTAAGGGTATAACTTATTTTAATTGTAGTGCCATATTTTGTCTAACTTTTATAGATGACTACTCATAATTTTTAAGAATTTAAACTTTCCTAGAGCAGAAAATACAGGCCTAAAAATATAGTTAAAAAACATATGTGACAGTGATATTATTTCAAGATAAAGAACTTAATTTTAAAAATTATGTATACTTGTACTCACTTTGTGTAAGCTAAACTAGCTTAAGTACCCGGCGCTACCCGTATATATATATATANAATGATAGATAGTAGTTGAATGGCAACTTTAAAGTTAGTGCCTTTAAGATTTGCGTTGCCTGAGGCTTGACTTGATTTGTAATTAATTTTAAAAAATCCAACAAAAGTTTTAAAATTCTCCATTTGAGTCGCACAAGGACTACTAATTTTAACATTCCAGACCTCTTTGTGCGGCAGATATCGTGCGATGCTTATGACTCATAGCAAACAAGCTCTCCATTCTATTAATATAGATTCCAAAATAATTGTTATTGTTTTAAGGTAATCGCAACTTTTAAAAGCATTAAATGATGCCATCTGCTAACTCAGGATTGTCAAACTTTGATTTTATTTTTTTAAATGTATATATTATGCTTACAGAGCTAGAATTAAATCGGATTTACTCACTGACGTAACCAGGGATGTGTTCTCGGGGGTTTGGGGCCCCTCCCCTTTTACCCGAAGACTCGGCTCACAGGCGCCAGCTTAAACTTAAACATTCATTTAAGCCTGTTTTTATTTAATTTTGGACTTTTACTTATATTATTTGTGTGTTCTAGTTTGGGCTACAAAATATTTATTTAATCAAAGTCTATTATTACAAGGGTGACCTGGCGGTCTAGGGGTAAGGTGTCAGACTTCTATGCTGGCGGCCGGGGTTCAATCCTCGGTCCCGGATAAGATTTATCTGATTACCAAACCCTTCCTTCACCTCTGACAAGACATCTTGTGAATGTGAGGAATGCCAGGCCTCCACCGTGGTTATAGGTCCTTCATTTCATCTCACAATCACCCTACCATTACACATTAGCGTAAGTGCGTATAACCCGAACGGGTAGTAAGACTCGGTGATAATAATAATTTTACCACCATCTTAGGTATGCTACGTTTATTTGGATTAAATGAGCTGTGATTTAAGATGGTTTGAATGTGTACTTGCACTGGTTGCACGGAAGATTTGCGTTCAATAGGGTAGGCTTGAAAGGGGAAAGGAGGGGGGGTCACCATCAGGTTGATAGATGGGGTAAGTAGGCCTTTCCTTAACACCCCCCTGGCCCCGCCACTGCTCTACTATTGATAGATCGTTGAAATGGGAGACATAAAAAAAACTTTCGTTTCCTGATGTTTCTGCTTGTCTTTAAATGATTTTTTAAACTATGTCGGCCAGTTTTAATGGGTTGTTAGCACATTTTAGAATTTATTGTAAACGCACGCTAATTTAAAAAAGTTTAATCAATGAATACTTTGTGTTCATTAAGTAGTTCCAAACATGACTTACGATGTATTGGTAATTTATATTTTTCACAGTCTTTATGCCCTTTAAATAGTGGGCTTAGAAAGATGTATCCCCAAAGGTGTATGTGGCCCAAATTAGGTCGAGGCCCAACGATTATTTTGAATGCTATGAAGGTGACATGGTCATCACATCAGTCCATATTCCTGTCACATGGGGCCAAGGGCTTAAATGGTAAACAATCACTCCGAGAAAATGTTTCAAGACCCACATCCACGCTCTACGCACGAGTTTGACACGATACATCTAAACGTTTCTTAGTAAGGAATATCAGCTCAATAAAAATAACATCAATGTTAATATTGTTGTCACATAGTATAACGCTTGAATCTCTTGTTAGACTGAATTGCAGATAACGGGGGCATCGGGTTGAATCCCGGTCGGGATTATTAAAGAGTTTTTTAAATGGTTTTCCACTTTTCCTCCACGCAAATTTGGGTACATTAGTGTCCAAAAATTTGGTTTGATCCAGAAGATGATTTAAACTGTTTCCGGTGAGTAGGCCTAATAAATTTTACAACCATATTGGCATCGTAATTGTAAGAAGAAATGGTCACAAATTTGGGAGTAATTTTTCCTGCGTATATGTAAATGGTTGCAATATAGTCATGGATTATGTAAGTAGGCTTAGTTTCCAGCCTAAAAATATAACCTGACACTTTAGTATTCCGCTCAACACTCCGCCACAAAGTGCATTGTAAGCCTGTTAGTCTTTTGTTACGCAATACACGTTTTTAAAACAAGATGCCAATTATCTACAGCTACAGTAGCCCCATGGCTTCTTTGGTGCTGACTGACATCTTTGAAACGTTACCAGACCAAATTATGTATACCTACGCCAGACCATCACTTCTGATGGTCAAAATTTAGGTACATACCTAAATGTTGACTGTCAGAAGTCAGCTGTGAGCTGTCAGTCAGCACCAAAGAAGTCATGGGGGCTACTGTAATATAGTGTAATACGCTATAACTTAAAAAAAAAGTGTCTGGACTATTTTTCTTTAAACATAAAAACTAAACACACGTCTAAATTTGTTAAATATGAGTTAGTTGCATTATTAATAATTATTTTTAAGGGTGCGCAAGTAGGTATTCACTTTGTGTCGAGTTTGAATTAAAACGAGTTTTTCTTGAGTACGAGTAATATTGAGCAATAAATACTTAAAGTTTAATTTATGTAATAGCTATATGCATAAATCATAAATAAATACAAATACATGTTTTGATTAAATTTTTTGTAAAAAAAATATCACACGAATTCCAATTTTTTTAAATAAATTAAGTATAGGTCCTAAGTACATTTTAAAAAATAAACCAAAGGAAATATTGGGGAAATTTCTTTTATATGTAATATATCCTAAAATCTAATAAAATCAACTAAACTAGGAATTTTCTAGAAAAAGATTTAAAAAAAATTCTTAGTGCTCCATTTTTTTAAGGTCGAGTTTGAGCAGCTACTAAAACTCTACTAGAATTATAATTTTCATGTACTCGCACACCCCTAATTATTTTTACACCTGCATATTATTGTTTTAATTGTCGCAATGATCAACTCCCATCCCATCTACCCGTCCTACAGCTTATCAACCTCCTGTAGATTTTAGGCAATTATCACGTGCCTCAGAATAATACATATGGCTCGCCCCTGGAATGGTATCATGCTGCAACCTTAGCAACTGATGGGGTTTGCGTTACAGTATTTCTTAAGGAGCGGTACACTCGGTCGCAAAACACTATAAATATTTTATTCGGCCGAAGTTAGTAATTTTTAACGTTCAAAGTTTGTGTGTGTGTAAAATTTGTACTTGGCCGAAGCCTGTTTTAATTAGTTTAATATAAAACCGACCCACAAGTACGGAAAAGAATGATTTAAATTATCTTAAAGAATTAATTTTTCACCCAAAACATATGTTGTATATACATGATAATACTTGTTATTGTGAACGAGAATATTTTCGTCGACCTCTTGTGGGGATCATATTTAGGAAGAGTTATATAATAACATGTTTTCAAACTTTGCATAAACACATCAACTTTGCTCAACATGTTATTTTTCTATTTAATTTTTTCGCTTCAATTGTATTTATTTACTTTCTATCAAATAGTTTTTGGACATTTAACTTTAGTTTTGGCACGGAAATATCCTTTATTGTTTTTAAAATGCCTAACGAATCCTCTGTGATTTCATATTTTTTTTTAAAGATATACACTATTAATGTCAAGACTACCTTTTTAAGATACTATTTTATAACTGCGAAATAGCAAATATATGTTCAAGACCCGTGTGATGATAACTAGTCGATTTAAGTAATATTCTTTAAATTGTAAAATTACCCGGATACAGGAATCTAAACCGGGACATTTGGCTTCATACGCCAATGTTCCGACCACTGAGATATCCAGGAGTCGTCCCTTCACTCAGATGTGATGGACGTGAAGAAATCGCCAGCCACACATTAGTGATCCATTAATACCACGAGCTATCAGATGACGCAGCCATAAAGCTTTGTGCTGCCAAAAGTACAATTACAAGCACAATGCGCATATCATGATGGATTAATTTAAAGAATATAATATTTAGATGTGGCTATGACCGTTAGTAAATAAATGACAGTTTGACTATTCAATCCATTTTGATTTGAGTAAGTTAATTTTAAACTAAGCAACCCAATATTTTTATTTTACATAGTTGGTGATCTTTGTGTACCCAATTTATCCTACGAATTAATATATCTTGACAGCTAAAAAAAATCGCTGGATCTACTTTCACGTAGTATTTATACGTCGTGATCTGCAGCTGTTACTTTTGATAAATATTACCGATAGGCCTACCTATACAATCTATTAACACTCGTAAGGGATCGTCTCCTTAAATTATGTAAGGCTTTTTTAAACTATCTTTGACCCTCTCCCTCCCTATCTTGACTTAATATTTTAAGATTTGGCAAATTAGATCATTTTAATAGTTTGGTTATTTTTAGACATAAGGATTGGTAACAAAGCGATGGAAAGGACATTTTAGAATGTTTTAATTGCATTAAGGTTGGATGGCAGGGGATGCAAGGAAAAGCCAGCACTTTTTGCAGTTTTTATGGCAAAATATTTTTTTTTTTTGCCAGAATATATTAAATATTGCTCCAGTACACACATATAATTTAATTTTCTTCACATGATGTCCTCACAATTTCTTGGATGCCTATCGGTGGTGTCATGGCATTTAATGACCCCCTTTTATTTTCATTTAAAGGTTTTTCATCTAATATCCTTATGCCCGTGATGGATATTCAGGAATTGTTGATTTAAACATGTGAAGAAAATTAAACTCTTTATTTGTACTCGAGCAATATTATATTTTGGCCATAAAAATTGCAAAAACACTGGCCTTTTCTCGCGTTCCGTTCCATCCCACCACGAAATAGGCTATGAGTGGAATTTAAGAATTAAATATTTGTATATCACCATAGACATTGATAAAAAAAAACTTAGGTAAGATGTGTTCTGACCCCTTGTAAACACCCCTCCCCCCCTCTGGTAAGAAAATATTACCCTGACCACCCCACCTCTCTCCAAACCCTTCACGTAATTTAAAGACGGCCCCCATTGTAGTAAAATGTTATTATTGGCAGCAAAAAAATAAAAGTTATTTTTAAAAGGTCATTTCGTAATAAAATGAAGGTATATAGAGAGATGAACCAGATCTGACTCGTCCTTGAGCCTCACACCTGGCACGATACACCTTGACCCCCCGCAGGGATGTAGGACACGTGGCCTGCAATCGATATCGTTCTGTTCATAACCACAGTCACGGCGATCTTCCTCAGCCGCGTCTTACTACCTGTCCAGGCTATACGCATATGTACTAACTACGCTAAGGAGCTAGGTATGAGCAAGGTTGAATTTAGGGGAAGTGAACCCTCATTCGCGTGGAGATAGAGTGGAAAACTATTTTGGAAAAATTACCCTCAATATACCCGGCCGAGAGTGGAACTCTGATATTCTGCCATCGCCATTCTAGTCTAACACGAGAGTAACGCCTTAACCATGAGGCCACCGAAGCAGCTTTAGATAGTTTTATTTAGGACAATAACATAGAGTGCTGAAAACGGTTCTAATGTATAGTAGACATTTAAGAGCCCGTTTATGCCATGACAAAATACCCTTAATATTTTCATTTGTTAAAATGTACATAAATAATAGCTTAGGCATTGTGTATCCCCTTATCTGATAAGTATTGCATATTTTCACACTTATATTTCCCTATGTTAGTTCCCCCTTGCTTATCCTCTGACTTTTTAAGGTTCTTATGCAATAATGGGCTCTGCCACAACAACTATGAAAATGTTAGCTAAATGTCACGCTCGCAATGGCCTACGATGACAAACAGATCTGGGTTATATCCTGGTCGGATGAATTGAGGACAAAACATATCTTCAAACTAGACAAACGTATGTATTATTGTCTTATTTGTGGGAAAGTATTTACTTGATTATTTGTAGGCCTACTTGATATTAAGAGTTTAACAGGAATATCGTTAGTATTATACAAGTAGGGCCTACCATTTTTTTCTTTTGTTTTTCTTTCATGCGGTAAATTGGTATACTTTTGAGTTTACAATTTAAATTTTGTATCTCATTTTTAGAACCGAGTATGACGTTTTATGCAGTAGTTTCACTTATTGTAACCTACTTTTTTTGAGTTTCAACTGAAAAATCTTTCCCTAAATCATTCGCTCCCCAAATATATATATTTGGCCACTTTGATGTAAATTAAAATATATTTTTGGTGAATTAAAATATCTTGTTAAAGTGGTAAACACATTTACGAGTTCGATGAATACGAAAGAAACTGTATTTTTTTTGTATAAAAAAATAGTATGAACCTAAGAATATAAACTATTTACATAAGCTATATCGTTAATATAGATCATACTGAACTAGAACATAATAAAGATGATAAAATAACACATACCTTAGGTCATTGACTTTCTTGTTTATAATAAAGCTTATTTTTGTATGTAGGCCTACAAAGTGTTTCGTAAGTTTTTCCTGTAGTCAGCGTAATGTTGTTAGTTTGATGGATGTGAGTACTTTGACCCCATCCCCCCACTCTAGGGCTGAGGACTTGACAACTATTTAAGGCGTCATACAATGTTCACATTTGGTAATTGCTGTATCATCTTTTGATTTCAGGTGAGTAGCAGTAACCAGACTCGCGTGGGCGAGTGACTACATCCTTCACGACCGATTTGCTTAATACGCCAAGGTAGTATGTGCATATAGCATAATTGTTGGCCGTAGTATTAATGCGCTTGTGATACAGTCCACATTTGTCAGCTTCAACATTTACTAGATCTATTTTCTCGTATTCATACGTCAATTCATGTGATCTGCAGTTGTCACATTTGATAGATATTATCTATCAATACCTAATAAAAATAACAATAAAAATGTAATCAATTCTTGCCGCAAAAGGTTTGTATTTTTTTAAAAGGCCCTTCCTATGAAAGGTGAATTGTAATATATAAATGTACAGTAGTCTACCCAAATTGTATGCGTTTTAAAAATAAAATTACTCACTGGAAAGATTTTCTACAATAAATAATTATAAAACATTTCTAACGATGTATAAAGTTTTCTAGAAAAGTAGTAAAATTACTTTTATAAACTATTGAACGTTCCTATTTTCTCATGAAATAGTTTATAATTTAATTTGATAAACTAATGGATTTCAACATTAAACTAAACATAAAGACTACCTACTACTAGATGTATTAACTTGGAACATAGGGCTGTCATAATTACAGCTTCTTTTCTCTAGTTTCAAAGAAAGAGTGTGTGTCATTTTCACCGTGTTGTTGTAAGATCCACCTTGGAAACTTTTCGATCTCTTGCCATTTAGGGTTGGTCTGATATCTCGGGCGTTTAGTGGTAGTCCCTTCCCTTGCCACCCTACCACACCCGCACAGGGTGCACAACACACCTCGTCTCAACAATCATACTAGGGCTTGGATTTGCAAACTATGGTTTATAATATATTTAAACATATTATTATTATTATTATTATTATTAGCACCGCGTCTTCTTCCTTCCTCAGCCCTATTCCATCACCGTAATTAATGTATGCGTTAAACCCAAACTAGTAGCAAGACACGGTGAAAAAAACAAATATATTTTTTATCAGTAGAAACTTTGTTGGGACCTATAATAATGTGGGTGTGATATCTGCCAATTAATTATAATACATCACACTCCCGATTATTTTTGTCCGGGCTATACTGTTTGCGACATATCCGTGCGTTAATCCGTAATTATATTCATCCTATATTGTGTTTGTGTTTTGGCAACGCATGAGCTAGGCTCCCAAGCAAACTTAGGATCTTTATGCTGACCTTATATAATGAATGACAAACATCATCACTATTTCTTTTTTAAAGAAAATGTTAATTTTTGATGATTTAGAAGATTAAATTTACCAGAAATATGAAACTCTACCCTTTCATTGAACTGATAATCGAAATTCCATATTACATGCATCCAAATTCAGTTATCACAAACATTTACACAATTAAATTAATCTAATAAACATTTCTTATTTATGACCTTTTAAAAAACTTGTCTTTTACCAGTACTCTAGTGTCACTGCTAAACGAAACACGTATTTTATCTATTTGTTTTTCTGACATTCTCGACCCGCCTCGGTGGCGTAGTTGGCTAATGCGCTCGTCGTGTTGAGCTCGACTGCTTAGGACGGGGAGATCGAGGTTCGAATCTCGGTCGGGTGAACTGGCTGGGGTTTTTCCTAAATGGTTTTCTACTCTCCCTCCACGCAAATGCGGGTTCACTTCCTCTAAATCAACCTTCCCAATTCCTAATCCATTAGCGTGGTTAGTACTTAAAGCGTATAACCCGAACGGGTAGTAAGACGCGGTGCTAAATATTATTATTAATATTCTGACGTTTTTAAACTGTTTTTCTTGTGCACCGTATTAGAATGTATCGATGTTATAGTCATAGTTCTGTGTTATATCGTGTTGGAAAGGTGCGTCCGGCCGATAAACAGTATGTTGCGCTATCCCCTGTAAGTGGGTCAGTTATTTACAAGGGGGTGCCTGTTTTATTACTCCCCCCCCCCCCCCCCCCC
>CABFVX010000821.1:75352-105390 GCA_902151425.1 Timema shepardi
CCCCCCCCACTTTACAGTTCTAGCTCGGTTGTAAACGTGCTCTTGCTCTTTGACCGGTCCATCCCCAATAGCCCGATATAAACAGTTCTCAAGGTTGTTCAACAAACACGGCCGATATAACAATATGGAACCTTACTTCGATTCCAGGCATCGTCTTAATTATACTATCAAGTGGCATGGCATGTCTGAAACTAAAGGTTTTAATCCTTACAGTTTTTATATAACATTAATATTTTTCAGGAACCAATAATAATGTATGTATTTTTCGGGAAAAGGCCCCGAGAACTGAGTTTTATTTAATATTAGAAAAAGCACCCGGCTTGGTCCGGGGTAACCGAGCAATACATTGCGTGTGACTACCCCGCTTTTCTTTGCGTCGAGCAGACAAAAAAAAATTATTTATTTATTTCAACTCAGTTTTTGATATATTTAAAAATTATAACCAATAATTTACAACTCTGGCTTCTAGGTGCACATATATTTTGTGTACAGTGGCTACTAATTGTTAAATTTCAGATCCCTGCTTGCGGTCGCCATGCTCACGAGAAACAGACAAACTCTATTCCGCGTGTTGTAAATATAGCATTTTTTAAATACCTGTTCATCGCATCTTGTTCACACATTTTATTATTTTTATTTCCCCTTTTAAAAGTATTAAGCTCTTTGAGACGCTTAAACTTAAATAAAATGCATTGAATAAAACTTTTTCACTATACATGTTTTGAAAATTACAAAAAGAATAAGTATTCATAATTCAACACACAGCTCGATTTTATAAAGGATATAACAACGATATTTTTTTTAATTCTGTAACTAACCTCCATCCAAACTTGATAATGGATGTAGCAGTGATGTGATCTCCTTTTTTATGTTATTAGATTTAACATATTTATTTTGATATGATTTCACTGAATCGCGTTGCTGAGGCAGTACATTTATTAAATCAAAAACGATTAAAAAAGCTACTTCGATAACATCCGAAACTTGTTTAATTTTGAGCTAAGCTAAAACCTAAATAATTTATCTATAGTATTTTTGCTCTAGTTCCTAAAGCAGGTGTTAACGCACTAAATAGGGGTAAAAAGGTTATTTCACGCAATACATATTTTTGGTTCATTGTACACAGCGTTTTTATTTTGCAGCTCTTCTCATATTGACACAAATGGAGCGGGGATAAGTAAGTTATATATATATATATATATATATATGTTTTGTACTGTCTTGGAGGGAGAGTGATTAAGAGCTTGCATCACATGCCCATTAGTTCTGTAATACATTCGGCTAGAAATCGTAGATTTACACTAAAGCTTTTGCATTTGGATCATCTCTGATTAAACATTAATGAAGATAAGAGTTAATAGAAGTTTCTAAATGGTATTTGAATAAAAACTCCACCGAAAAGGACGTTTTTGACCATTTTAGGATGGCTTCACAGATAAGCATTGTGCACAAATCTTTATTCTGTCCTAATAGTGACACACTGTAGACAAGAAACTTTGTCGCCTTGTCCCCCATCTTCCCTGCGGAATATTTCGAGTAATCATTCACATACGAATGCACTGCACACATTTCTGGCGGATATGGGTCTTTTCTTTTCCCTTTTACTCCCATATCTCGCGCGAGACGGGAGTTGAGTTGAGCCTACTATGATGCACACTTTTAACAATTGCAGGCAAAACTCTCTTTGTGAACCAGACCTCCTCCACTAGCAAACACGACCCGACAAGAATTACACCTTAGCTCGTGTTGACGGCACGGCGTTATCAAATTTTGTAGTGCTCTTCTAATTATTGTATCTTTATTCTTTTTCGATTCTATTTCATTGTTTATTTTGACTCTTGGTTAATTAGCACTTGAGCTTTAATTAAGGTGAAACCCGCTTCGGTGGCCGAATGATTTAAATCGCTACTCTTGCAATATACTAGACTGATGATGACGGGAGATTGCGGTTCGAATCTTGGTCGGGTGCACTGAGGTTTTCTACAAAATGGTTTTCCATTCTCCCTTTCCGAAAATGCGGATACACTTTCTATATATATAACCTTCAGCCCAAAAACCATTAGCGCAATTAGTACATACGCACAGGACGGATAGTAAGATGCGGTGATAAAAAAAACGGTGAACATCTAACCGCTCATAGCTACTTAAATTCAATTAGATACTTTTTTGGCGTGGACCCTAGCTACATGCTGTGGCGCGGTAGTCTGTGCTGGTTTTATTTCATAGAGTTGCCAATCCCCTCATTTGTGATTAGTGCTATTAAAGCTCGTTCAGACGGGGCGGATCCATCCGCGTGGTATCGAGCTGTATTGAGCTCCATACATCGTTCACACGAGGCGGAGCGGTGCAATCGACCGACCGCCAGAAACTCGGTACCGCGCGGCTCGAGTTCTATAAATTTCAATGAGAGCGTTCAGTTGATGAGTGGATTCGCCGCGGTTTGGACGAAGAGAGAGGAATGAATTATGGAGCGTTTCGATACATAACTTTTTGTTGACAAGATGGAAAAAAGGTCTGCTATATGGGACATGGAATGTGAAAAATATTCTAACAAGATAAAAAAAACTAGCTTGGATGAAATTGGTGGAACTATTCGCCGTCGCTGAGGATTCATTGTAGGCTACAAAAAGAACGTACTTGGTAGAATCGCTCTTGATTAAAGATATTTATTATTAGCTATTATCAGGGATATTTATATTATATAAAAACAGTAAGCCCGCGACCATCCGGCCCATTGTACTATTCGTACTATAAATGTCAAGCTTTTAGTTTGCTAAATATTTAAGATGTTTTAGTTAACGTTTCTTTTATATTCCGCGACGTCTGAACAGTTACCAATTTCCGCGCGGATCAAACCGCACGAACGAATCCGCCTCGTTGGAACTTGGTCTTAGTAGTGTTGTCGGGTGACCTGGCGGTCTAGGGGTAAGGTGTCAGACTTCTGTGCTGGCGGCCAGGGTTCAATCCTAGGTCCCAGCAAAGAGTTATCTGATTACCAAACCCTTCCTTCACCTCTGACAAGACATCTTGTGAATGTGAGGAATGCCAGGCCTCCACCGTGGAACATTAGCGTAAGTGCGTATAACCCGAACGGGTAGTAAGACGCGGTGCTAATAATAATAATAATAATAATAATAATAATAATGTTGTAACGTTAAAATAGTTTCATCCTTCTTGTTAAAGTTTACTGGATGTGACCCTTTTCGGTGGCTACATGGTCTAAGGCTTCACTCTCGCAATAGACTGGACTGCCGATGATGGAAAATCGTGGTTCGATCCCAGTCGGATGTACAGAGGGAGGTTTTCCCTAAATGGTTTCCTGGTCTCCATGCAAATTCGGTTACACTTCCTCCCAATTCAAACTTCCTAATCCTTAACCCACAGCAACCTTAGCCTAATTAGTACATAGGCGTATAACCCGAAGGGGTAGTATGGCGCTGTGCTAAATACAATCACACTGAGTGTGTAATTTAACCTAGTGCTCATCCTTCCCATTGTGGTAATTTTGAGGCACGTAAACTAGCTCCCGGATTAAATGTCTTCTAATAAAACCTTATAAATATAAATGTTCTCTTAACTCATTTTATCATTTTTAGTGTTTTTATTAATACACCCTACACTTATTTTGGGTTAAGGGCATTGAATAGGAATGTGCTTAGGTCACCCTTTAATGCTTGAAACATGTGAAGAGACGTCTGATAGTTTTTTTTATGTTGTCACTTAATATTACTTTTAATTTTTAAATTATCCACCAAGTGCACAAAGGTAAAGATTAAGTTTTGCAAAAAATCAAAACAAAGCACAATTTATTATTTTATGCTGACATCTAAGTTTTTTTATGCTTGCTTTATGTTAAATATGTTCATAACATATCGAAGTTTTCCTCTTCTTTCGAAACGTATCGGGTTTGCAAAGTCAAACGTTGGCGTGGGTGTGGAAGTCAAAGCGAGGGGGATTTCATTTTGGACAAGGACATTTCGAAACTTCGCACACTCTACCTATTAATTGTCTTTTATGTTAAGAGAGTTTTTCATAAAACTATGTTTGGTTGTCTTAATCATCAGTAGACTGAGTTTTTTTTATGAATGCTTCAAATATATATATAATGTGTGTGCGCGCCTATACTGAAAAATGATACCTGGACATGGAATTCAACTCGGGACCTTTGGCTTAGCGTGCCTCAGCTATCCGGGACCTTCTTTTACCTAGTTCATTAGGCTATATATATGGTTTTGGTTCATTTGTGCCGTGATGCATTTTATAACCAATGCTCCTTAAATAAATAATGAAGAAATAAGGTTTATTTTTGTTTTAGTTGTTAACATAGGTTGATAGAATAATTACTTTGCAGTAGATGTCGACAAACATTTATGGTATTTATAACTTTGTTTAATTCAGCTATACCTTTTGAAATTTCTGATTTGCGCTGAGCCACTTTGTGGAAAACTGCCAAGTCCAATGTTCATAATAACAATCCAAAATTATTGATGAGTTCAAAACGGCTGTTATAAGTTTCACACACTGTATTCCGGTTACAGCCTTGGGGTGAAGTGTTTGTCAATAAAGTGAATACTGCGGGGAGTTTTTCAATCAACCTGCATAACTCGATAAGTTTTTTAAATAATACTAAGAGGATTGTTTTAAAACTGTGTTATCAATTATGTTAAATATGCAGTGGCAGATTTATAGGTCAACAAAGGTCACGTAGGGCTTTTTTATCCCCTTCTTTAAAACACCTAGATTACCATTTTTCAAAATTCTTATCTGATGCATGACAACAAGGTGTTTTCTTATCGTACTAATATGTCTTTGTGACATTTTCAAGTCTTTAAGGTGTCTAAAAAAAGAGAAATAATCATTAGCTTCTTAACTTTTTCCCATCAGACTCTTCAACGTGGTGGTGCTATCATTACTTAAGGACATTCTTACTGAACTCCATATCACTTGTATTTCGCCTGCTTTTGCACCTCGGAAAGGCTGGGACTACTGAAGATGGATTTTTCTAAATGTTTTCTCATTCTCTATAAATGCAAATTACCGATACATTTACTATTCATTTAACTTTAACTTTATCTGACCCTGCAATATTGATTTATTTTAATATTCATGTGTATGTAAAGCCCGAACGGGTAAAACAAACTTGACGGGGGAAATATTAAATATTTTGGCAATGGTGAAGTCAAATGAGGCCGCAACATAACCCTTCTGTTAAAATGTTTTTGTAAAAAAAAAAATCTAAATCAAATAACACTTAATAACTAATGAATATCTAGTAACCATTCACAATGTGAGATTCCGCTACATACTAAACAATTTTATAATTAAAAAAGAAACTTTAAAAAATGTTAGTGGATATATTTTGTTTTTAAGTGTTTTTTTTTAAATTTGTATTTACTAACTATCCATCCTTGGTAGGTAATGTCTTTATTAGAGTATGTAATGCTGACCTGTCATATAATCGCCGTATTCTTATGAGAGTCACGCTTCGACTTTCCGTCTTAGGGCCAATTTCATAGTCAAATTTAGTACGCCTCAAGTGCGGCGCTACACTAAGTACAAGACGACACCTACCTAAACCAGAATGCAATGGGCCAGTTTCCTATGCGAGAACGGCCCATTCCATTCGAGTTTAGGTAGTGTCGTCTTGTACTTAGTGTAGCGCCGCACTTGAGGCGTCCTAAATTTGACTATGAAACTGGCCTTTATTGATAACTATTCAAAATTAACGTTGACAAGATAACAAGTTCTATTTTCTCGGTCTGGGCCATGGAACAGGCGATGTCCCGACATTGACAGTTAATTGGGACGCTAGTATTTGGATCATAGGGCCAAGAGCCAAGTGACACAGTTTCACTTTCATGTTTTTCTGCTGCCACATAGCTTCCTTTGCAATGTTATTAAGTATATTTTTAAGAATTAACTGTGGGACTCAGTTTGTCCCACTCGCTACTTAACCCGGCATTTCTTTAATTTTAACATTAATAAAGATATTGCAACGAAATTTGAAGCTGACTTACCTCATTCTGTGAAAATTTTGATGACATCACAACATGTGCTGAAAGTGGTCACCATTTACGTCCAGACAGGATTGAACCCAATGCGTCCTACCTGAATTTCTTCGGTGATGTTTGTTTTCAAAGCGTCTATGATTCGTGGTTTGTTTCGGTAAACTCTCCCTTTTAGATATTTCTATTTTAAAAAAATCAGGTGGCGCTAGACCAGGCGAGCACTGTGGCCAAAAGCAAACACAGCCGAAGAAATTTAGGCACTGACAGTGGACGTACTGGCAAGAACTTTCCAAAATACGATGCACTGGGTTCAATCCTGTCTGGACGCAAAGGGTGACCACTTCCACCACATGTTATGATGTCATCACAGTTCTCACAAAATGAGGTAATTCCACCTAAAATTTCTTTGAAGTATCTTAATTTATGTTAAAATTATTAAAGAAATGCCGGGTTTGGTAGCAAGTGGGATACCCTGCTTAATTAATACTGGAGAGACCCGCATTGGTTGCCTCATGGTATAGGCAGGGGTCAGCAACCTCTTCGGGCTTCGATCAACTATATTAAATATCCCGCGATCATCCATAGTTTCTACACTTTACTTTTTTTTTATCTACATCTTATATCTATCTATTCCTTAAGTATATGAGGAAAGGTTGAATTTTTGTTCCCACCGTCTTAGAAAAAATAAAAGAAAGAAAATTACCCTTCTCATATTTAACTATTTAAAAAAACTGATCATGCCCGAGAGAGGAAATTTTGGTTACGCTAAATATTATTACAAGTTAATTGATATTTTTGCGAGTTAAAAAAACCCAAAATGATGGACTTTATATCTTATGTAGTTTTATTACGTGTTCGACAGAAAATTGCTACGAGGTATATCACTTGCCAACTCCTGGTCTAAGCCGCCACACTCGTATATACTATACTGCCGATTTTAAGGGGGATTTTCCTAAATGTTTTGAATCCTCCCTCCACACAAAAGTGGGTACACTTGCTCTAAATTCAACCTTCCTAATCCCTAACACTTTGTGGTAGTTCATGTGGCTAGATTCGTAGTCAGACCTAGTGCGCCTCAAGTGTGGTGCGATACTAAATACAGGACCACGTCAACCTGCTCTCAAATGGAAGAGGCCATCTTCGCGTATGTAACTGGCCTATTCCATTCTGGTTTAGGTGGGTGTCCTGTATTTAGTATAACATTGTACTTGCATACTAAGTCTTACTATTAAATTAGACTAAGTTTCAAAACAACCATACACGAATTGTAAATTATAAAGAAATAACTCTCGAACTAATTTCCCTTTGATCAAGATGGATGGTGCTTTGTTTCACATTTCTCACAGTAATGTCGTGGTTTAAAATAGTGAATGTTGTTAAGGCCACAAGTGTGATAGTTTTAAGTATAACTTATTTTGGGTAAATAACAGTCCCTTGTACTTCGGACTCGGGCCGGAAATAAACAAGTGGGTAGCAACGGTCTATTTTAGCTCTTAGGAAATGTTGGACATGCCTTTCACTAAAGTTTGCTATTTTATTAAGGCAATGTGTCGCGGTGGGATGTAAGGTAGGGATCGTGGGGTAAAAAAAAAATTTGTTTGCCAAAATAAATATTGCTTCTGTAAATATATTTAGTTTAATTTGTTAACATAATAATCTTAACCATTTTTTAATACTTCTTATTGCCATCGCGGCATTTGACTATACATTTTTTAAATGGCGATAGAAACCCTGGTCAAATTATGCAATGGCCATGAAAAATTAAAACACTTTTGAGATTATTATATTTAAAAAAATAATCTTAATTTGTATATTAAGGCACTATATTATTAATTTTGTCATAAAAAATGTGGACTTCACCTTCCATCCTACCTTTCAAAGTTGAAGGCAAAGTGATTCATTCTGCTCAAATATGGCTAGCGTCAAACAACCTCCTCTCTTTGCTGCCTCCGCATTTGCTGATTTTTGTATCGTGCATTTTTGCAAACTCACAATAAATTACATTCTTATTAAGGGGGGAAAGATTTATTTTTAACCAGCAAATATTTTATTTTGGGATACATCTATTTTGTGTCGGGCTTTACCCAAACCGGATAAAAGCACACGCACATTCTGTGTCCCTCTGGGAGTAGCATTTGTTGACCGATAAGTTAGCAGAGTCGCTGTGACTTCCACTCGACTTTGGAGCGAGCAAAGGTTACTTCATAAAATATCTTCCCAGTTTACCACTGTTGCTACTTGTTTTCTTCTGCTCTAACTGGTCCCACCACGTTTATCTTTTGTTCGGAGGTGTTTGTCATTGTTTAAAGGGGACAGTAGTTAAATATTTGTATTTCAAGTGATTACAGAGATCTTGCTTTATAATTATTCATACACAAGATTGATAAACATGTTTTTTCCCTCCTTAAATGTTCTTGATAGATAACGGGCTCGTCTTACTATTCGTTCGGGCTGTGAGCATTTTACGTTAATTGGATGGAATGTAGGAGATGCGAGGAAAAGGTAATTGTTTTTGTAGTTTTTTTACAAAACTTTTTTGACCAAAATAAACATTAATAAAATATTACTTTAGTAGCAACGTTTAGTTTAGTTTAGTTTTCTTCACATGGTGATATTAAGCATAGCGGCATTAGATGAGAAACTTTTTAAATGAACAGAAAAAGTTGTCATTACATTTCAGGACAACCTTGACAGATGCACCGTATCTAGAAACTACAAATCTATTTGTTTAAGAGTATCCGTTATGAAAGAAAAATAAATATTAACTATGTCAAGTCTTTTCATCTAATCCTATAGATCAATGATGTGCTGGGATATAATTTAAAATTAATCTTAAGTTCAAAAAGTACTGAATTAAATGTCCACCTCAATTTTTAACCTCGCTCTTTGGTTTAAACCGTTCGCATGGATCTCACAATGTTTGTTTGTAACATAGCGTTTCACACCTTCACCAAGAGAGTTTTCAAAACATTTGTATTACTTGCTGCAATTCCTTACTGTACAGTACTATTTTTTGTTATTCCTGACTGTACAATATTACTACTAGTCATCATTCCTGACTGTACAATATTACTACTAGTCATCATTCCTGACTGTACAATATTACTACTAGTCATCATTCCTGACTGTACAGTACTATTTGCTGCCATTCCTGACTGTACAATATTACTACTAGTCATCATTCCTGACTGTACAGTACTATTTGCTGCCATTCCTGACAACAATATTACTACTAGTCATCATTCCTGACTGTACAGTACTATTTGCTGCCAACTGTACAATATTACTACTAGTCATCATTCCTGAACTGTACAGTACTATTTGCTGCCAACTGTACAATACTACCTACTTGCTTTCATTCCCGACAGTCATATTTGTGGCCTAGTAATTTAAGTTGTCAAACTCACATTAAACTTGTTTGCCATTGCAAGGGAGGTTGTAGTTTGAACCCAGGCTGGTTCTATTGGGGCTGGCTTTCACCATTTTACTGGTGTTTCCACATTCTCTATGTTAGTGATATTGCATTTTATATAAATGACATGTATCGTCCCTAGTTATCTTAAGTCGTTAATAACCTTTTTGTTAAACATAAAACTAAAAATAAGTTATTCTTGACAAAGTACTATCTGCGAAAATAATTATATTGTCTCGAACACACATTTAATTTCTGCACCTAAAATTTACCCAATTTTTTCCTTTTTTTTTCTTAGCATCGCGCCTCACTGCCTTTTAAGGTTATGACCACTTATACACACTCATACTAATTACGCTAATGAGTTAAGAATGAGTAAAGTTGAATTTAGAGGCAGTATACCCGCATTTGCGTTGAGGTAGAGTACACCTGACCATGATCAAAACCCCAATCTACCTGTTATTGCCAGTCTAGTCTTTTGCAAGAGTGATGCCTTAGACCATACGCCCACCGAAACAAGTATCCAATTTATTTACTACGTGTAGAAATTATCGGAAGCCTTGTTCTCTTATACTGGACAAAACACAACAATGAAGCCCCTCGAAATATGGACATAGCATTATTGAAACGACTGTATTACTGTACCGTGACACATTTCAACACGGAGGTAACGTAACATTTTTCCGTGACGTCACAGCTCTTCATGCCACGTCACTTCAAACTGGCAAGTTACTACAGATTCTCTTTCTATTAGCGCGAGGTAGTCAAACAAAACCAGCTGAGGGAAATTTCCGCATGACTTTAATACATATCATACGATAATGTCATAAGTGTTGCTAGGCTTATATATTAGCAACAAATGTTATCTTAAATAATCTACTAGTATTAGAATTATAATCTAAAATATGTTAATACATCAAGTTATTAAAATGTAAATACTCGAAACCCAAACTTACAAAACTAGTAACTAGATACTATATATTTAAATGTAATAATTACATAACATACTCTCCGGGCTGACTTTGAGGAGAGGGGTTAAAAATAGCGGTTTCACTTCCCCCATTCATCCTAAAAAATATGTATATTTTTGCAATATTTTAAATACAAAAATAGTTTAGCCTATGCTAGAATAAAACACACATATGTATTGAGTTAAGATAATAAAACATACTTGATTGCAGCTATTTTGTGTGAAAGAGGGGACCCCCCAAAAATTCCCAATTTCAGCATTTCTTAAAAAACGGATGTTTTAGTTTTTTCATGGAGAAACAGGACGGGTTTTAATTTCTATAAACATAAAGCAGAATTCGATTTGTCCACCCCTTATGACGTTGATAACACTTGAAGTATCCTGCGATTGCGTGTTGGCGCATGCGCTGTGGCTCTCTGTTCGTGGCCTACTGACCCGCTTCCAGTTTGGGCCGCGCGCCGTGATCTTCACTTGTTCGAGCGGTCTCATTGCGAATAGTTGTGCGAGGCAAGGGATTTTAACAAGAATGGAGTGCGTTCAGCAGCGAATTGACGGCGATCCTCTGGGCCTTCGGTAGGTTTGTAGTGACAGTGATTTCAGTGAGCACGTTACGTTTGACATGTTGGCGTGTGTTGTGACAGGTAAATCTCCGAATCAGCTGTTTTTCATTGTTTCAAAATGTCAAGTCTCGGGTCTTCGTCACTGCTGTACTTCGCTTCCTGATTTTGTACAGGGATATACTTCAGACCAGTGGCGTTACAATACACCGTGAATTGTAGTGTGGAAGGGGGGAAGAGACTTATTATTTTACCCTTAATGTTGTTTTGAGTTTATATATTTTCGTAATTCTCTGACACACTTAGTCAATAAACTCGAGTACGATCAAAAACTAGATTATTTATAGATTAGAGCTAAGCTATACTAAGATTTTGGTTGAAAAGACAGTTTAGAAAATTCATATATATGCGGCCAGCATTGATAACATTGTTCTAAATTATTAGTATTATTTTATAGGTATTGATAACATATAATATCAAAATTGACACCGGCAGACAACATGACTTGATGTATGAATATATTAACATTCTTTTAGTATCTTTAGTAACTACAAGATGCCTCACCCTTCCTCCCACCCAAATTACACCACTTCCTCAGACATTTATGTTTCTTGGTGACACATACAATAAGTTACCACCCTTCCTGTATTGCGTGTACAGTCATTTTCATCAGAAGGGTTTTAATGGCAACTAGAAAACCTACTAGATCTATTTTCACGTATTCATACTTCGCGTCATATTGTATGCATGTTTATTTTGATAGATATTACTATTACTTCTAAATTAACACCAACAATATACTAAAATGCCATCTTTATTGACCATAAAAAATGTTTATATTTTCTAGAAGGTTCTTTCAATAAAAAGAGAACCCCAAAAAACACGATAGCAAATATGATTTTATAATACTTTAAAGTGCGTACAACCCGAACGGGTAGTAAGACGCGGTGCTAATAATAATAATAATAATAATAATAATACTTTAAGGTGTTCTCATGATAAATGTTAACTTCAATATAAACTACTTCGGTGGCCGCATTGTCAAAAGCGTCACTCTTGCAATAGATTAGATGGCCAATGATAGGGACATTGGGGTTAGAATCTCGGTTGGATGTACTGAGGAGTTTTTTCCTGATAATTTTTCACCATACCTCCCCGCAAATTCTGGTAGACTTCCTCTAAATTCAACCTTTTCATCCATAACACATTAGCGTAATAGCACATATTTGTATAGCCTGACCCAGTAGTAAGACGCTGTACTAAAAATAAAATACTTTAATAAAAGCCAAGTTTTTAATCTACACTTAGTTTGCAAGAAGTCCTCTACACATGTATACATGTAAATACTTCACACTATTCCCCTTTTCCCTCATTGTCATTGACTATTAAAAGCAACCCCCAAATATTTTCTGGGTTAATCCAAAGTTAAAAGTGTATTGGCCATACACTGCTTGTAATACTTAATATAGGCCAAATACCACCCATTCGCCCAACCAATATTGTTAATTAAAGATATACAACTTCTGAAGGCTTTGTAATATTTCATATACATTTATTTCATCAATTTTTGTTTAAATATTTGACCGCCTCCTTGGTCGAAAGTTCTGAATACAAATCCAGAGGTGCCGGCTTCGATCCCCGACTCTTCCATATATTTTTCTGTAAAACAATGGATCTGTAACGGGGTCATCTCAGCCTAGTAAGGACAATTATTATTGATGAGCTACTTGTATAAAGAAGTAGCGGCTGCCTTTTCCTTATTATTTTTCCATATACAGGCTATCGGAGACTTAACCCCATTTAGAGAACATTCAATCTTACGACATAATATCGTCAACAACAAATTCAAACCGTTTGTCTACAGTGGCAATTGAATCTTTTACTTTCAAAACTGTTAGACTCTCCACCGACCGAGATAAGTGTCTAACAGCATACATTAATGCTTTTTAGTTAAATTTCCTTTGAATGGCGGGAAGGGTAAAATTATGTTGTAATAATATCAGCATTCACTGGAAGAGAAGATAGAAAACACATTGTGGAAATGTCTCCAGCACAGCCGATTGGGACCATTCAGACATTTTACTTACACCCATGATATCACGTTATAGCTAAACTCTTTTAAGGCTAAAAATATATCGCGCATAGAAGTACTAAGATACTCGATGTGTCTTAAACTATAAATATACAGCATCCCTCACCACTCGGATGGGTGGCAGGCTAGAAAGTTCGGGTTGCCATTGGAAGAAACTTTTAGAGCAAAAAAAAATCTATAGCAATTAGCCTATTCACTATCGTCTTTAAGCTTTTAAAAGTTACATGTATTTGCACATGATCACACAAAAAGTAGAGCCTATAAATGTTTTATCTGCCGGGATAATTTTGGTTTCAAGACCTAGTTACACAGTTAGATTAAGTTTCCCCCCCCATATGTAGAATTTAAAGGGCATATGCCCGCATTTACGTGGATAGAGAATGAAAAACCAGTTAAGAAAACCCAACCCCCCTCATTAGGCCTACACTTGGCCATAATTCGAACCACTACTTACACTGTCACAAGAAAATCAGACTAGATGAGTTTAGTCTCTAAACCGTGGGTATAGATTAAGTAGAAAGTAGCAATGTTATGCCACATCGGCAGTTTAACGTAACTTTACTGTCATTACGTAACATAGAAGACTACTTGAAGGGCTAGTGAAATAAAATAATATATGCCCTAGGCCGACAGTCATAATGTTTCTTTTAGTGCTCCGCGGCTTACTACTGGCTTGGGCTATCTGCATAGGGCATATGAATGACGAAGGTTGCATTTATATGAAGTGGATACGCATTTTCGTGGAGGGAGAGAGAAAATACCTCAGTGCACCTGGCTGGGTTTTGAACTCCTTCACCTGCAAACCAGACAAGACGAGGTTTACACTATGCGGTTTGAATATTGTTATTTTCCCTCTTAAATAAAGCCCGATCTCCAGATACAGTCGAGCACGCTGGTGCTGATAACTCCCGATGTCTCATTAATAGCTGTTGCAATAATATAATACTATTTATGGTTTGATCCTGTAATTTACTTACAAAATTGTCCTTTGTTTTTCCCGCACTTGAGTTGACCTCTGCGGTCTTGGCGTGCTCGGCTCAGGCCCCAATGTTCGTGGGTTTAAACCCAGCCGGGGTTGAGCGATAAAAATCCGTAGCACAACTCTTCGGAGAGGAAGTAAAGCCGACGGGCCTATGTTTGTTATAGAATTTAAATTAACCCTGGAAGGTATGTGAAAATGCCTTCCCCGGAAAAATTGGTAAGCCCTTTCGCTCTCGCTCATTGATATTCTCGTGTGCTGATATAATCAGTTGGTTCAGAAAGTGCACGTTAAAAACTTCTAAAATAAATATATTTATTGCGTGCGACTATTTCTGTAGAATGTTTTTAGCGCGATTCCACAGTGCACTGTTTATGGCTATATCTTGTCATAATTATAACGTATGTTCCATTTGCTCTCGTTATAAATTAAGTTATTTATAGTATTATTTCTCCGCTGAATCTGTTTGCTCGCCGTGACTGAGATTTTCATTGCCGCGACTGTGATTTTCATTGCCGATGGATACAACATTATTTTTGTTACTGTCCTTGGTTTAACAATTATTCACCTTGTTCGTTGTCCGCGGTGTTGCCAAGTGTGCCTGAATGTGAGAAGCGCGAGAGTCACGATTGGAAGGGGCCTTATCACGTGCCTTATCTTGATGTATTATAACAATGCGAGCAGTCGTACACTCATATCAATCTCTTTGGGGAGCATAAAGAATTAGTTAGGTGTAATTCTTGAACTTTGCTGACGTCTTCTGCCCTGAAGACTGCCTCAACATTAGATAAAACGTTTCGGAGCTTTTATGAAAAATAATATCCACCCCTTTTTTCGGGCGTTTACACATATACATACATATATATGTGTGTGTGGAACATACGTTAATATATATATATATATATATATATATATANTTGGGGATTTTTTTATGTGAACGACAATTGGATTTGGTATCGTCGAATTAAACAGAAGAAATTGTTAAAAGATGTATTGGGAGCTTCATAGTAAAATACTAACTGGAAATAAATACAATAAATCGCCAGCAAACCTCATTTTAGTGTAAGCCATACAGCTGGAAAGTAAGCTACTCCGTAAATTATATCCTAGGTAAAATTAGTTTTCGATTATGTTAAATTAGGCTAGATCCATTTTGGGAGGGAAATATTACTGCAAGCTAGCAGTACCCAATCCACCTTGTGAGGGGAAATTCGTGGTGCAAGGTAGCAGTACCCAATCCACCCTGTGAGGGGAATTTGTGATGCAAGGTAGCAGTGCCCAATCCACCTTGTGAGGGGAATTTGTGGTGAAAGGTAGCAGTGCCCAATCCACCTTGTGAGGGGAATTCGTGGTGCAAGGTAGCAGTGCCCAATCCACCCTGTGAGGGAATTTGTGGTGCAAGGTAGCAGTACCCAATCCACCTTGTGAGGAATTTGTGATGCAAAGTAGCAGTGCCCAATCCACCTTGTGAGGGGAATTTGTGGTGCAAGGTAGCAGTGCCCAATCCAACTTGTGAGGGGAATTTGTGGTGCAAGGTAGCAGTGCCCAATCCAACTTGTGAGGGGAATTTGTGATGCAAGGTAGCAGTACCCAATCCACCTTGTGAGGGGAATTTGTGGTGAAAGGTAGCAGTGCCCAATCCACCTTGTGAGGGTAATTTGTGGTGCAAGGTAGCAGTACCCAATCCACCTTGTGAGGGGAGTTTGTGGTGCAAGGTAGCGGTGCCCAATCCACCTTGTGAGGGGAATTCGTGGTGCAAGGTAGCAGTACCCAATCCACTTTGTGAGGGGAATTCGTGGTGCAAGCTAGCAGTGCCCAATACACCTTGTGAGGGAAATTCGTGGTGCAAGGTAGCAGTACCCAATCCACCTTGTGAGGGGAATTTGTGATGCAAGTTAGCAGTGCCCAATCCACCTTGTGAGGGGAATTTGTGGTGCAAGGTAGCAGTGCCCAATCCACCTTGTGAGGGGAATTTGTGATGCAAGGTAGCAGTACCCAATCCACCTTGTGAGGGGAATTCGTGGTGCAAGGTAACAGTTCCCTCCTCCCCTTGGTTTCCCACTCTACATTCACGCAAATGTGGGTGCGGGTGCCTGGCCTATGAACTTTCTTCAACTACCTAATATCTTCCTTGCGCTTAAACCGAACGGGTAGTAAGACGTGGTGCTGCTAATAATAATAACGATAATATATTCCTTAATGGTGGTAGTTAAAATGTGTAAAGCCCGGATGGGTAGTAAAACGTGGTGGAAACACCTTGCTCTATGACTACAGTTGATGAATCTCTAGAGTTTGCTTTTGAAGATTGAACCTTATTGTGGGGGAGGTTTTTGGAAGAAGAAAAAACGTGATTAAATCCAGTTTCGTACCTACAATTTGAATCTATTTGGACAAATATAGTGTTTAACAAAGGCGGTGCTCGCTTAGGTGGTCATAGGATCGGCAACCTTTTTGATCATGGGTCGTATGGGTTTAAATAAATAGTTGGTGGGCCGGTTTAGGAAAAATATCAAGCAAAACACTCTAATTTTATATTTCTCAAAATAAGTTTTTTAGCACAGCGTCTTACTACCCATTCGGGTTATACCAATAAAGCCAAAGGTTTTAGTTACGAGAAAGGTAATATTTATTTTAAATGTACCCACACTTGCATGGGGGGAGTGTAAACTAAATTTGAAAAAAAAAAAAACTTCAGTCTAGTATACTGTGAGAGTAGCGCCTTAGACTATGTGGCCAACAAAGCGGGTCTCATAGTCATTAGTCTATTTTTATGATTATAATGGTTTGTTTGCTAATTCTTTTGCTCCCCGCATAAAATCAGTCTGTGGGCCTGATTTTGATTTAGCCCGTAGACCGTAGGGTTCGAAACCTGGTCGGGCGTTCTAAGATTTTTTTTCCCTTATAGTCTTCCACTTTCCCTCAACACAATTGCGGGTACACCGCGGTAAGGTGCGCCGAACAAAAAAAAAGATGGGGCATTTCCGACAGAGCTTAGCGGGTTGGACTAACCCGATAGGTCGGAGCTCGAATCTTTCAGAGAGTACTGTTCAAACCGGTAAAAACACCGTCACGGAATATATCATATTTAGGTTTCCTATAGCCTGTGCTGGCATTGGAGCTTATTTTAAAGATGGGTTTGTAATGTACCGAACTTTGTTCATAATCACTGAGCTCAAGAGTTTTGGGTTTTGATTCGGACTGAACATGTTCAGCTCAAAGGCATTGAACTGTATCCTACTATGAATACCTAGAACTCCTTGTATCGGCTTGAAGAGGCGATGTTTATTGGGAACTGGAACAGATTGGATCGAATTAGTCTCGAGTGGACGTGTTTTAAAGTGTGACTGGTTAGTCTCTGGTTTCAATGCGAGAATAATTTTGTTTGCATCTCACAAGTTGTGAAAGCTCTGTGATCTACTCTTTAAAGTGCTTCTGTGATCATAAAGATCGGCTTATATATTTTCAAGGTCGTTACGTGTCGGCACAAGTCGGAATTTGATGTGGCAGGAGGTTAGAGGGGAGAGGGAGAGGACATCACTGGAAGAACATAACATAAACTATAAGCCTTACCTCCAATACGTGTGAGCGCTGACATATTTATATATATTTAATAAATATTGTCTTGAAAAACATTTAAAATAATGAGCATTTTTTATATAGACTTACATATAAAATACGAGGAAATAGTATTTTTTTGTCTGGAGAACCTGAAAAAGTTAGGGATTTTAGAAAATGAATAGTATTTTTTTAAACACAGTAGGTCTTTTGCCTTTTCTCAGCTAAGGAAAGGCTATTTTTTATATTTTTAGTGATGGCATGCACAACTCTAATAAACTATTTTAAATTATAGGTGTGCTGCATCTCTTTTTTTTAAAGGGAGAGCTTCTATTAATAAAAGCAATGTAAGGAATTAGCAGAATTAGATGTGCACTTGCGTGCTCTAAATCGAAAATCACGAGTTTAATTTTTCGTAAGTCGAGATGGGCGAGCATATTGCTACTAAAACAATCCAGCACAAATTAATATTGGTATCTTTAATTCACGGTAACTTTGTTTCTTTCGGGCAATTAAAAACATACTTTAAAACAGTTCCATATTCATCGTTGCTCAAATGTTTCCTCTAGACACTCGGGCAGTGTGATTTTTAAAGTGACGCGAGACTTTTGAGAGTCAGGAGGTGCGGTCGATTAGTTAATAGTAAATTAACTCGTTTGGATCCATCCTAGTGCCCAGAAAATATACCGTTCAATTTTCATAGGACAGTTCACATATTCATACGTCAAGTCATGTGATCTGCAGCTGTCACCCGCAGGAAAAAAGTATATTCTAAAAGTTTCTTCTTACCAAAATACTACTATACGTACATTTCCGGTCGTAAGGTTAGTGAGTAGCGCTACTGTCCTAGGTGGATAGTTTTGTAAGTCGCGTGTTGTCATAACCTTATATTTAGAAAGTGTACGTTAAATCGCTTATAAAATGGTATCCTGTGTGGGTTCTTGGTGCCAGCTTGTTTGAGCACGTCGGTGAAAATGTTTGTAGTATGGATGGATGGCTACTGTTCCGCTGGGCTTATGTCGAGAGTAAGCTGTACATTACCACCCGTTTAATGGACCTCGTTAACTGGGAACAGATATGTTTCCATGTCCTCCCGGAGGTCTAGGCTTGTGAACCGACCACATTACACCATTGAGTGAAGTATATTCCATTCACGATAGGTTTTTACCCGGATGACAGTTCGAAAATCATATGTTTAGGTTTTGGGTTGCCAACACTTGTAAAAGATCACAGTTTTGTTATAAATGTAAACATCTTTAATTAACTGTTATATATTACATTTAAAATAACGTAAACTTAAGTTTTCTCATACTATTTCATTTTTTTAAATAATTTCTTTTTGTCCAACTCGAAACAATATTTTAAACATAACTAAAAATCATTATTTTGCGTTTTGGAACGTTACTGATTTTGTTTAATATAGTGCATACATCAATAACTTTTAATACAGGCATTGTATTTACTTGGAAAAGAGAAAATTGTTGTCATTTTTTTTACACACAATACATGATTTTATGATTATTTTATCGTATTTTGAAATATTTAACTGAATAAAGTATTTTCATCAACTGCGATGTCCGCATCATTGTAAAAAAACTTGTTTACCGTTATGTTTAATCATATGGTTTAAATTCTTCAGTCGCCATTTTGAGGCTATGTTCGTTAGAAGTTTTTGTGAAAGTGGTGTTAATATTTTTCTAAGGGGAATAAAACTATAAATAAACTTTGTGTCCGACCTAAAATAAATATATAAATAATATTGGCCTAAATTACTGTGGTTAACTATCACATTAATATATATTACCATCTGTTTTCATTACAGTCATCCAAAGTGTCCTAAGCACCTCAAAGAAGCGGTTATAAGTAGTCTTGAGTGCGATAGGCTAGTTCCTCCACTTTTATGCGGGGAGTGCCGAGGAGTAACCATTGATGGGAGAAATCCTCCTCCGTTGAATGGACGATGGACGTTTACGGGAATAGGAGGGGATAAGCACAGGAAAGTACAAAAGTAAAAACTAAATACGTGAAAGAATGAAAGGTTAGGTTAAGCTAGTTTGTGTGGCATCAATTTATTATAATATGCTAATGTATAATAAAGTATAAGGCTGTGTTTGTTTTATCTGTAACACAACGTCCAGGCCAACTTGACGAACATAGCTAGGGGCGTGTCGTCATGGTAACGGCCGGGACGCGCTCCGTCGCTAGATTTGGACCTGAATCGTACACCAAGTGCTTAATAAACTGTTGTTATTTAACAACTTTACATTAGCACACAACTTAATCTGAGACACCCGCTTCGTTGGTCGCGTTACCTAGACAGGGAGAGGTCGTGGTTTTAATCCCGGCCGGATGTACTCAGCTTGACAGAAAGTTTACCCTCCACACAAATGTGGGTACATTTCCTCTACATCCTCTCTTCCATATCCCAACCACATTAGTTTAATTAAAAAGCGTCTTGCCAGGGCAGGTAGTGAGACGCGGTCATTAACAAATATACAGAGGGCATTCCTTTTAGAAACGCCCAAAACTGCCACCAATAGTATTCGAAATAATGTCCTATACCAAATTATTAAAAGGAGTGTCCTGGATCGAACCAAAGCCCTGAATACTAGTCAAGCGAATGCTACGGTTCCCCTAAAGCTTCATTCATGAGTAGCTTGCATTAAGTGACACATTTTATTTGATAAAATATCCGTTGTTCATCTTTGGCTGTCATACAAATTATTCACATTTTACATTTTTAATCTACATTTGTATTTAAAATGGCGTAAGGTCCGTTAGGTATGAACTTCTGTTTATCATAAATAAGAGCTTTTCTCTACGCTCCCGATAATCCCCTCATCCAGTCGTAGGACTGATTCCACGCCATTGGTTATTACGATGTTTTTTGCGACTGTACGAGATGTAAGCTCCGTTGTCCCTGAAAGGTGACATGCTTACCTTGACGTGTTAAATGAGGGTGCAGCTTACGAGATAGGTCGGTCAGGGTAGAGGGACTGTAAAACATCGTCTGTTCACACGAGATCTCGATAGGAAATACCTTGAGTACGTGAGAAGAGCAATGATCCTTAATAAAAGTTTGCGCCATTATGAGCTTTATTGTTTTAAAAGAATTCATTGTTTACAGCTTCGTTCCTCGACCGACAGTCGTGCTTGTGGCCGGGAGTTTTATCGGGTGTTTATTTTACTATTTTACAACTTCTATAAGGTTGCGTACCCACCCATTCGTAAACACTTATCTTAAGAGCTCGTCACACCCCTTGGATAGCAACTAACTTTAGTAGGTACTGCAGCTAGAACCAGGCGTCGCATCGTGGTGCAGTTTCCGGTTTTATACTTAGAGAAATGTGTTAAAATAGATTTTTAACAAATAAAACCAATTAAAAATGTTATTTTAAAATGCCAAGCTATTAAACCGATTCCAATTTCGCTTTTGTCAAATGAAAATAATTAATTAGGAAGAGCTAGTTCCCAAAACCAGTTGAGTTCATTTTTTTAATTTACAGAAGAGCCAAAAATATTGTAGCAACAAACCTTTTAATTTAACTAAATTTAAATGATAAACTCAAGGAAGTTTGGTTTCTAGTTTTTTGGGCTCTCCTGTAAATTAAAAAAAATGACTG
Source organism: Timema shepardi (assembly GCA_902151425.1). NCBI lineage: Eukaryota > Metazoa > Arthropoda > Insecta > Phasmatodea > Timematidae > Timema > Timema shepardi. Next base: position 96,549 of record CABFVX010000821.1, read on the forward strand.
AACGGGTTTTGGGAACGAACTGGCCTTTTCTTTTTGCGCGCACGCGCACGCACGCGCGTGTGTGTACATGCAAATAATGCCAGGTTAATCAAATTAATACACATTATTCGGTTTAGTATAAACTTTAACAAACCTACCAAATACACTTCAAGGTACAATTTATTTGATTTATTGATTGATGAGTCATCAAGCCGTAGGTTGGTTTGCTGTGTTTCCCATCCATCCTTTCGGCTGGTTAGTGCTGCCCACACCATCTGATAGAAAGCACATGTATAAGGGTAGTTCAGAAAGTGCGGTGGCTTACCGTTTCCCTCCACACTGAAATTCTACCAGCTATCGAGAAAGATCCTACCAATTTTACCGGAAAGGAATTGTCACACGCCTTCTAGGGATTTTTACAAGCCGGCATTTACTTTTCCTCCTATCGCTCAGTTACATCTGAGGCGAGCACTTTACCCAAAGACCACCGAGGTTGACTACACTTTATAAACAAATATTTACAAGGTATTTAAAAAAATAGAGATATTATGAATGCGAAAACCAAATTTGAATACGAAATAAAATTCATAAAAATTTTACCAATGATAATATTGAGATTGTTTCAAAGAACACTTTTTTACATTTTTTACATTGGGAGAGAGAGAAAAATTCGAAATTAATACTAAAAAAAATCGTATTCACAGGGGTGCTTTGCCAAAGGTTGAAAACTACAAACCTAGCGTGGACTAGCAAGTTTTTGTATTGGCTGTTAATTACACTTTATACTTAGTATCACACTTACGACTTTTTGTTGTTTTTAATTCAGTTTAATCCTTGACCTCTTAAGTGATGATTTTTGCACATGCGCGTCATCTGAAACACCAACTTAGACTTGATTCTTTAGTGATGTGTTCTACGTTACATAGGTTTTTCAAATGTTGGTGAATCTTTGATATAAAATGTGCTTCTGATTAGAGGTCAATTATATTTGTTTGAGATGAATTCCCATGTTTAGAACGACCGTTGTAATATTTCATCCAAGCAACATGTTTTTAATAACTCTCATCGACGAACACGTGGAATAAACGCCAAGCTCTTTTAAGTTTGGTGTATCCTTGGGTGGAGAGACCGGGGTTATGGAATCCCTGAGGAGGTTTTTTCATACATGGATTTCCAACTCTTCCAAAAATCCTTCCTTCCTCATTATCTTTTTGTGCGCCGCGTCCTACTACCCATCCAGAGGGTCCCTTTATATGCACTAATGGTGTAGGGGTGAATGAGTTTCAACGTTAGATGAAATGTAGGCTACTCACATTTTTGCTAGTGTATGTAAGTTAGTAAACAATTTTGGGGGGTTAAAACCTCTATATCTAGTTGGGACTTGAACCCTGATACCCCGACCCGTCACCGGCAGACAACACTAGACTAACGTCTTTGTCCTCTTGCCCACTCCAACGTGCCAGTTTGTGGTGTGTTATTTTACAACTTCATGTTGTTTTTTTAAACACGTTAAATGCAAAATATGAACACAAACGCAAATTTAGGGCTTTATAGATCAAACTGAATGTTGAGTTTAAAAAAATAGAAAAAATATTTAATTTAAAGGCATCGTAATCTATTGGAATAGTTTAGAAATATTTAATTGAACATTTTCTGTATATAAAGTGGTCGTAGTCGGCGGAGTTCGTGCTCTAGGAAATATAAAAACTGGTTTAAAGCGTTGGCAACATGATATTGGATCATCCTGTGCTCCGATTCTAATCACTCTTGATCCTATTCAACCAGGCAACTTGACTCCACGGCTGCGAAATGAAACATAAACTAGAAAAATTATCTGAACATCAAGTTACTCTTTTGCGTCGTATTCCTTTCCACAGCGATTACAAAGTTTTTATTTTAGCATTTGATGCAAAGAAAATATGAACTAATATTTGGACTTATCGAATTTTAAAACCAGTTTTTCTATTTATTTATTTTTCATATATGTATTGGAAATCTAAAAATGAAATGGCCAACTTGAACTCAACACATATATTTGTTAGTGTTTAATTGACTTATTTATGCAGCAAAATCGTATTTTTTTAAACCTCCTTTTTGGGATTACTAAATTTACTTTATGAAACATTATCTAGGTCTAATTCATTTGTATTCAACCTTTTTGGTTTGCATATATCATTATATTATTTTTCTTCCACTTTATACCCCCAAAGTCATTGGTGGATAGTGCAAGTTATACATATACTATAATCTGCATCCAAAACAAATAAATGCCGGCCCCAGATCAGATGTTCTTACGTCCGGATCTTTTGTGGCTAACCTTAAATCTGGCACTGATTATTCAGTGTTGATCATGAAATATTTTCTAATTTTACGTGCCCCCTAAGTTGTCTTTTCGTACCCGTGGTAGAATACCATTGGTCGAATTGATCAACAAACCTCAATGCTTGTATCTTGGACTCAAATGAGGACATTTACGGCTAGTTTTATGTTTGAACATCCCTGGCGCCGGTATTATCTTAGGAACAGAAACCAGTAAGGAATATCAATGTCCAAAGATATATACTCGCCAAGTTTAGTGTCGATATCTATGTGTGTATAGGCCTCTAACTATATTGATGTGTTGCTTGATGGCCTAACTTATTTTCCCTCTTTTCCTACTCTGGTTTGGGTTTCACTAGACTCGTATCACACTCTCACATATTCACATTATTTAAATAAGATGCAGACCAAGAGGAGTTTTCTGCCAAACATCTATGTCAACGAAATAATAACTTGCATTTGTAACTATTTTATTTTATTATTTTATTTAAATAAATGTGCACTTTATAACATTAGACCTCCTATGTGGTCTAGTGGTCAAAAGCTTCTGGCTCCAGATCCAGAGGTCCCTGGCTATATCCCCGGCGATTCCAGATTTTCTTTGAAACAGTGGTGGGTCTAGAACGAAGTCAACTCACGCGTCGTGGAGACTAATGAGGAGCTACTTGAATGAAAAGTAGCGCCTCCTCCTTAGAAAACTGAGATTAATGGCCGAAGGGCTCGTTGTGCTGACCATATGACACTCTTTATCAGCATATGTTGGCACCATCTTTGCCAATATTTGGTGGCCGCTCGGTCGGTATGAATTTCTTGCAGTCTGGTGCCATGGGGCGTTTTTTATGACATTAATAATTTACAACAAATTTTCTAAATGATTTCCTGAGTTTATGCATTTACCAGCACGTACCTTCAGTGAAAGGGTTTATGTCGGCAGTATTTGTAATGTGCTCTTTGAGAGTTTATGTTAGTACACCGTATGTCCCAACAAATAGTAATAAACGACGTTTGAGGTCGCGTGGTATGATTGGCCGTGTCGGGAGTCCGACGCGATCTTTCCAGTGATTGGAAATACTCGGGCTTGCTCTTTGTTCATTCTACTTCTCTTCAAGATAGCATGGGATTAAACTGTTGAACTATCACCTAGAGATGTAGGATTTCACTTTAATATATTTTGTCCGTAAATTCTCCAAATATTTAAAATCTAATTAATGCAATCGATGCATCCCAAATTATAGCGTTTACACTTCAGCTTAATTTCTCCTTTTAGACTTTAACACCAAAAGTATTTTCAAACAAGTTACATTGAAGCAATAACCTTCGATTCCAGTTCTATTCTCACACTCTAGTATCGACTATCGACAATAGCCCTTGGTGGTGGCTGACTGTGAAAGTGTCAGTGTTCCTTATCTGCAGAAGACCATTGAACTTACATTTTTTAGTCATTATTTTAAGGTATTTTATTAGCTATAAATATAAATAAGGTAGCATACACACCAATTTTCAAAGGAAAGGCCTTTAAGAAAAAATCGATAAAGCTTAATATATTATTATTAGTAGAATATGTTTAGTAATTGACAATATATATCAAAAGTGACAACTGCAGATCACATGACTTGACCTAGGAATACTTGACTTGTAACAATTTGTTTTCCTGGTCGAATTACTACAACGAGAAACACGCATACAGCGGCAGCCAGTCTAAGATTCATGAGCGAACAGTAGATATCCTTGGAAGTCTCAATCTTGACCTGGTTACCGTGGTATGACGAGTCTCTCCTAGAAGTGACGTGCTGCTGCCAGCTCACACTTTTTTTTTTCGGGACAGCACCATGTTCGACTAATTGGTTGCTAGAGATATTATTATTATTAGCACCGCGTCTTACTACCCGTTCGGGTTATACGCACTTACGCTAACGTGTAATGGTAGTGTAATTGTGAGATGAAATGAAGGACCTACAGTTTAACGTGGAATCCGAGCCACGGGGGAGGCCTGGCATTCCCCACATTCTCAAGATGTCTTGTTAGAGGCGAAGGAAGGGTTTGGTAATCAGATAAATCTGTGCCGGGACCGAGGATTGAACCCCGGCCGCCAGCATAGAAGTCTTGACACCTTACCCCTAGACCGCCAGGTCACCTTAAAATGCTCAAGATAAATTAAGCGTATAACTCGAACGGGTAGTAAGACGCGGTGCTAAAGTAATTAGGGAAACGGGAGGGGTGTACTTTATTGCGGTGATACATGCTTAAAGAAAATTTCAATTTTCCCATCCAGGAAAGCTAGGCCTACTGAAGCTATTTTCACGAATTCAAGGGTCAAGCCATTTGATCAACTATTGCATTTATCACTACATATAAAATTACACTAAAAATAAGTAAATCTAGCACCGTTGACCGCCAAAAACATATGTTTATATTTTATTAAAGGCCTTTCCTATGAAAACTGGACTATTTTCAGAATACACACTACCAGGACTAAATGTGGGTTTGTGTAAATTTGAAGGCACGTGTTGTTTTTGAATGTTGACACTTAAAAGTTGGTATAGGTTTGAAGCTAGCGCTCTACGTGAGAGATTCCTGCGACTATTAGATGACGTTTATAGCCGGTCGGTCGGTTCCAGTTGGCCGCTATCCAAACCAAGCCACTTGAGAGCTGGTTCAGTTTCACTTCCTACTGTTGCCAAGTCGCTCGCGCACCTGTAACTGGAAACATCCGAATGTTGACACATTAGTTTCGTGCTCCTCTTTTTGACAGGCGAGTAAGTGCACCCGCATTCTCAGCAGAGATTCGACACCTAGGCCTCCTCGTCACGTGCAATTGAGTTTATGGCGAGCTTGATGTCTGAGAAATCTCTTTGATTTTGCGGACCATATGAGTTTAAAATTGGTGGGCAGGTATTTAAAAAATATCGGGCAAAAATGTTGAACTCTATATTTCTTAGCTATGGTATATTTCTATTAGCATAATTGTTTGTTTGATAAATCAGATATAAAATCAGTCGGCGGGGTGTAGGTTGCAATAATTTTGTCGATTGGTGCATGATTTGAAATCTACGATTCTTTCAAGATACGATGGAAGGAAATGTCCAGCTTTGCTTCAAGAAAACAGTGGTATGGTAGATAAAGCTTGGTATGCAAAAATGGGTCTGAGTGAAACAAAGTGGAGAGTCGTATTGAAGGTAAGTTGATTTGCTCTCTACTTTGCTGCAAATCCCCCAGATTCTATCTACTACATTCCACCTTCTGTTTCACTCAGCCTCATTCTTGCTCACGGGTCAAACTCTGACAATGCTGGGAGACCAATCGCCGCACGGTCTACAGTGCTACTCTCACAGCAGACAATATACTGCCGATGACGGGGGGATCGCGGTTCGAATCTCGGTCGGGTGTACTGAGACGTGGTGCTAAAGAAAAAACTTCACCGCGTCTCGCTACCACTATCCGTGTGGTATTGTGGTGGAGTTGGCTTTTAAACAAGTGTTGTTGTCAGAAGACAACTGGTACTACTCTGTTGCTGTAAAGTGGACAAACCAGTTTCTCTATCAGTCTTGTCTCCACACTTAAAACTCATTTTAAAACCTGACACTACTTATCTTTATACATAGTTTATGACAATCGTTTATTTGCTTTTTATATCTAGTCGCTGTATAAACCTAAATATTCGTAAACTACTAAACAAGATTCACACAGATGTAGTGTAGTACCGCGGTAGAAAGGCTGTTTTAGAATAACAAAATTACATCATTCTTCAGTATGACCAAATCTAAATAAAGCACTCTTTACTTTCTCGCAACCCCTTGCAGAGAGAAGTATTGTGGTCAACAGAATCTAAACCGAGATTTTGATAATTATTGATGTTTCATGACCCCCTTAAACCGAAAAAGTTGTTTCCGCGATGCCGTCTGTCTGTTTCTATGCCTGCCCGTTTTTCTCTATCTCAGTCTAGAGCCGAAACCATTAAGTTATCGATCAGGCTAAAACTTGGTATCTGAGGTTTTCATAAGGTTCCCCCGAGGTGTTTTTGAAATTAGACATTTAACCCTAAAATTAAGGGTAGTTTGCTGAAGGGGAAAGGAATTTTCTTGGAATTTGCTCTAACGATTTTAATTACATTTTGTATCTAGGCATTGTTTAACGTTACAAACAAAATGAATATTTTCTTTTTCCTATGAAATTGACTTTAAGGTTATTTCAAAGAAGCGGAAATTTTCTCTTTTGATCATGTATCCGCAACTATTTCAGATACACGATATAACTTATGATTGTAGTTCTATTCAAAATATAAATATTTTATTTGAAATATTTTTTACGGATCACTTTGAAATTGAAATTGCTATGATCTTTGGTGTACAGAGATATTCATCTTTCTCAGTGTTGTTGGTTAAAGTTTATAATATTCAATGCTCTTTGGTGGGGTAAATTTGCAACAATGTACATTATTTATTTTCACAAATCCTGCGTATTGGTTTTATCGGCATTGATACTATTTGTTAAAAGCAAGATATGACGAATATAATCATGATTTGACGTATGAATATATGAAAGCCTAGGTAACGTTTGTAGCTGTTCATAATTATTGAACTGTATTATTTCTCTTGGTTTTTGGGTAACAAGACATATATTTGTGCTAAATATAAGTACAACAAATTTATCGTGTGTGTGACCTGTTAAACATATTATTACTATAACTTTCCACACATTTAACATTGCTCTATTTCTCTCAGGGCCTCGTGTTCCATTATTATCCTAATATATTGATTGCCCCAACTTGGATTTTAACTAGAGGCCTACTAGACACCAATATGCGGGGAAATGTTTCGAAACATGCACGGCCCTTACCCTGACTTATTTTACCAATCGAAAACTATCCCAAACTTCCCCCCCGATTCCAATAGCGTGGAATTATATGTTGTTCTTTGTAAAATGATCACGCATGCATTCAAATGAAAGAATTTGATATGAATAAAGCAGTAGTAAATGTCTGATTTCATAAAATGTCTGATGCATGGGATAGCTAAAAATTCCTTCAATGATTACCCGACTAAATCGTTTGTTAAAAGGAATCTTAATGACCTTGTTAATGTTTAGAAATGTGATAGCCCAGGTGGTGGTGTGCGTCTCGGCAAGAGATTACTTGAGCGCTCTACACAGTCTCGGGTTCGTTATTTCCTTCCTCCGTGTTCCGGTCCCTCAAGTAAGAAATACATCGGAACTGAGAAGAGTTGTTTATCGAAATGCTACCTTTGTTTTATTTTTTACAATATATTTGTGAACACCCCTTTTGTTGCTTTTATTTTACCACACAAAACTTTAGATATATATCATTATAAAACTCTATTTTGATGACACTTAACTAGCCTATAGGATTTAGAATTTCTAACCTTACTATAAATGAATTTTCTTAAGATCCACTCGATAAAGAAAACAAAGTAAAGTATTTACTAGGCGAAGGAAAAGCTGGGGGAGGGAGGTGAAGGAATTAACCCACAACGTAAATCTATATCGGCTAACGTGTTTTTAAATGAATTTCGAATTTGACAAGAAATTCAATTTTATTACTAGTCTATCGGCAGTAAAAATTTTAAAAATTAAAATAATTATACCTTTGAAATGATTGGTAAGCTTAAAGTTTAAAGAATATCTTTGACCTAAATCATCACTAACTTATTATTTTTTTAATGGAAATAAATATAAAATTTCTAAAACTTGTTCGAAAAATTGTTTATAACAATTAAACGATCAGTTTGTCGGCAGTTAATTTCAAGAGGGTTCTACGATAATATACGAAGCTACTACAAAAAGCCAAGGGTCAATTCTTTGCGGTTACCTCTATAGAGTGTTTTAAGTTCAGTCCAACGAACAACTGCACAGGGAAAACCTTTTTAACGTTCTTCGACATTAAGATTTTAAGTTCAATTAGAATTTATAAACATGTAGATATCATTCTTCTGATCTTTCATTATGTATAAATCTGTATGTGGGTTGCAAGATAAATTTGAGCAATTAGGTTCATTTTATTGACCCAACATCGCCAAGAACGCACAGAGTGTAAACAGAGCACACCCAGCTTTGCTTAAGCGTGGTAATGGTAGGGGTGTGCAATAAGGTTGAGGAAGATAGAATTAAAAGATGGATTCAGACCCCAATCTCCTGTAAATCTGATATTACGAAATTGACGTCTATGTCGGCGTGCGGGCTTTATGGAGGCTCTTCTAATGAGTCATTTGTTTGGTTGTTTATCTATTGCCTCTTCTTCACTTTCGGTCTCATTTTTTAAAAACAACTCGGTAAACTCGGCTGGAAATTCCCGTCACAGGAAAACCTGACTAGATGAGCCTGACATTTAGTCCGCATGCCCATTGATACGGGAGCTTATTTGGTAAATTCATTTATTATTAAATATAACTGGAAATTGTATGTTGAATATATTCTCTTAAAAAGTAAACAAAACCTCTGTTCCTACTCGCTAGCACTTTGTGGTTACACATAAACCACGTAACGTTGTTGTGAAGGGGGGGGCGGGGGGGTGAGATATAATGTCTACATG
>CABFVX010000821.1:105877-124368 GCA_902151425.1 Timema shepardi
CCCCCCCCCGCTACGCATTCCGTACTTTCAATTAAGCTCTGTGTTACCTAAACAAGAACTCGGGTAGAGAATCGGTGTCTTCAAATTTAAACAACCAAAAAAGTTATGTTTTTAAAGAATTATGATGTTAGAATGACATTTCTTACTGAAAGTTTTAATTTTTCTGTTCACTAAAACCGAAGTTGCGGGTTTATTACAAACGATTTTTTTTAAACACATTGAAATGTATGTTGTTTGGAACCAATGAATTAGGTTCACTGTTGCCGAGTGTTCACTACAACCGAGCTCACTGACTAGTATTAAACCTGGGTCCATCTTTTAGTGTCACAAGGGCTTTTCTGTGTAATAATGGCATTAACTATGGTTGTGAAAAAGTTATGTAACACAGGAAGGGGATCGAGAGGGTAATAAAAAGCGTTACGTGGTTATGGATGACCCCTATCAGCCCGTGCTTGGGGTAGGTCAGTTTGTGCCAGACGGTGTCTGTGTTCATCTCCCCTTCTCCCCCCTGTTACGCACGATGCGAGGCCGACACGACCTACCGCACTCCCGGGATCCTCGCATCGATCCTCGGCACCCGCCACTCGTATTGATTGGCGCGTCTCTCCACATGGCGCCCCGCCCCACTCGGGACGAACCGCCTCCCTGCGATTATGATTGTAGTTCCTCAATCACTGTCGGGATGTCGCCGGGCTTGGACAGATTTATAACCTGTGACAAGTCAAGATAGGATTTCTCATTTTAATGGACCTAGCTTTTATTCACCAAGTTTCAAATGTATTGCATTGAAACAAACACATTCTTCAGTGTTTCTAAAAACTGTCTTAACTGTCACAATATTATTGTTTGGACTATGAAGTAGTTTTCTTTTTACAAACACTAACTAGCTTCAACTAAGGCTATTTGGTTTATTCACGAAAACTTTCAGTTGGAAACTTCCCTGCAAGGATTTGACTTTAAAAAAAATCCGTGGTAGCATAAGTCTATCTAAAATAGATAAAAAAACAAGTTTGTTTAGAAGTGTGAATCAATGTTGTAGGAAGATTGTTTATACTCGTCGGTGGAAGAGAAGTGTTACCGGCAGAGAAACAAGATACATCACAGGGTAAATTACTATTTTTATTCCCTCCCTTACTCTTTCATATATTGACCAAATGACCAAATTACTTTTTGTAAAATTAATTTTTAGACCATTTATTTAAAATGTGTTATGTTATCTCCGGAAACGTTTGTTATGATTTGTAGTGGTGCTACTAGATTGCGAGGTGTGTAATGTTTGGTTAAATAGTATATACTACAGTTTCAAAATACATTTATCTTCTCTCAATAACTACTTCCCAAGGTATATAGCAGCACGTCCATTAGCCTGTAGCACTACTTATGTATGTTGAACTTTTTGCATTGCCAAATCTTTAAATTAGTCTTATGCTATTTTGTACCACAAATAAAAAGTTTTGTACTCGGAGTCATTTTGAGTAATTAGCATATAAATATGGCCACTCCGTGTTAATAATTTTGTATTATTTTGAATTTTGAACTTTCAGTGTCAAAGTATATTTTATCTATCTTTCTGCATATATTTGTTTATTGATTTTGTTAAATGAATTAATCAATGATTCATTGTTTTACAATTATATTAATTCATTCGAGTTTGCCCACGGCTTCGCTCACATTAAGTTGGGTAAATTAACTCATTTCTAGCGAATAATCTAAACAAGGTTTTCTCAAAATCTATGCACTTGAGCCTTACATGAACATTAAAAGTAATTGTTAAGCCTCTCTTTCTTAAAATAAAAAAAAAATTGTTTACGTTAAAATACAAAAATGAGGTATTTATTATTTCATTGATTTCTTTATTTTCTGATAGGAACTTTGTAGAAATTTATTAAGAATTGTAACGTTTCGAAAATATTCATAAAATATCACATTTGTTTTAACATTTTATGGCGTAAATATTATTCATGAGAAATATGTACTTGTCATTTGAAAGAATGAGTTTTTTTTTCTATTAGAGATTGTTCATGTCAGCTTCTGTTAATATAACACACAAAGGAAGGCATTTTTCAACTGCTAGTCGATTTTTGTAATTCAAATTATCATACTTGTTGAGAAATTACTTTCATACAAATTAAATTTATTGCTTCACATTTAACCACTTAAGAGTTGTAAGACTTATTTAGTTATCTATTAGCTGTACTTCTACCTGCCAGCCAAATTTCAATTTTACTACATCTAAAAGTTGTTTTATAAATTCTTCCCTCCCCCGTTAAGGTGCGGCAGAATGGAGCGCGAGTAATTTTACAGTTTTTTTTAGCATTACATTTGTTTGGCCAAAATAAATAAAAATATTTCTCCAGTAGTAACATAGAGATTAGTTTTCTGCAAATGCTAATATCAATAGATGTGGAATATTTGTCAAGGATGTCCAGGAATTTTGTCAAAACTTTTTAAATAAAGAGGAAAAGTTATGACAGATATTCTAGATCTGTTGATATTAGCATGTGCAGAAAACTAAACTCTTTGTTGCTACTGGAAAAATATTTGATTTATTTTGTCAAAAAAATGTAAATTCTAAAAAAAACAACTGTAAAAATACTAATACTTGTGCTCCGTTCTGCCGCACCTTAATTTCATGGAGTTCCATTTTAAATGTTCAGACTCAATATCTATTTGGAAGTGTGCGTTTACCGGCCTGCCAAATTTCAATCTTATAAACATCTCAATGCAATGTGATATATTTGTTTTGTGGATTTAGAGCCTCCCCATCCCCCAACCCATTTAAAGTCTAATATTTTGGCTATTTGGAGTTTGATTTATCTCTACTTACCTGATTTTTTAAAATTTTATATCTCATCTCAACTTTTTTTATCTATGATAGTTCATCACCACTATTTTCCAGGATGTCATTTTAAACTATTATTATTATTATTTAAATGTTTATTTGTTTTGGTTCCATACCTGCTTAACGAAATTAAGTTCTTTACCACACAGAGAGGTAATTGAATGTAATAGTATTGGAAATATTGAGCTACCCATTCCCCTCCAGCCCGGCATTTCTCCAACTCCCGCTGAAAAGTTTCAAATTTTAAGATTTATTTGGTTATCTTGATGGGTCCTTATACATAAGGTTACGCATTGATCTCTGTATAACTCATTGATCTCTATTATATAACTGGATGGACATCTGTGGCTGAACTTTTCAAGCTGTCGTCTGCACACCATTGTGTAAGAGAGAAGAAAACTTTCGGGTATCTTTTTCTCTCGTACATACATACAAGCCAATGTGGAATTTTTGCATAATTCGCTAATTTGTATGAATATATGAGATATGTCAAGATTAGTTAAATGAAATGAATGCGTTAATGTAAGGTTTGAAGAGGATAATAAGTTGCAACACTCATGACTTGTTTCTTTAAATAGGTCGATGTAGGCTAATATAGTAATACTTGTACAAGCCTATAACCTAAATGAGCGTTTGAACCTCTACACAAAACTTGTTATTCAGCCACATGTAATTAAGTGTTAAGGTACCTTATTTCATTAAAGTTATCGAACATTAAATATAGTATGGCTTCTGAAAGCAATAGGTTATACAAGCTAATAGCCATCTTTAAAGATATTGTAATATAGTAATATTTCCTACAAATCTACACCCTTAATGATAGTTTGAATGTAAACTACTACTACACAAAGTTTGTTATTCAAACAAATGTAATTAAGTTTTAAGCTACCTTTTTCCATTATAGTTATTGATCTTTCAATATTATAATATTGTTTCTGAAACCTATATATAAGCTAATAGCCAACTTAAAATGTATCAGTCTTGGCAGAAAGTAAACAACATGAACGATAGCTACATATTTTACTATATGAATGATTCTATTCGTATTTTAACGATATTAACTTTAAAACTGCATTGTATATCCTTTAACGTAAATGTGTCTTCAGCCACATGAGTTATAATACTTAAATATTCTCAAACAATAAACTTTTACTCGCCAGAAACACGTTTTTGCATAAGAACGGTGAAAGAAACCGTTAAATCTGTTCCCTTGCAACCAAGCAGACGACAAACTTAAGCATCACGATTTGGTTCGTTGCAAGGATGTATGTCCATCCAGTATAGTATAGCGATCACTGAGGTTTCTTAAGTACAAGGTAGGGTCGTTCCCTATACTGGCCTTATTCAGCTCTACCCTAGTGCCGCGCTGCTGTAACGTTGTCAGATCGTGGCTTAGCCGATCTTGCTTCTTTTCAGTACATGTGACTGGGCATGAACTATAAAAATATATAAACTATACTTTGATGTTAAAATATGTTTAACATGTATTATAAATAAGATCAAAAATGATAAAATTTGTATTGAGATATGTTTAAAAATAGCCATTTTAATTATTTAAATATGGGTTTTGGCGTTAATGTTTTTCAAATAATGGGCTTAGATATTATATTTATCAAACAGTAACGCAATACAAATACAGTAAGTTCAGTTAAGTTTCCATACTAACACGTAATTTTAAGGGAATTATAGTTCAAAGTAATGTTTTGTGTACCACATCTATATTTTCTCATTCTTTCTCACTCTCTCTCTCTCTCTGACACACTCTCCCTCACACACACACACACACACACACACACTCTCTCTCTCTCTCTCTCTCTCTTATCACATACTTTCTCACTCACTCTTTCACACATATTCTCTCATTTTGACTACGACTTTTTGCCTGTCTGACACACTCTCTCCACTCAAACACACTATTAAACAATCTTTCACACATTATATTTATAACGCTCGTTCTTAAATTCTCTTTAAACACACTCTCTTTCTCTCAAACTCTTTCTATCAAATTATTCCTCCCTCCCAAACTTTCTCTTGCCGACTCGCATTCTCCCTCTCTCTTAAACAACTTATTTGTCTCAAACTCTTTCTCAGACTCACTCACTCACTCACTCTCTCTCTCTCAAATTCTTTCTCAAACACTCTCTTAAAATCTCTCTCTCTCTCTCTCAGACTTTATCACAATCAAACTATCTCTCTAGTCTTAAACTTTCCCTCAAAATCTCTTTCTATCATAATTTGTCTCAATCTTTCTCTTGAACTCTCTTTCACTTAAAAATTCTCTAAAATTTTCTCTTTCTCTAATTGTTTCTGTCATAGTCTCTCTTACACGCTCTCATATTTTATCTCTCTTTCACACAACACCCCTCACAGTCTCTTTCACAAAATTTCACACACATTCTTATTCTTACACACATTCCCTCACACACTTAATCAGGCACTCTCACACATACATTTTCTCTCTGTCCCTCTCTCTCTCTGTTTCTCACACACACACTCATTTTTTATCTCACTAATAATAGTAGTATTAATAATAATAATTAAGGATCTAGTCAAACCCATCATTTAAGTTTATGTATATGGCCATTATTATATTGAGGTTCACTGGCAAAATGTATTATATACATGTAATAATACAATAGGCCTGGCTAAAAAAATATGTTCATGTAGAGTTAACATTGCTTTAGTCCACTATCTTTAGGCGAAAATCGGGCGTCACTTCAGAAAAATACCAAATGAGTGAGCTGAAAATTGATTTTCACTTTCACTTTGCTTTTCTAAATAATTTGTCAAGTCTCCATCATTCATTTGTACACATACGATTTTACCGCGCGTAGACGGTGCTGAAAATTGTGAGTTTTTTTCAATTGATTTTCGATAATAGCTTCATTCCTATTAACTTTATGACCATGAGATATACTAACAAAAAAATAATATTGGAAATTGATATATAAAAAGGTCATATAGTGTATTGTGACCTACTAATCTATTGTTTTTGTTTGTAGAATTAAGATTATAGGTTTGTTGGGGTAAAGCTTTTTGTAGGAGATATGTCAATGTTTTTTAGAAATTTGCAATTATCTCGCATCACTTGTGCTATCTATATCCATATGAAACAACTAACAGTACTTTTTAATTTCCAAAGATACCCAATTAATTTTTAGGCCAAGCACCTTTTAGGACAAGCACCCTTTAGGCCAACGTGTGATAGTGCTTAGAATACATGTGTGTGTCAGATTGCGACCCACTTCACAAAATAATTTCAAATTCACCAACTATTCAACATCATTAACTTTGATAAATAGGTTTATAAATTAGTTAATTTGTGAATTTTTCAAAACTTGTTATTGACTGAGTACTGAATGTTATTATAAGTGTTTATAACATTATTTTATTTTATTACTAAATAAGCATTTAATTGATAGGGTTGAGAGAACTGATTAAACTTTCTTTTAGGACTTACTTTGGAGCTGACTTTTGTGTTGAGCTATTCATTTGACTTTTAATCATTGCCTTCATGTCCAAAATAGTATCTTGTAAAGTAGCAGCTAATGAATGCTTCATCCAATTCCTTAAGGTCATAGTCAAGAAACTTTTCTGTGTTAAATACTAAATTCTAATGACTTGATATGATTTTCCTTTTGAAATAAATAGAATGTTTGAATTTGAATATAATTCATTTGAGGAAGTTTTTCAATAGTGCTGAGGTGTTGGTTTATTGTTGATAACCAAGTGCTAATCAAGCTACTTTGGCTAAAAACAATTAAGCACACATGTTTAACTATTTAAAACATAACACATATTTAATATTGTGAGAAAGAGAGAGGGCTATACTAAACACATTACATTTTTCACCTTCATCAACACAATACAAAGCACCACCAAAACAAAACAATTGAACACATGGGTGATAGATAATAAACAAAACACTTCAGTTACAAGACATAGAGATCAAACAAAAAGAGCACACAATCCAAAGACATAACATAGAATATTTAAAAACATGAAGTAGATATTCAACACACACATTTAACCAAGTCTCCATGTACATGTCATATGTTTGGGTTACATACCCAACATTTTCGCAAAGAGATTTTTTATGCTCACCACCTTGGTTTCTACTATCACTATTTCTTTCCTCTTACATGATTTTCATAATCGGGGGAGGAATGGGTAATAAAGGATCCCCTTGTAGACATGTACTACTACCCACTTGACCCTGTTCCCCATTGTAGATTTCTCTTCTCTGAAGGCTCATTTTATTTTAATTCACTGTCCCTACACTTTTTATTGGTATCATGAATACACAATTATTAATATCTAGAAGAAACACTTTTATTTACACACTAAAAATTAACTTAACTAGATTGGTTAAAATAAAGTTTTTTCTCTCTCTCCTTTTATGATAGTAATGTAATATTTTGTTTCTTGACAGGTTTGGCCCATGTGACCTCCAGGACCCTCTGTGGGTCAAGATGAGCACTGCCATCTCTGGGGGAGTCAACAAGAAACGGAAAAAAACTGACACAAAACCACAATCTCAAATGTAAGTATTCACTGGTTTTTATAGTTGCATCAGAGCATAATGTTAACAAAGCAATTATTAATTTAAAAATAAAATTTTATTTGCAGGGTCTTTATTCTAAACTTAAGCTGATGATCTCGGTTGGGTGTTGTGCGTAAATGATTAATATTAATATCCTTTTCTAACTAGGAAATATATACATGTTAAAAATCCTATATTTTAATGGCAGCTTATAAAAAATAGCGCTCTGCTCACTATCAGCTATGAATTTTACTGATTGTTACAATCATAAAAGTGATGCTTTTATTAAGAATGTAAGAATTTAATTTGTATATGCTTGAGAGTCGACAAGAGTTGTTTCCATGTTACACCACCTTTGATTGGTTTTTCAATGTGGAAAAAGAGGGCCAATCTTTTTTGAAATTTTAAATGTAATTTGCCTGAATTTGAGGGCTTACACTTTAGATGTATTAATGATCAATGCACTAGCATGTTTTATTTATGACATTGAATTGAGACTAAGCTATGCTAATATCAAAAAACTATGCATTCCCCAAATTTGATTTAGGTTGTCAAAAAATACAGGAATGTGTGTGGTTTTCCCCGTATGGAGTATGTTGCACATTATATTGATATTTTCAGACAATTATCATCTCGACACGCTAAATCACCAACATGTAATATCTATTATCTAGTTCGGAGGTTTTTTTTTTAATACTACAATACAATAATACCCTCCAATGGATTGCCCAATATGTCCCCATCCCCATACCCCTCTGCCAGACTGTCAAAATCATCACCAGTCCTATTAGGTACCAGTATAACTTCAAAATATGTCAATAACGTGGCTTCACTCTACATATGGATAGCTAGGAACATAATAGCTGAAAGAAAACCATAAAGATTTTATCATATTTGTTTATATAAATAACTGACTCACAAATACACAATCTGTATTGATAACAATGAGTTTATTTTTACAAATTTTTTAAATGGTTCATACATGGAGTCACATACCTGATAAACATTTTGTTGATATATTGATATTTTAAGATTATGCTCTATTGTCTCAATTAACTTTTAAGTAATTTTATTGGTAAAATGAAAGCACACATAAATGCCCTTTTATTTAGAACTACTATAAAATTGTATCCAGTGACTTAGTTACTCACTTCTCTACTTGAATGAAAAACTAGTGGCTCTGCTCTAAAAAAACAGAGATTAACTGGTTGGAGGATTTGCTATTCAGACCATATGACTGACACCCTCTACCCACAGAAGTTGACACTTTATAAGAATCAAGCTCACAACCTAATAACTGAAATATGATATTAAATACTCAAACCAGAAAATGTCTTCTGCATTCTTCACTTGAATACCTAAATAAATTGTTATAAGCTTAACTGGGTTTTTTGTTTGTTTTTTTTCATTTCTAAATAATTTTATTTCAGTTTGGTTGTAATTGTTAAAATACAGTTTCACTGATCTTTGTTCAAATCCAGACCTCAGAAACACATTTTAAAAGCTTCCCAAATTAGATAAATATACATTTTGTTTGCATATCTATTTTCATTAGACTATAGATAATTCCTAAGGATATCTACAGTATCCCCATGGCTTCTTTGGTGCTGACTGACAGTTCACACCTGGCGGCTTTGGAAAGTTACTAGACCAGATTATGTATCTCTACACCGAACCATATGATCTACAAAAACATGTATTTAGCAGTGGCCACTTCTGACAGTAAAAATTTAGGTACATACTTATATGTTTACTGTTGGAAGTCGGCTGTGAGCTGTCAGTCAGCACCAAAGAAGCCGCAGGGCTACTGTATCTATAGGCCCTATGCTTATTTATTTTAAGTGTGAATGGAGAAATTATGTATCCACCCACATTTATTGTCAGTAAGTGATTATATTTTCATCCAAAACAAGTAGTAAATAGTTGCTATTATTAATAGCTTAACTTCTATGCTGGCGGCCGGGGTTCAATCCTCGGTCCCGGCACAGATTTATCTGATTACCAAACCCTTCCTTCACCTCTGACAAGACATCTTGTGAATGTAGGGAATGCCAGGCCTCCACCGTGGTTCGGATTCCACGTTAAACTGTAGGTCCTCCATTTCATCTCGCAATCACCCTACCATTACACATTAGCGTAAGTGCGTATAACCCGAACGGGTAGTAAGACGGGGTGCTAATAATAATAATAATAATAATAATAATAATAATAATAATAATAGCTTAACTAGAATTAGTGAAAACATTTTTTTGTGTCTTTAACAATCAAGTTATTCTTATATTCTAAGACACATATTCAATATGTAATTTATCTTTGCAGTAGCATGTGTGTAAAGTTGAACAAAATGTTGCCATACATAAAGTGTATCAGGACATGTTAAGTTGGTTTAGTAAACTAATTAAAGAATGTGCTGAGCTAGACATGACGCGTTGGCACGTGCCATTGTCGCTAATGTTTCAACTTCCTGTATGTTAGTGCATTTTCTTTGAACATTAGATTATTTTACCTATTTGCTACATACTGTACTAGAAGAAGATTCTTGTATTTTATAATAATATTTACATGCGTAATATGTATTTATATAATATATTGTGCAATTTATGATATATTGATTAAAATTAACTCTACAAAAAAAAATTGTTCTAGTTGCATGAACTTTATATAACCTTTTGTTGAAGTTGGATATGCTTTTTACAGATGCTCACATTTCACTCTAAAGATTTTCAATATTTTTGCGGCTATTTTACTAAACTTTTTTTAACCGACCAACCAGACAGCAGCACCAAATAAAACATTGACAACATAATGTATCACATTTTACCCTTTATATTATCTGATGAAAACAAAAGAGTAAAAGGTTATTAACCCTTGATCCACAATAATAATTATCTACGAAGTGTTTAGGATGATGCCACAATACTGTGAATGAATCAAAGTATGCTCTGAAACAGAACATTTCTTTTTCACATTTTTTTTACATGTGAGCCATAAATTATGTATTTTATGTTACTACTATTAAAACTTATTTACATCTCATGTTATTATTAGAAAACATAAGTAGCCTAGGTACCGCATTCAACCATTATTTGTTAAAGGGCATATCATTCATTACAGTTGTGTTTATTGAAAGAAGTAAAAAAATAAATATTTTTCAGTCTCCTTTAACAGCTTTCTACAAAATCTTCATTCCAATTATTTTATAATATAATTAACAAAATAATATGATTTGTAAAGTTTCAGCTATTCAATGAATAAGTAGTTTCACAATATTTGGTCAAATCTATTATTATTATTATTACTATTATTAGCACCGCGTCTTACTACCCGTTCGGGTTATACGCACTTACGCTAATGTGTAATGGTAGGGTGATTGTGTGATGAAATGGAGGACCTGCAGTTTAACGTGGAATCCGAACCACGGTGGAGGCCTGGCATTCCCCACATTCCCAAGATGTCTTGTCAGAGGTGAAGGAAGGGTTTGGTAATCAAATAAATCTGTGCCGGGACCGAGGATTGAACCCCAGCCCCCAGCATAGAAGTCTGACACCTTACCCCTAGACCACCTGGTCACCCTGGTCAAATCTAAATGATGTAAATATTTATTAGAGCAATTTTATTGGTTATAGCAACAAGTGCCTTAATGAGAAACGGCGAAGAGAGCAGGAGAACATATACATTGAAGAGTTGGCTGAGCTGATTTCTGCCAGCTTTGTTGACATGAGCTCTCGCTCCGTCAAACCCGATAAGTGCGCCATCCTCCAAGAAACTGTCAACCAGGTAAGTAATTTAAATAAGTTGAGCTAATTTTTATATACATGTAAAATTCTTACAGTGTACAAACAAATTAAAAGTTAATCTCTTTATAACTTTGATGGTGAGGTCATGGTTTGAATCCTAGACTGGTGCATTAACTACTAAGAGTGGAGATTAAAATACACCAATGTTAAAGTTTCACTTGGATAATTAAATACAACTTTATTAACAGAAGTATACTCTCGATGAAAAACAACAGACCTTCAACAGTTAAGCATTTAAAGCATATCTGAAATTCTGATTATTTTTTTATTTCTCTCTTAAAAGTACATTAAAACTTTCAAAATATATAAGTAAATTTTATATTGTTTTAAGTTTGTAACTGTCACAAGATAATTTTTAATACATTTTTTTCAATTTTCATTACTATAACACACATTTAAATTTTATCCTAATAAAATATTGAGATCTTTTTGCCCTTTTGTGTATTAAGGTATGTATTTATAATTTAGATCCGCCACATCAAACAGCAGGAGGGCACTAGCAGTGATGCAGTTCAACAAGGTGAAGTTTCTTCCTCCAAACCAACCATCCTAGCCAACGACGTCATAGGACCTCTATTACTGGAAGTAAGTGGTAAACCATACCTAATGTCATCCCCCAAGCTTTCAAATGCATCTCGTTTGTATGCAGCGTTGTTTTGAATTAGTCTACCAAAATGAAATGAGTGAGAGATGGTACTATTATAACTCCTGGTTTAAGGAACCCGTTATCACCGGGGTACCCTGCTACACAGACAACAAGTTCATGCCATGCAAGATTACACTTTCAGGGCGGTAGCTGACATGCTGCTTGTTTACGCGGAAGTTTGTTGCTAAGCCCTTGCAGTAGAACAGTTTTCAGTGTTTTCCAAAAGGCACCACCTGAGCAGACATAAATTTGTTTTGGTTGATCGCCATGCTAGAAGACTTACCTAGACTTTAAGCAAAACTTAAAATATTTCAGGTTCCATAGTGCATTAATTTACGGGTACATCACCGACCATCACCTCATACCAATATAGCTGTTAGAGCACCATCTTCCACCTGTTTCATTTTGGCACGTTAATTCATAATCACCTTCTATAAACATTTATGTGAACATTAAATTATAATGGTTTCAAAGGCAATTTGGCTATATGACAATTTACTTTTTAATTTTAACTGCTCTTTTCCTATTCTATTTTCTTTGTAGTCACACAAATTCTCACTAGTGCACTTGTGTGTATGTTAAACTTTTATTTACTTATTTATCAAAGTTATTACACAAAACTAATATATGTAGACTGAATAATTGTGTCCCATTGTGCCCAGATATTGTATATGTCTAGACAACCACTCACTCGTGAAAGAATATCCTTGACAACAGTTTGAATGGGTCAAGTTCATCTTCTTTCCTTACCATTCATTCTTTGATTTGAGTTTCTGTTATCTTGAATACTTATATCTTTTGTATGCTCGGCTTCAATATCCAGTACCTCTTGTTTGTGTAATAGTGTTATGATACCATCAAGTATTCACTTTGTTACCTCTTTCGTGCATTACATTCGATGCAGTGTCAAGTGTTGTTGAAAGTGCAACAAAGCGAGTTACTAGTGTATTTTTATAGGATCTTTAATTGCTCTACATAAGCACATTTTATTGGTTGTAGATTGACTTGACATCTTCCTGCAAGATTCAACTGTTAGTACTTCATTAAATATTATATTTACTTTGTGAATTTTCTTAGTGGTTAGCAGACTGAAAAACAGGTAAAAAAAATTTAGTGAAGTTACTAGGGTAAGATTTTAAATTAAGTGGTATTAAATTTTGCATTATTTAATAGAAATTATTAAAACACAAGTAAATAAATTTGAAAAAAATATTTACTACAAGTAATAAAAAAAGGTTACATTGTGATATAATCATAACATTTCTCAAGTTTTTTGAAATTCGATTGATAAAAAGAAACCCAAGGACACATGTTTATCAACCTCTAAGGCATAACTGTGTGATGATTTGATTGTCGAATAAAAATATGGAAAAGGTTGGTTATCTTATACATCCTCAGTGGCTGGACACCTTTGTTAAGAATGTTTCTCTGCAGTTCTTATGTCCCATTAAGTAATTTGATTTGTTAATGTTCCTAATATTTAACCTTTACACATCAATACACAATTTTAGTTACCTTTTAGGACGACATTTTTAAGTTATTAGGGAAAGCACTCATTCCTTATAAAGTAAGATCAGATATGCTTAAAACATATGCAAACCTTTTTTTTTATCCTACAGGCCCTAGAGGGCTTCTTGTTTGTGGTTAACACGGAGGGCAAAGTGGAGTATGTCACAGAGAACGTGTCTCAATTCATCAAGTACACCAAGGACGACGTTCTCGGGGAGAGCATCTACAACATAATTCATCATGGCGACCATGCTCGCTTTAGTTCCTTCTTGCTGCCCATGTCTATAGGTGAGTCCAACAACCCTTGTTAAAGAAAGGAAAAAGTTACATATAGTAATCATGAACTTCTTTATGAATAGCTTATCAAATTTTTAGAGACCATGCAGGGTTTAACTTAGAAGAAGAGCCAAGTCCCAATCATAGGGCAGAGGACCTCAGATTCTTAAGGAACTTTATAGCAAACAGACATGTGTCAAATTAAATGCAAAATTCTACCATTACCTTTCATACTTTGTTCCAGTTTAGTATTCTTAGCAAATATGTAGATATTGATCATCACAAGGATGATAAAAGGATGCAGGGAACAATAATAAACCTTTTTAGATGGTGTGGAGATAAAACAATATAAATTATATAAATTGATAAATTTGCTAATGCACTCGAGTGAAATTGTTATAAAACAGAATCCTGAAAATTAAATTGAAATGGTTTACTGAGTAGAGGTTATTGAAGGTATTGAATGTATGAAACAAACCCGAAAGGATTACTAAATAAGAGCTTGTGAAAGATAACATTGAAACTTAGCGAGGGAAATAGAAATATTATAAAATGAATACTGTTTAAAAGGCTTTTTGCGAAGTTGAGATGAAACTGTTTACAATGATTGTTTATACAAAGTGTGTATCAATACAGAAATTATTTATTTACAAGATATTTAGTTATTTATAGAAATGATTTAGTTTCTTGTAAAATTCTAACCAGGTCTGTGTTTACCAACACCTTAGTTATTCTAGATACTGATCCTCTGGTCATGGTTCAATTTTTGCTGAGGAAAAAAACTGTATTACTGTGCAGTTTAGGTGGTTATTTTTTTACCAACTGTTAATAACTCATACAAATATAGTGTTTGTAAAAAAAAGAATGTTTTTACTAACCAGAACTTGGCATCTTGATGATTTGAGTGTTTGTATTTCAGGTTGGACGAATGACTCTCAGACAGCCAGCAAGAATAGAGACTTCACGTGCCGCTTGTTAATCAAGCCTCCTGATGATCAGGACGAAACAATGGAAGAGAAGCAACAACGAGTATCAAAATATGAGAATATGCAGGTGAGTTTTTAAATTTATCATAACTCATTTGTAAATACATGCAAAATATGAGGTTACCAATATATGGTGAGCACACAGTAATGTTTAATTTTATTTCCATACAATAAATAAATGACTCCATTTTTAATCAAAATGGTGCTGTTGTATTCTGAACCTTTTCCAAAATTAGGACTGTATTTATTATTTCTCTATACCAAGTTAATCGTAAAATAAACTTTTCTTACAATCTCAAATAAAAACATTGCCATTGTGGCTGGATAATTATACCAAAGTTTGCTCTTTTATTGGTTAGAACATTGTTGTACATCACAAGAAATCTTTGAGTCATCTTTTGCACATATATGGTAACCAAACTGCCTCCTCACATGTATTTTGCCAATTCATTTGACAAATCCTTTTCCTTCTTCACCATGTTCAACAAAGTAAAATTACCTACACCTGGCCTTTGATACTTCTTGAGATTTTAGACATTCTCTCTTCTTTTTATTTTTTTCCCCCACGCAGGAATACCTCTAGTCCAATGTTTCAGGGACTTTACAGAACTTGGATAAAACTTTCTACATTTTTTGTTCATATTGTGTGTTTAACTATTTATTAACATATTTGGAGAGAAATAAAATATAAAAATACGCACAAAACATTCCAAGCTTATTATTGTCAAACTCATTACTTTCGATTTTTACAAATATAGTAATATCAAAATAATCAATTGTCAATCTGTATATAATTATATATATATATATAGCTATAGAAATTGTGATTTTTTAATGTTAACCACCACCAGAAAAAAAAGCCTAACTATCCATTATAATACACATATACCTTTATAATAAACAAAAACTGACACTATCCATATAGGCGGTAGCCCTAGCATAGCTCTTATCGCCACTGCTACCACATTCAAAAATTATATTGCATGACGTGGTATTTGCCAAATTACAAAAAAAATTGTATTTAATCATTAAAAAAAATTAAATTCATGCTATTTATGTTAAAACAGTAAAATTCACTTTATCGCAAATGTGAATTTTGCAAGTCCTTCATCATTATTGAAAATTGATTATTGAAAAGAGGATAGAAGGGCTAGGCCTCCACAATTACCAGACAATTGTAGACCTCAAAGCTTAAAACACAGCAAAACACAATCATGTAATTTTTAGAGTACATCAGTGCCCTTCTTCAGCAGAAGAGGGTAAAACACAGATTGGACTATGGCAGCACAGCTAGAAGTTGATATTGGTCACTTAGATACTGATGTTGCTTGTTTCTTGATTCAAAAAAAGTTTTAGTAAAACCCATCTTTTGTTATTTTCACCTTCGCTACCATTATCTTTGCCTATTGTCCAATTGATCACAGTTCAGTGAAAAATGTTAAATAAAACAACTCAGTTTGGCCAAAATATTAGTAAAATTATATACTTATAATGTTGACATCACTCAGATCATGATAAATAAAAGGGAAAAAGTGGTCACAGAAAAGATAACGACAGATTACATTTGCCTGATAAACAAGTGCATTTAGATATGGAAGAAAATCAATTTATAGGCTTACAGACGAAATGACTTTACTTTTTCTAACAATTCCACTATTCTTTACTGATTTGCAAAATAAATAATTGACATTTACTTACAATGATTATTGTTGAATTTATCTCGTGGAGGTGATTTAGCTAATGTATCAGGTAATTGCTCTTCAGTGTCCTTTTTGGGTATTCCCTATTTTTAATTAGATGTAAGATACTTGGGCTATCCACAATTAAGTTGGTTCATTCATGTTGACTGAGCTTCTGAAGAAATGCGTGAAGCCAAGTGATTTCAACAGATGCATTAGAAGCAGCTACATAATCTCCCACAAATTCAGAATCAAAGTACATGGGAAGTTTAATATTGTCAGCCTCATATTTAATACCTTTGTCTTTTGAACCCGACTTATCATGTCCTTTCTTGTTACAATAACAACATTAAATACTTTTTGTATTTGGAGGGATTTTATTTTGATTGTCGAAACTACGTGAACTGGCTTGATTTACAGTTTCCATATAATAAACCTAACTGCAGCAAATGCCATTGTCATTGCCATTTAATCATATTAGGACAGTTGTTGCTCTTATTTTAATAACCTGGTTGTTAAATTGTTGAAGGTCTGTTTTATTTTCATTGTAGGATTCACATGGCATAGCGAACAAACCATATTTAATAGGAAGTCCACCCAACACGTTTGATATCTTGTCCAAATCTCCCACTGGTTCACCACCATCCAAAAGTGATAAAGTCATTGACTCAATTTTGTTAATATGTTGTGCCATTATGTCACATTCCGACATCTTATAGCTAAAGAATTAATTGTTGTTTCAACATAACCCTGTTTATTGTAGATGGCTGTTCGTGGATTGTTTTGAGATAATTCCACCTATATTTAGCTGTAGTACAAGCTATAAATAAACATCTGCAATTGGTCAAATTCCACAGCTGTTAAAATCAAAAGCATTACTTTTGTTTTGTGTTGAGTTCATCCCACACATTTTGTGTATCATCATCTTTAGCTGCTCGAGTTTGTATCATGTTAATCTTTTGGCACAAAAAAAAATCCATCTGATTATTTTATAACTTGAAATTCTTTCCATCAAAATTTTGAATACCAAAGTGCTTTGTTTTATCCATCTTTTCCTTAAGTTTCACTTCATTTTCAACTCAGTGAACTAACCTTGATATGATAAAAAAAAAGTTTAGTTCTAACCTCACAGTTTTACCACACACATGCACACTCTTTTCAACCTGTCAACTCAATGGACCTTATTTTGTCTGGGTTTGTTTAAAAAAATACATTTTAATGTGGGGCAAAAATATTAGTTAAAACTTTATTGACATCATTAATACAACATTAACATTACTCTTTTATCTTCTACATATGTCTTCACAGAACATGAAAAACGAACTAATGGAAAAACTAGTTACAGAAAATAGAAAACACAAATTACATTATTCATGTTTGATGTGACATCTATCAGATTCATAAACAAGTACATTTAGAAACAGAAGAAAATCAATAGGCCTACACCAAGTTTACAAAAGAAATAACTTTACTTTTTCTAATAAATACATAAAATGGTAAGTTTTCAAAATAGCCTCCAACCTATAAGCAATGATTCGATTCTTCTCTCTTATTGATGAATTGTAGCAATGATTATCCTGTATTAAAAGAAAATATTATAGATTTAAGTTAAACTAATCATATTTTATTCTAGATCTCTTCCACCCTACTTCCGTTCCCAAGTGAGAAGACTGAAGGTGGCAGTGTGACCTCAGAATCCGCTGAGGTTGGACCCTGTCTCATGTGTGTAGCACGACGAATACCTCAGAATGAGAAAAGTATAGGCAACCCCATAGAACAGTTTACTACAAAGCTGGACGTCAGTGGAAAAATTATTAGCATAGACACCAGTGGAGTTTCTTCCACATATTCACAGTACCTGAATAAGGTTAGTGATGAACCAACATGGTTGTATTACGCTTTAGTGACTTTAGGTACTTTTTATTGTGTAAATTAACATGATTCTTTTTCCCCCCACTCTTTGGAACATATTGTTAACTCATTTCCAAAACTTCATAATACCAATCAATATAAATTGAATTTTCCAAAGAACAAAAAAGAACTTTAAAAAAATTGTGGTGCAGCAGTTTCAAACTTGCAAAATATTGTTTTCTTCTAATAGATAGTGCAATCCTATAAATCAGTGTTATTCAACCTGGATAACCCCCGGGGGTACGCAAAGACATCTTTGGGAGTATGTAAAATGTGTGTGTGTGTGTATATATATAGATGTG
>CABFVX010000821.1:124486-134997 GCA_902151425.1 Timema shepardi
TGTGTGTGTATATATATATATATATATATATATATATATATATATATATATATATATATTTCATCATGACACTAAATAATAAGGGCCAGATTTAGGATTGGCCAAGAGTGACCCAGGCGTAAGAACATGTGAGCTGAAAGCTACCTTTTTCTCTCCCTCGCTGTCATAGACATAGATTATAGAATATGTATAGCTTAATTAATACACCAACAACAAAATTGAAGAAAAATTATATCTGGTGCCATGTGAACAAAAGAGATTGACTACCCCTGGTCTAAGTAACACAAAGTATACTTAACACCACATCTTAGTACATGTTTGGGTTATACGCTTAAGTACTAATTACGCTAATGGGTTAGGAATTGGGAAGGTTGAATATAGAGGAAGTGAACCCGCATTTTCTTGAAGGGAGAATGGAAAACCATTTAGTGAAAACCCCCATCAGTTCACCAGAACGAGATTCAAACCTCCATCTCCCCTTCCTCAGCAGTTTAGCTCAACGAAATATCACTGTTTAACTGTTTAACATTAAGTTGGCCCGTTGGTGTAAATAAACACCATTAATGCACAACATGAAAAATTCAACATTATTAGATTTAGTAAATCAAATAACAATATTTCACATATTTTTATAAATTTATTTTTCCATAGAAAATTGAACTAACCTATTTTTAGCTAAAAATATAGTATTAAAGAATGATATAACCAATGCCTCAACATTTATACATATTTAATTTACCATGGTTTTAAACATAATTATGATTTAAACAGCCGATTCATTGATCATTAAAATCCACATCAGTGGTCACATTAATGGATGGCAACCCTTAGTGTGATAGTCTGGTGTCTATTCTATCTGTTGGCAGTTCTTTTTTCAAAAATACAGTGAATCAAATTGGCTTTGTATAGAAAAATACATTAAAACATTATTTCTAGTTCCCGGGGGGAGAGGTTAAGGTTTCAAACACACCGAACCCTCCCAGAAACTAAGTTCTTGACAAAAAGGGTAAATAATGTGTTTTGTGTTGAGGAACCAAGACCATGTGTGAATCACTGCGTTCAGATGAAAGAGAGACGAGTCATGTGTTGATGTGTTTTCAGGAGCTGGTGGGTCACATCATCCAGGAGCTCTGCCCCCAGCAGGACCTACAGAAGTTGGCCAGCCACCTCAAGGAGACTCTGCATTCGGGCTCTAGTACCAGTTCCAGCTACCGCCTTCACATCATGGCACCTGATAAGTTCATTCATGTGCAGACCAAGTCCAAGCTCTTTAAGGCCAACTCGTCCATGGCCGAGCCAGACTTCATCATGGCTACTCACTCGATCATTGGGTAAGTTTGTATAACACATCGGGTGTCATAACCCCATATATCCCGTCAAAGTTTGGAAATATTTTAAACATTTTCAGTGAAGCGCATAATATTTCTTTAGTTAGTATTGGTTGATTATCAAAACACTAATTGTACACATGATTGAGTGCTATATCTAAACAGTAAACATTAAACTTTGTTTGTTTGAAAAGTCTTATTACTTAACATAAACTTTAAGGAATCATGGCTGTGTGAAGTCTACTCTCTTTACACCCAAATCATCCATATTTTTCTATGGTTAAGTAGATTTGTTACCAAACCCTTCCTTCACCTCTGACAAGACATCTTGTGAATATGAGGAATTCCAGGCCTCCACCGTGGTTCGGATTCCACGTTAAACTGTAGGTCCTTCATTTCATCTCACAATCACCACTACCATTACACATTAGCGTAAGTGCGTATAACCCGAATGGGTAGTAAGATAATAATAATAATAAGTAGATTTGTGTGAGTGTTAATGAAAGTGTTAATTTTATTTATTTATTTTCTTGTATTGTTATTTAAAATTACTCGGGTATAATGATTGAGTTTCTTGTTTACTGTACTAGAAATAATTTTAGTTAATTTCAAAGCTTCCATTTAAATTTTTTACAAGCTAGCCTCATATTTTCAACAATATACATTATCAAATATGACACAAATATTAGATGCCTACTTTGTCAATCAAATTGTATCAGTGAATTTGTTTGATACCTAAATAGGTCAAATACTGTGTTTACATGAAAATAAACCACCCTAAAATTATAATCACTTTGGTAAAGAGGGGGAGGGGGGGCGGATATGCCTGAATTAATCCTTTATCTTTTCTGATGTTCATTTAAATGTCTTAATTCTAAGATTTCACATTTTTTGTTGTAACTAAGTTTTAATCACTGCCGAGCAATACTTTTTTAATGATGATCTACAATGTGTTATTAATACAGCATTTTTATTCTGACTTCAAAAGCGAGTTAAGTAGGCCATTAAAAGTTTCCATATTTTTACAGCAAAAAAAAATAAATGGTTCAAGTATTTACTAAAGTTACCAATGGACTGCAACAAAAAATTATGTAAAATAAATTTGAAGTTTAATAGTAATATTTTTACAGTAAAAAAATAAATGGTTCAAGTATTTACTAAATGGACTGCAACAAAAAATCATGAAACGTTGTTGTGTTAGCACTAGGTTTGACCTTTACATTTTATCAGCCATTTTGATTTGTAGATAATTTTGTATGATAAAAGTCAAGGCTATTAATTTTTTTTATTAAAGTTTATGAACCTGTAAAGAGCACCATCTACCATGCAGCTTATAAACTAATTTAATATATATTGATATAACCATATTATGTAGCCCTCAATGTTACCACATTTGTTATTTATTATCTATGCGTGTGATTATATACCGCACTATGATTTTGCAGTCAACTATATATTTTTTTATTTTTGCAAGGAATACACACACACAAATGCAAGCCCAGCAGTATACATTTAAAACACGTCACAATTTTCAATAGACATCAAGTCCTTAAACAGAATTCTTTTTTAAATGTATTATGTTGACAACATATTGTATTTGTAGCATTATTTTTTTTTGTTTTCTTTTTTTTTTCATGTTTAAAGAACAATACATGAATAAGTTTTTATTGATTCACTTTTTTAATGTCTCACATTGCTTATTTATAAAATTGATAGTTTCTTATTTAAAGAATTTCTTACGTGTCGTTTTGTTTAACAATGGTTGTAAATTGATATTTAAAAGAAAAGCAATAAAATAAAATAATACATGCACATATAATTAAGAAAGCCAGCTCAGGCCACCTATGGAAAGAGGGAAAATGTGGATGGATGCCAATGGACAAATATGATATCTTATTTCTTTGTTATGTCTTTATATAGTAGAATCATTCACACATTTAAATACAAAAGAGTATTATTATTATTATTAGCACCGCGTCTTACTACCCGTTCGGTTTATACGCTCTTACGCGTGTAATGGTAGGGTGATTGTGAGATGAAATGGAGGAACTACAGTTTAACGTGGAATCCGAACCACGGTGGAGGCCTGGCATTCCTCACATTCACAAGAGGTCTTGTCAGAGGTGAAGGAAGGGTTTGGTAATCAAATAAATCTTTGCCGGGACCGAGGATCGAACCCCGGCCGCCAGCATAGAAGTCTGACACCTTACCCCTAGACCACCAGGTCACCTACAAAAGAGTAATATTTCAGCATTATTGCCTTTACCAAACTTAAAAAGGGGAAAGTGGAAAGCCACTTTACACAGACACTAAAATACCTCATTTTGAATTAAAAAATTAACTGTTGGAAACACATTGGTTGTTGGAGTACAAATAAATTATTATAACCACAGCCAAAGGTGTGAGAAGTTTATTTTTACTTTTGCGACAGTTTATCACAGTTTCTCTAAAGTAATTTAAAAAAATTCCAAATGGAGTAGTTAACTGTTTGTCCAAAGTGTATTTCCTTTTCCCTTTCTATTTTTTATTTTAAAAGTAACAGTGCTGAAATATCCCTCTATTTATGTGCATTTATGTTTATGTGTGTGACTACTTCTCTACTTATACAGAAGAAAGGGGAAAAAAGATGTGCATTAGATCCTTCCCGCATTTTCTCTCTTTCCCTGGGTTGGATTTCTTTATTAAATTAGAACTTTATAGTTTATTTTAATTCTTTTTGTATTATTTTGTAAGGTGCAATTTTTATGTTGCATTTCTCTCCTAACGTGGCTCTTGTCTTTTTAAATGTAAAATATCACCTATTTGTTAAACACACATGATTTGTTTAAAACTCAGAGCATGATACTTAATTCAACATAGCTAAAACAAGTATATCAATATTATATAGTACAATTAATTATCTTTTCTTTGCATGGAAATGCTTAGAGCACTTTAAACCTATTGTGATAAAAATGTTGCACACTTTAATCTACTTTTATATGAACATTCGCTTAGGAAATTTATTAAATCCACACATTTTAAATGCTTTGCTTCAAATTGCTGAATTATCTTTGCAAAAACATAGTCAATCTAATATTATATTTTTTATTTTATCTTCACATTTTAGTTAATTCTAAAGTTCACATGTTATATCTTTAAATTAATTTTGTTTAAAGCCCTTCTAACTCTTGACCTGAGAGGTAAAGAAATAGTATTGAAACACACGCATCATTGGATTTTTGTTATTATTGTTCATTTTTAGAAAATCTATATGTTGATTGAAACATGCAACATCATTAAACTGCTACAGGTATATCTTCTGGAAAAACACTGGTAAAACTTTTCACACTCTGGAACCGAATAGATTGGAACACTACCAATGGAAACTAATTGCATATGCACACAGATTCAGAATTCAATTTATGTTATTCGGAAGACAGCAACTAATAAGGTTAAATCGATTTTGTCATTTAGTGATAATGAGTGATAGCAGCAGTTAAAAGGAGGCAGTAGACATTGCTCTCTTACTGTACAGTATGCATTTCTTTCGATGAGGAAGGATAATGAAGTTAAGACTATTTAAATATACTATAGTGTAAATTATGTATTGTATCTGTAGGTCCTGTTATCTTTTTGTTATATTTTTCCAACATTTATTTTCACATTGCTCAATGATCTGTTGCACTAACTGTTTCAAAGGCTGAAAGAGTGGTGTGGGACTGGGCCACGTGGCATGGTGGGTGTGGCAGAATGGTGGTGGCTTATTGCACAACGAAACTCAAGCATATGCATGTTGGCTTAGCCACATTAAAAATAGCTCGTTCG
The DNA here is from genome assembly GCA_902151425.1 of Timema shepardi. Classification (NCBI taxonomy): domain Eukaryota; kingdom Metazoa; phylum Arthropoda; class Insecta; order Phasmatodea; family Timematidae; genus Timema; species Timema shepardi. The sequence continues at coordinate 129,619 of CABFVX010000821.1, forward strand.
ATCAGTCTGGTTGTTGGAGAGGTGACCCATTCTACATATTTTATTTTATTTTCCTTTATCCTTCCATATTTTTTTATTTATTTTACTTACAATGCTTTTTCTTTATTCTTTTAATCATTCATAAATATTGCATGTTACACATCCACCAAAGCGCTCTTAATGCATGTCACATTACTGTATCTTTATCTTTTCACTTTTCAAACATCCTTTTAGTTGTAAGGACCTATTACTGCTTTATTTCTTAAAATAAGCCTAATGTCTTGGAAATGTATAATAAGACATTGTAGAATCACTTTACAGTAATGTAATGTAAGCGACAGTGAAGTAAGCAGGCCTAGGTAGGGACAAACACACTTCTCTCTTAATTTCTTCTTAGAATTTTACACTTCCCACTTCCACAGTACACATTGATTTGAATTTTCAGAAATTCATATTAAAAAGGAATATTTCCAAAAATTTTAAACCATTTGTAACTGTGGAAGTGTGAAGAAGTGAGAAGCGTAAAAGTTTAGGCAGAAGAAGAGAAGAACTGAAGAAAGAAGTGTTTGTTTCTATCTAGGCCTAACCTAACAATCTTTTCAGGTTGGCTTCCTTCACTATCACTACTTACTTTACATTATTGCACAGTGTTTCTATACTGTCTTATTATTTATTTTATAAAAAAAAGTTTTGTTTTATTAGTGTGAACATCACAAAAAGGGTTAAGATATAATTTTTTTAATTTGTAAGAAGTTATTGCAAAATTTAAAAATAAATTAGATAGGTGAACAATTCAACAATTAAGTGCGACATCTTTTCTTACACTGAACATGCAAAACTCTTCACAAGTTAAAACTAACCATGGCCATTTATACTAAAAAGTTGTAGAAATATTTTAAATTCACACTAACATTTTATTGTAAAAAATTTAATTAACTTTACTTAAGAAAACTTTAGCAAGATGTAATGGGGTACATTGAATGAATTTGCACCACATAAATGGCTGAACAGCATTTAGCTTATCAATCATCACCTTTATTTACAATTTCATGATAAGTTTAAAGAGCCTCAGATACAGCTGTTTTTAATAAATTATTAATCTAATGTATTTAATAAAACTAAAATGCAGTCAAAACATTGTAACATTTAATAAGCATGATTTAACATTGATTTATGAGGTATTGATAAAAACTAGTTTGTTAATTCATCTCGTCTCTCTTTTAATGCTATTGAAACACAAATTGTGCAACAATAAAGACATGTAGTAGTTTATTAAAAGACCTAACTTTGTTAGTTTCACTTGACAGCAAGTACTAAGCATCTCGCTGTACATAAACCTCATAATTTAGACACTCATCCCTGTTGATATGTATCTCACTTCAAATTATTTGCTTGTTAGAATAAAAACTAAGTATTGTTTTTGACTTTTCAATCACATCTTATTGTATTTGGGATTCGAATGAAGAATTATGACTGTTACAATATTAGTGTTGAGATATTTCTAAAGATAATTTTAATTTGGCCATCTCTTTACACTTTTAAATAGAAGCCAAAACAATCTTAAACTTTGGCCTTAAAATTTAAACTAAATTTTCATGTTAAATTGGTCCAAGAAATATTGGCCTCAGAAATATAAACACTGACTATAGTAGGCATACATTGACAAGGAGATTTTTCACTATTTCTTATTACTTAAATTACGCTTCTGGACTATGGATGAGAGAGAGGTCAAAATTAAGAGCAAATTCATCTCTTTTTTTTGTTTGCGTGAAGAGAGGAAGCGTGGATTTATTGAAAACCACTTCAGTTCAAATGACTGGGATTTGAACCCCAACCTTGTCACAGGAAAGCCAGATTAAATAAACCTGATATTATTTAATATACATGTTCATTGAAGCTGGTATTAGCAATTTAAAAACTGCATTAAAATTATATTTTTAAATTGAAAAATAATGTATGGGTAAAATAATTATATTTTTTATGAACACTGCCTTCATTATTCATTTTAAAATATCAGGTAAATATGATGAAATTTATCTAATTAAGATATGATTTTAAAAAGGCCCTTTAGATAGTAAAGTCTTTGAAAATATATTTAACTTTAACTACACTTTGCTAAACTGAGATGAAGTAATCACCATTTTGAATTATTATTTAGAAAAAAACATTTAAATAATCACCCTATTATTGGCAAGTCTGTTTTTCTTCTTCTTTTTTTTTTCATCGTATTAAGAATTATTTCAGTCCTATCTTACTTAACTATAGAGCTATTTTTCTAAGTCCTGCCCACAAATGCTAATACCATTTTCTCTAAGACTGTCCTTCGGGGTTTGCAAATGTTGCAGTTGCCTTACAGTTGCTTAGGTGACAAGGGGAAAAAACAAGCCTTGGTGGAAATTTTTTGCTTGCCCACTCAAATAGTAGGCTCCCTTATAGGTGATATAACAAATATTGTCAGTGTGTCAAAACAAATAAAAAACATAATCACAGGGTTTGATTTATATAATAACTGAAGTGAGTTCTTCATTTTAACCCCCCTGATTTGCATTTGTCCGTCTGTCTATGGTGGATATATCTTAAAATATATTTTGAACACATTAACCGATTCAATTTAAAATTGGCTAGGCTGTTATTTGTACCTTTATACAGACCAATTTCATTGCGGAAGGAAATCATTTGAATGGGCCTAGAGAAATCATCCCTTATATGTCTTTAAAAAAAANGGGGGGGAGCTTGAGGCAGATAACTGAGACAAAGTTTGTCCAGGGCCCTACATCTGTCAAGCATGGCCCTGAATTCTCTCTTCAGGAATAGTGCGATAAATTTCCTTTATAATCTATCTTGGCCTTCTATTGCAGTTAGGCTAGTAAAAGTACTTTATAACTTAACCTTGAAAAAGCTGGTATTCAAATTGATAACTTTTCCTTCTTTTTTCAATTCTCTTTGTTAATGTATGCTTAAAAATCAAAATAACTATTTTCTCAAGTATATCACTCAATAAAAGACATTCATTTTTTCATCCTTGAAGCTGGCAGCAATCTCTTGAAAAACAGGGTTTGGACATTTTTCTTCAACATATTAGAACCAGGAATCATAGTAAGTTTGCATCTCTACTCACAATACACTCTAGAGTCTATAGCAGGATTCACTGTAGTTTTTATTTCCATAGCCTATTCCACTAATCTTTAACACATTCTGGCTAACACAGGTGCTGGTTCACAATCTTGTAATACTAACATCCTCCATATTGACTTTGTGTTGATATATCTGTCTTTCTCTACCCTCCTTGGCTATCCTCCCCATATAGGGATAATGAACTCCAATCAGCATCCGACTGCGGTCACTTCTCCAACAGCTCCCCCAGCCCGGTCAACGGCAGCATGGTCACGTCAAGTGGGTTTGCCCCAGCGACCTCCAGTGACAACACCATCACCCTTAATGCTAGCTCCTCATATGCTACGTTCACACTCACCGGTGGCGAGCTCAGTCTCAACGAGTATGACTACTTTCCAAGCTCTTCTACCTGGGACATACTGAGCAATGACGGCAGCTACCACCGTCCTGACTCTCGTCAGAGTCCTCATAGTGTCCCGAGCTACAGTCCGGCCGGGCCGGGACCCAGCCCATACCAGCCGGCCACGCAGCCCAGTCCCGCACGAGCCAACACACCTGCCAACACCTTCAGTAACTCGTTCCCCTTCAGCCCCTTGCAGGAGCAAGGTCTCATGCTGGAGGAGGTGAAGGACTCCAAGGATGGCATTGTGACCGAGGTTAACGGCAGTGGCGAGAGTTTGGTCCCTGGGGAGTCAGGCCGGCTGCGAAATTTGCTGACCAAGAGATGTAGCACCAGCACAGATGACGGAGAGGACCAGCACCGCATACTGAAAGGTTTACTGAATCAAGAAGATGAGGATGATACGGTAGAAGAAAGTGGTGTGTTGCGAGGTAGCCCAGCCAGCCACAGAGGGAGACTTGGCAGCACTGAGGCTAACAAAACCTCCACTGGCAACAACATGCTCCTTAAGGTCAGTACACGCATTATACAAAGAATTATTTAATGTAAATGATCTATTGAAAGATTTAAGGGATTGTGATAAAACCTTTTAATCAAATTAAATAATTTTCTTTAATTGAAAGATTGTCTTCCTATAAAGTTAATTTATGGGAAATAAACATTAAAAAAAAAAGTATTCAATTTAATCAATCATTGCTAAAATCAAAGAACAAGAACTACTAGTTCATTCACTTAAACTAGATGGTGAATAACAGATAGTAGCGGTGGTGTTCACATTGACTGTCTAAAATAATCTTATATTATGAATAGGGCTTCAGTTGAGATAAAACAATTGGGCTTGGAAAATATTACTGTAAATGAGCTGGGAAATAGGTGGGGAAGAAGAAAAAGATAAGATCACTCAATTGTATTCAGATTCAGATGAAAGGCTCACATCACCTCCAAAAGAATACTCTCACCATTTGAGATCCCTCTATCAGCTTCATTGGTGTTGAAACCTCCCACCATGCATTTTGTTCATATTAAAATTTCCCCACCTTTTCGCGATTTGTCACAAATAAAGCCAAAAACAGATCTTGCATTAAAATTAATAAATATAAGAAATTTACAAAGTATTTTGAAAAATATATTTATTAAAAGCTAGAATTGAGGTAAGTATGTGCTTTAATTGTAAGGAACTTATTTCATTATCCTAAGTTGAAAACTTTCAAGAGTCAATATTTTGAAAGTTCAATTTTAATCAACCAATCAACATTAAAAGTATTTCATAACTTAACCTACAATAGCAATTAGTTAATATAAAACAACCACATTGTTAATTATTTTGAAGAAAAAACTAAACCATTGGCAGGTAATATGCAATAATATTGGCATACATTGATGGATTGAGTAAATGACGATGTTAGTAGGAAGGGGCAGTGAGGAGGGGAATTTTCCTCTACTATCACCAAGTCACAGGGTGACCACCCCTACCACAAAATAAGTGTAAATTACAGAATGGACTGACTTGCATTCATAGTGTTACTGCATTATTTAATTAAGTGTAGGCATAGCTATTTCATTTTTCAAAAAAACATTTAATAAATAAACAATGTCACTATTGAGTATTGGTTTGGAAAGGATTTATACAAATTGTTTAGTTAAAAATACACACTTCTACTATTCATCATCAACGTTTTCCAGACTGTGGCCGGGTCTGTTAAGTAAATTTTTTTCAAAATACAGTAGACTAGCAATTATCCGGAGTGGTAGAGAAAAAAATTGTATTGTATTAAAAACACCAGATTAATTAAACACAAATTAAAAATAAACCTATGTTATATATCCATTTATTTAAAATATGACAGAAGATAAGTTTCCCCCCCCCCCCCCCCCCCCCCCCCCCC
>CABFVX010000821.1:135152-146313 GCA_902151425.1 Timema shepardi
CCCTTCGTTCACTTTTCAGCAATTTTTCTATGCAGCTTTTGTAACATTAGCTTATCAGCAAGGGTACTATATTTCTGTTGCTCCAAGTAATTGAATATGCAACCTACAATCTCGTTATCATTTAAAACTTATTGTCCAGGCAAATATAATCTGTGTTCATCCAATTGCGCAGAGATTACTCATCACCATTCACAAAACCATATATCCTATGTAAATTATTAAATAAATTGGGTAGAGCTTCCTTACACTATTCTCAACAGCATAAAAATCTCCATTACTCCCTGGTAAAAGTTTTCATACATTTTAATTAAACTATAACTATTTATCAATCTCCAAGCAGCAGATATTTTGTAACTGGCATCCAATATGGTGTTCTTTCCATAAAGTGAATCTTTTAAAAATTTCAGTAATACATTTTTTCTGTGTATCTTTTTAAATTTTAATTACTACTTGATTTATTGGTTAGATTATAGCCGTCACATTAAGGGGTAAATATTTTACAAATATGTTTGCATTGTCAGATCTTAAAATGTTTTCATTTGGATGATGTGGCATTGTCCAAAATTAAAACAGCTTTTCATTTGGTAGAAGGCCTAGTATTGTAAGTGCTGTCGAACTCCTGGAACAAATATATCAAAAATCAATACTTTAAAATTCAAATATCCAACAAAGTCGATCATTTCTTAAGTAATTTGTCGGTAAATTATACAAATTCTTAACTTTTGCAAAAGCTCGAGTTTTTTTGGCAGTTTTCATGATACACAGATTAAATAATTGAAAACCAGCAGCATTTCCATAACTTAAAATGGTTTAATACCTCGCCGCCTTTTCTCAATTTTAAAAGCTAGATTTTTGCAGCAAACACTTCCAACCAATAGAAACCCGTGATATGGACATGATAAATGGGTTCTGACGTGAATCCCTCTTTATTGACAAAACGTTGGAAGTGAAGTTTAAATTCCTCAGCTGCTGGTGCATTTGAGCTAAGTTTTTCACCTTTGATATAAATTGGACTAATCTTGCTTTTGCTTGGATCTTGTTAACCACTCAGATAATGCATTGAAGTATTCAGGTAATTTTAACTGTTTGAAAAAATACTTATCTTTGACTACACAAACAGACCCAGAAACCAAGATTCCTTCAACCCTCTGCAAGTTAAACCATAAAAGCACAATTTTTTCCAAGTTAATGTATCTTCATAGTTTTCCGCCAAGACATGCCACTTTCACTATTAGAAAATCCTGCAAATCCATTATTTTTAATTTTGATTCTTTATAAAATATCACATACAGTTTCTCGCCAACATTAAACTCATTCATTAATGACTTCACTAATAACCATTTTTTTAATTATTATTTAAAGTTTTGGTTATTTAGTAATAAAAACTTTTTAGTTCAGACATGGTCACCGAGTGGTTTAAAAAAATGATAAAATAAAAGTGGAATGTTCTCCCGTTACAATATACTAAAAAACAAACTGACTGGCAAGTTCTTTAGTTGTAGTGCTGTTTTTCTAATTATACAGTGTTAAAAAGTAAATAAAGTACACGTGGATTACTACACACATTGATCTGCTCAAACTCTCCATCTATGTAATTTGTAACAATAATTAAATTGCTATTGTTTTATTTTGATAGTGTGAGGATATTTGATCCTCTTATGTGTTTTCCTGTATTGATTACATCTAGTGAACAAAACATTTTTTATTTTAATAATGTTTACTCTTTTCTACATGAGAGGTATCAAGGTTAGATTTATTTAATCAATTTTAACTTTGATAGCAAAATTTATATTTTAATGTAATAAAAAAAATATTCTTATAAAAAATAAATATAGTATCCAGGCCCTTAGAGCAGCTTTAATTTCAACCTTTACATTTATCATATTTTCTTGATATGTTATAGCTTTTAAATGAAAGGAATGATGAGGACGATCTTGAACATCAGAAACAGAATGAGCTGCTTCAGCAGCTGATGAAGAAACAAGACGAGGAAAGAAAGCCCCCTCTATCGATAGACACAGGCCAGCATTCTAACCATCTCGGTGCGGAAGATCATCTCCTTAAGAGTCTTGGGTTCACTTCCCACAATTCCCCCTCTCCGCCTTCCTCGGACTCACTGGGGTTGGTCGGTGGCCGCAAGCGTCCCAGTGACGAGGGAGAGGAGCCTGGTCCAGCCAAGAGAGGTGCTATGGAATCGCTGGGTCCCCCTATGCACCATGGAGAGGCTAGGGGAAGCAGCAGCAAGTTGTGGGAGAAGAACAAGATGCTGGCATCCCTCCTGGCAAAACAACCCAGCACTCCCACCACAATACCTCCCCTCCCTCCTTCCATAATCACCGCCACCCCTCAAGACAAGTTGCCGCGCATCCTTGACAGAGTGAAACACCAGTCACAGCAGCAAGGTGTGTTTATAGGGCAATAATATACCTGTAGCATTGATTATTGATTTGATTACAAAAGCCCAAAGAGGCTTTGATAAACATAACTTTATATTGTGACTCTTTGGTGCTCTATTTAAAACCTATAACATGGGCATAATTTCCCTGGAAAGGTTGGTAACATGTTATTGGGCCCGACATTGATTGTGAAGGCTGGGTTTTTAGGATCGTCTTCACTAAAGTTTATTTTGCAACAGTTGCATTCTATGCTCCACCTGTTGCTTCACCTTCCAGTCCTCTCCCACCTCAGATTATCTATTTAGCCTACATATTACTGGTTAGCAAGTCAAGTTTGGATTTTACATGTTAATATATTTTTGCTTGACAAGTAAATAAAAAATTCTTAAATTGATTAAATTTTTTTTATACTTAATAGTTTTTTTTACTGGCCATACTATGCGCTATTTTTTACTTTATTCTTACTCTTAACAAACTTCATACTTTTATTTTAACCAACCCCAACCTATCTAAGAACTACCCATAAAATACTATTTTTCTGAGTTTAAATCAAATGATTCACTTTTAAGAAAGCTGTTATCATAATAAAGAGCTCTAAAATGATTACAACATTCAAATTAGAAAGATTTTTCTTTTTCATATTTAATATTCTATCTAATCCCTACTTTCTAGCGTGGTCAGGTGGAAGCCTACAACCTCCATCCTGCGGTGCAGGCGGTCCCGGTCGGCCGACCCAGCACTCGGTGGACACAAGGGCAGGTCAAGCAACCATCAGGCACCCCCCTCCACCAAACAGGCATCCAAACAGTAGCTTTCTGAACCAGATTCTGAACCAACAACAGGAGCACCACCAGCTTACTCAACAACAACAGCAACAAGCTCTGCTACACAGCCAACAGTTGCACAAACTGCAACAACAGGTTATTACCTAAACTATATCACTCCACAAAAACTACACCAATAAATTCAGTTGAATTTTATTAGAAATAGTAACATTTAAAGCTATAATATGTCTACCTATGCTGTAAGATCAGAAAACTACTCTGAATACTTAAAGTAATACATTGCATCTCACCTATAAAAGACTCTTCAGCCACAATTCAATACATTCTGACACATTTTAAATGGAATACACCTTCACTCTGATTTTGGTAGGAAGAATGACATCTTGTAGTTACTAAAACACTCTTAATATATTCAGGCACCAAGTCGTGTTATCAACAGCTGCCACTTTTGATTGATATTTTCAATACCTATAAAATAACACTAATAATAGAGTAAAATGTTATCATTGTTGGTCGCAAATAAATATGTTTGAATTTTCTAAACTGTTCTTCCACCCATCCCACAGTTTACAAATTAAAATGGTATTTTCAAAAACTCTTTGCAATACCAACATTTATTAATCAAAAACCCACTTTATATTCATTTAACTGAGAAAAGTTTCAGTTGGTTCGTGAGCCCAACAGAAAAATCACTCTTTTTAAATAAAATCTCAAATATAATTTTGATTTCTTTATTGCCTTGATGTCTTAAATAACAATACCGGGTTCGAGCTTCTTAAATAATGGATCAAAGATTCCCAAGCTGACAACCTTGAAGGAATTTCAAATGTAGCCCAAGTCATTAAAGTTCGAGAACCACCACCTTTGGACATACTATGCTAATTTGTAGCACCAACAACAGACTCGGCATTCTCTCCGATTTCTTTCTTGTCCACGAAAATTGTTTTCGCTGTAAAAACAAATATATTTGAGAAGATTTGTTAGTATTTCTGTTTCATTTCACTTGATTTTAAATTTTATACTTAAAACTTAAAATCTATAGAATGTTTTGTCTTTTTAGGTTTCACAACTTCACTTAAGCCCAAGTATAGCCTGCACCCTCAAATTTTCAATCTCTTTCAGAGAAAAAAACATTGTTTTCATTTGAAATTAGATTACTTAAATTACTTAAATATAAATTGTTCTCTTTAAAGGAAACAGAAAAATAACTATACAAAAATAAGATCACTTGGAAATAAAAAATAAATTGGATATAAAAAATGTGGTCATTGGAAAAAACATGCTAACAACGAGATCACTATGAAAGGAAAGAGAAATTATTCATCACTGGTCTCATCAGTGTTACTTTCTTCACTCTCATTGGTTTCTTCTACACGGTCATCTCATAAAATATTATCTTTAGTGTTATCATGTTGGATAAGCAGCACTACTTAAATTTGTTGGCAATAGATTTGGAAGATATCCTTACCCAAGCAGCTAAAATTCACTTTCAGAGGAAGTAATCCAGGCGGAGTGTAGGTTTTGAGCATCCAAAAATGTTAGAAAATAATTAATTCCTTAAAGTTGTGTGATTTAACATACTATAGGTTCTCACCTAGGTTGCCTTTTTACATCTGAAGTAAGATGCCCTAAATTGCATCAAACACTTTCTACATTTTTAGAATAGCTTTAAACCTTCTATTACACACGACTGTAAGCATCACACATTGGACCCACTGTCACCCACCCGTGTTCTGGACACCTGACAATGATCCCACCGAGCAGAGTTTCTTTTGGGAGGCTTTTGTCTTAAATTAACATGGGGGGTAGCTTCTGAGCATCTACAGTTACAGCTGTAATACACAATTTTTGATTGCTAGTGATCTTCACAACAATGAAATTGGATCCCTTTTCATTCACGCTTGTATTGATTGGCATGTCGAAATAAACAGTCATTTCCTATATAGCAAAGAAGAAGTTATATGACGGCCAATTACATTTGGTTGATATTTCACTAACTCTTCTGCATAGTCAGAGGGCAATCTTTGCGCCAAATACGTTATTCATCTTAGTGATATATCACCTCTGCACATAAATTTTTGAAAAGAACCAAATTCCCTTTGAGGCACTTTTAACTCCCTTGCAATTTCTTGTGCCTTCAATTGAATTACTTTGCGGCTTATTGGAAATTCATCTAGCCTCTTTCTTTACAAAAATAAATAATGCTCGCATCAATTTTAGGATTACAGTCCTGCTTTATCCTTGAAAGACTTTTTGTGTTGAAATAGTTACACCCCCCTCCCTCCCCCCTCTCCCAATCCACTGACATGTGTTCCACTTATAAATGCCATTAATTTCTTCTCTCTCTCTCCCATAGTTTCTTTATAACTGTGATGTTGAATGAGAACTTGTTTTAGTAATAAAACAAAACTTTTAATGTCTTAACACTCCATTTAGTTAAATTTGGTTATATCTTTGGTTAATTGGTGACTGATGGATGATTTCTGTGTAACTTGTGAAGCTTTGTCCTTATTACGAAAAGTTTTACTATCACAAAATATGTTTGTTCGATTTTACAGTCTAAACTTTTTATAAACCTAGTTTTTCTTTATTTTATCACTTTCAATACACAGCCCATAAAAAAGTCTTAATTAATTGTATGGATGGTGTTTTACGCTTCACTACTGTGAATCTATGTTTGTCACATTCAAAATATAATTTCAACTACTTCAGTCAAAGAACATTATTTTAAGCATTCACTCATTGCAATAATTTGTTTGTGGTAGCAACAACAGCAGCAGCAGAGGTTGCATCAGCTGGAAGGGAGTGGGTTCCCATCCCCTGCAGGCTCTGTGGAGTATAGGTCCGGTCCTGTGTCTGCAGACAGCCCTGGTTGGGACAACCAGTCTTCTGACCCCCTGCTCTCGGACATCCTAGACCAGGTTATCGATATCACAGGTCAGTATCTACAATCTGTCCAGCAACTTGGAAATGTAAGGGGAATTTAATTTACAATAGTCAAAATAACATTTTTCTTCCAGTTAATACTGATTTTGAATTTTTTTTCACATCTGTCCCAGTTGGAGCAATCTCAGTCAACATGTGATTTTCATGTCATCTTTCCACTCCTCTATTATGTGGTGTTCTAGTGAAAGTTAAATCGTGATTATGTGAAAGCAGGAGAACTTTATTATGTTGTAGGAAGGATATAAAAAAAAAGTCTCCCAACAATTTTAAAGTGTACTGGTGAAAGTTGATCTTACTGAAGTTTTACTTACATCCCACTAATCAATAGGCAAAAAGTTTACAATGTTGAGACAAATTTAGAATATGTAAATACCTAAAAAATTTATTACATTAAGTTAGTAAAATAATGTTTGTAATCAACTTAATATTCATAATTATATGTAGTGGCTGGAAAAAAATATAGGATCTGGAGAACCTGGAAAAGCCGGGGAATTTTAAAATGTAGTTTGACTGTTTATTAAGTATGATGTGAATTGGAGAATATATGTTCAAATAGGTTTGAAGTTCAAATATTAACTAAGTGATGATGACACTTATCACAACAGATTTAACCTGTCATTGTAAAAAGCAGAAATTAAATTAAGAAAATAAGATATGAGTTTATTATGTAAAATATACATGACCTTGACACCATTTAATTTGTTCTGTGTTTGCCATATACATTTAACAATAATTGTGGGAAAAACTTGTTTTCACTTAACCTTTTAGGAGAAAGAAATACTCCACCACCTGAGCAAAATTCATAAATTTTAAAAAGGCGGCCACTAACAATGTTAACAAAACATAGCTTTTTTCTAATAATCTTAAACATTTATATTCATTAAACTAAACAAAGAATTTGATATATAAAGGAGATAGCCCACAGACATGGTGCCTAAACATGTCACTTAGTCCAAATTAAGAGATGTGAATGCATTTAATTAGAGCTGGATCCAATCCACTATTTTATAAATCCAAGTCTTGAAAAAGATTATGGACATAAGAGGAAATATAAATATAATATAAAAATAGAAAATACAAATAGTAACTAAATGCTAATATTATTTCTTATTATCATTTCACTATAACATTCATACATAAGTTAATGTACTGATCTGGGGCCTGGTTGTTAAATTTCCTCTTTAATTATAGTTGGTTCTGAATCACCAATAAGTAGATATTATATAGCTCTAAAAAAATCACATAAAAAATATAGAGGTTCATATCCAACATTTTCTTGAATCTTTGACTTTCTAATATCTTTAAGAATTCCGTGTATTTGAGGGCTCATCCTTACATTTATTCTACCTGCCTTTCTTGTACCTTCTTCCAAATATAACGGAATGCATTTAATAGGCATAAATTAATTTAAACGAAAATGGAAGCACAACTGCCAAACTATCCACTTTCTTCGAGTGACGAGACAAGTTCATATTTAGCAAATGAATTAACAAATTGCAAGGACTAAAAGAGCCCAAAATAACAGAAGTTAAACTTTTTGCGTTCTCAAACATATACTTATGACATAAAAGTTAACAGATTGTAAGGAGCAATTCTGTCCAGTAAAATGGATACAAGCTAGTCACTTCCTCAAAGCGAAAGAAAATATTCACGTTAAACATAATATAAGGACTAAATGAGTCCAGAAAAATGTTTGAAAACTAGTCACTTTTTCAAAGTAGCACAACATATTTTATCTAACATGATATGTCAACATAATGTAGGGAAAACACAATCATTTGGAGAGCAAGGTAAGTTGAAGTGATAATGTTTACTCAGTAAGGCTAATATTTTAATATTGTAGAGGTTTATTTTTGTAGATGTATGTAAGTATTAAGGGAGATTGTGTCTTCTTGTAGCTTGCTAAACCCATTAGTAGTAGTTCCTGAGGAAGATGCCAGGAAAGCATTGAAATGTACAAAGTTTTTGTAAATTTTGTTTGTCCGTCTTTCTATAATCCTGTCATATTTATTTGATTGTGTAATAATATAACAAAGAAATGTTTCTGAAAATTTAAACTTAAGTTTTACTATGAAAGTGATCAGAAGATAGAAGTGTAGAAAGTGTATTAAGAAATTAAAGAGAGAAATATAATCATAACATGAAAATTTGGAAGTAGTGGCAGGAGAGGTGGATTGAAACATATAAAAGGGAATGTTCCAAAGATAACATACCAGGAAAACTAGTTTTATTAAATTTGCTTTGGCTCAGTTTGAAATTTTATTAATAATTTTCTCAGATTCCACTACCATCTTGAACATCCTGGATGCAATAGACTCTCCAGCAAATATAGGAAGTATCCAGCAGGAGTTGTTAAATGAGAAGAAGGCTATCCATGAGATTCAGAAGGCCTTGATGCAATGTGAATCTGATGTGAACAGCCCGTCATCTCCCACCATGTCTTTACCTGGCACACCTCCGGCATACACTGCTTCTTCTGTGAGTTATATAACTTATTTGCTCCATTATAGTCTATTCAGCAGCAGGTAATGAAAGAATAATAATTATTAAAAGAAAAAAATTTAATCAACCACACTATTAGGCGAATTCTACTTTTTTTTTATAAAGTGAAACTTATCATGTTAGGGGTATAGTCATTCCTGATGATGTGTGAAGTCCACTTTTTAATTCGAAGCGAGGTCAAATTTAATAAAAGGAATATTTCCTTTTATATATACATATATATATATATATATAGCTTAGTTATATACTTTTTGCCATTAGATATCATTTTAAAACTAAATATAAAAAATATATGGCTAAACATGATTAATTTATTTGACCTAAGCTGATGAATTAAGTTATCACAAAATGTAATGTAAATATTTAAGTCATAACAACACAAAATGGCAAAAGCTGAACATAAATGTATATTTTAACGAATAATATTTTTATTGATGGACTCTAGTAATTGTCAAATGCAAATTTCTACTTTTGAATTGTAGTGTAAGCTGACTAATATTTAAAGTGAAGTTGAAGTTTTCGAATCATTGCACACCCCCAGTAGTTTCATTTGAATTTGAATATCATGAAATGAGCAAGTGTATAAGTGAAAGATTTTCCATTACAAATTTAATTTTAGTAACTGTTTATTAGCTCAATCAAATATAGATAAATTATTTTAAATAAAGCTTGTTTGAGATGAATCGAAATAAAATATTTTATGCCGAAAAGTTTTCAATTGAATCAGCATTTTATGATTAAATATCATAAAATCTAAATAAAATATTGACCTAAATTATATGATTCGAGTTCAATAACAAAAATTATATGATAAAGTCAAATAATGGATCTATCTATGACATCTTTATAGTATTAAATATTCTAAATTTTGGCTTTTAGATTCAAATTTTGAATTAAATTCCATCAAATATAAATTTGAGATTTATTTAGATAATGTGTAATTTCAAATCTTATATAATTCTTTAGAATAGTAATATTTATAATGTTGTATTGAATGTGAATCCAATCAAAATTAGAATCATAAATTTTGCAGCTTCACAATGGGTTAAGTGGAATTTAAAAAACTATTTTCATAAATAGCTTTTAAAAAATAGCACACAATTACTGTAATTGTAGCTTTGTTTAAAAGCTGTGAGCATAATTTCTAAATGTGAACATGTGTGTTTCGCAGTTACCAAGTCAAGCGACACAGCAGTCCCAAGGTTTCCCGCCTCCCCCTGTCTATCAGCAGCGACCAAGGTTTAGCATCCAGCAAGCTGGTAGACCTGGGGCACCGCAGTACAGTACGACAGCAAACACACTGGCAAACCAGGTATTACATTAGTATTATATTAAGTTGCAAGCTGTAGCATTAGATCAGATATCATCCAACACAAGGAAAATAATGAGGACAATGAAGTTAAACTAAATGCACCATCATCTGTCTTTAGAAATAACAATAAACTACAATTTGTTGGAAAAAGAGGAGAACCCAGAGCTCCTGGATCAGTCTGCTACGAGTAACTCTGCCCGCTCTTGCTCTTTTCTTGGGGTTAACGTTAGATTATTCCATTACATTGTGATTTGGCAAAGCAGTAATAGTTTGTGAATGTGTTTACAGCAATTTTTGCGCTCCAAGGTGTTCCAACAGCAGCAAAAGCAGCGATTGTTACAAGCTCAACAACAGCAACAACTGTTGATCCCCTCCAATGCTGCGGCAGATCAGTTGGCAGCAAGTGGGATCCAGAACATTGATAGTTTGTTGAATAATACTGTGGCCCCCAACGTTTCCCTTCAGGTTTGCTCATTTAACTTTCTTCAAAAGGGGTTGGTATTTGAAAATATCATGTTCCTGATCATACATCAAAAACTACCAGTCAGGCTCAGTTGTATTGACAAGTAAATAAAACATGGCCGCCACATAACTGGAAAACACGAGGTTTTATTTGGTCGGGATAAAACGGTACATAGGAAATTTTACAAAAAAACAAATGAAAAAACCTACCAGAACAGTTATGAATTTGGGACATTTAACTGCAAGTTTTAATTAGAAGACTTGTATTAAAAAAATGATCCAAGCACACTGGTTACCTAGAATATTAAGTTGGATAATGGCTCCATATATTTCCCATTAAAAGCAAATCATCCTTATCTAAAAACCAATAACATGACTTGATAATTGTTACTCTCATGAAAAGTAATTTTTAATTCCTCTACACTTATTTCTCAATTATCTGGAAAAATGGAAACTCCATTTGGAAAACCCAGGAAACATAGGAAATGTATATTATGAAATTAACAGTAACCCATTAAAGCCACTTTTCTTCTTTCATCTAGTTTTTGGTTCATTACAAAGTTTTAGCTTATAGATTAGGAATGAAGCCTGGGCAAGAGTTGGAATACATAGACTACAATAGATAGTCTTACTACTTGTTTGTTTTATACACTTATGTACTAAATGCCAAAGGCTTTAGGGATGTTAAAGGTGTTATAGCTAGAGGAAGTGTACTCACATTTTTGTGGGGGGGAGAACGTTAAACCATTTTGGAAAAA
>CABFVX010000821.1:146479-164150 GCA_902151425.1 Timema shepardi
GGGTTTTATTGGGTGGGTATTGAGGATAGAAGGGGAAGAGATCCCAAAGGTGTAGTTGGAAGTATGTGGGGGGGGGGGGGGCCAAGGGACTTCTTATTCTTTTGGGTTGAACACACATTAACTCCAATAAGGTATGAGTATGGTTGATTTTGAGTTCCTTGGTGTTTTAAGGGAATGTGAGAAAAATATTTAGTGAAAACCACCTTAGTACACTTGACTGACTTCCAAACACATTGACCTTCCTACCTTTGGTAAATCAAACAAGGTGAAATCATTGTCATTGTTCTCACAGGCATGAGTGGAGGAGCTATTGAAGATAATTTTCATTACATATATTTATTATGTGGCTAAATGTTGTAGATGGATGTGTGAAAAAGAGAAACATTAAGAGTTTTAAGAATAAAAGAGCTTGTGTAACTCAGTGTATTTATGCTGTTGAAACAAAGTGAGTATGCAAGACTAGGGAAATGCAGAATAAGTTAGCAAGGATGGATTCAGTACAGACTTGTGTTTTGGGCAATATGCACAGTCTCTTGCTTAACACTTTAGGGAACAGCATGTATGTATGTATGTATTTAACTAGCAGAAGTATCCGGCGTTGCCCAGAGTGACTGCTTATTGAATTATATGATTACCTTTGGCAATACTTTTCTTTACTTCAAACTCACATAAAAAATCCCTTTATCTTAGTTTTTCTGACCTTGTTTTTAATGAATTTAAAAAAAATCTAATCACAAATATAATATTCCAACTTTCAGGTGCACATTGCACAGGGGCTACTAATTTTAAAATTTCAGACCCCTATGTGCGGTAAATATTGTTCAATGCTCATGACAGACGAACAAACTCTTAATTTGTTAATACTTGTAGATAACAAATCTGAAAACATATATATATAAATATATTTGTGTGTATATTTAGCGATCATCGAGTGTTCCCGACTCCCAGCTGTCCCCTGGTTACAACACTCAGATGATTGGTGGAGGTTCTCAAATCTCTCCGGGACAGAGACTGAACCAACAACCATACTCTCCCCACTCTCAACTCGCCTCTCCATTGGGCCAGCAACAAAGCTTTTCACCTGTCAGGTAATATGTCGTATCAATCAGTTAATTTGCTATATAAATAAAATGAAGATGTTAGGAAGTAATTTTACCTATTACTAGAAATATTAAGATTCATCACTATTTACTATACAAATTTTTTCCACGCATTAAACATACATAGAATATTCAGGGGTAACAAACTACTTAAAAAGGGTAAACAATAAAACAAGTATAATAGCAATGCTTGGTATGTGTAAAATCACTATAATGCAAAGGTAATTTTGATATCATTATAACAATTAACCATGCATTCACGCCATATTTTCAGAACATTCCATAACATATCCATTTCAGCTGATCGTACACTCTCCCCAGATCAATTAATTCACATTAAACTTCTTTACTTTCTGCCATACATTTCTCAAATCACTTGTTGCAATGCAAATATTTGGTCCATGCAACCTCTACATGGCATGAAACCACATTTCACACCCCATATCTTGTCCACAGTTTTTTCACGCATCCTCTCAATTAAAATTCTACCAAAACTTTGTCTGGAATACTCGATAAACTAACTAACCTATAATTCTTACATTAACTATTACTCCCTTTGCCTTTGTACAAAGGAACAGTGACTGCATTCTTCCAGTCATTAGAAACGTTGAAATCCCAAGCACACACATTGAACAATTCACACAATTTGGCACATAGTACCCTACACCCACAGTTTTGCCATTGTTCAACAATTTTGTAATTTTTAACACCTCGGCCTCTTTAATTCTTTCATTCATCATAACATTTTCCTTATTTTCTGCTACTTTCTCTATGCTACCACCATTCAATTAATCAAAATACTCCATCCATCGTTCTTTCCTTGCACTCCTTTATTCATTCATTCTCTTTACCCACTTCCACGACATTAGTAACAAAATACCTCAAAATGCGAAAAGAGGTTTTGTTTAAAAATACACTTTATATTTAAACTGGAACTTTTTAACCCATGTTTTGGTTATGTCTGTAAATCATAACTTTTTATAATTTCTGAAAATTCTATTACATTAATTTATTTATAGATATTATGTGTTTAATTCCTACACATTGCCAATTATTGTTAATCTTTTTTAACTTTTTTTTCTATAATCTATTAATTGGAAGATTGGTTGTCCCTTCTTTTTCAATAAATCTAAAAGATTAAATTTAACTTCTCCAATACACTATTAAGTGTTAAATTAAATACTAAAAGTTGCGAGGGAACTAGATTATTTTAACTATAGAACACACTATAATAAATATGACTTAATTGTTTAGAAAGAAGGATCTAATATGGACATTAAACAGATGTGAATTTTAATGAAAAAACTTAATGATATAAAGCCTACTAGGGACCCAGGCTCAACTCCTGGCATGGCCAAAAATTTATCATTGGTGGAATGTGGGTTTACTCTTTCACATTGATAAATTAACGACTGGAGACTGGATCTTATGCCTGTTATAGTCTTAATATAAATTATAAATTGTGATTATTTTTTATATTTTGAAAGCGCCCAGTTTGTAAGTGTTGGTAATTGTGATTTTGATTGTTACAGTTCTGGAATGAACAACTTCACAAGTGGCCAGCAAGGAACACAAGCCCGTCTTTCCCCTCACCCTCCAGGGGGCCTGCCTTCTTTTCAACCCTCTCAACTCTCCCCTCGTATCTCACAGGTAACACTCAATTTCACATTCTTTAAATTGAAAAATGACACTTGGACACAAGAATTGCACCCGGGATGTTTGGTCTCGGTGCGTCAATGCTCAACCACTGAGCTATCCAGTATTTGCCCCATGTCTGGTGTCATTCATCAATATTGTATTAGTTGGTGTTTATATTAGGAAGGAATACCTGGAATGTCTTTTTTTCTTGTAACATCCTACTATTGTAGTAGAATTCTGAAAGGGAAAAAGTTATTGCCATAAACAGGGTATAGATGGTCTATTATAAGGTAAATGGGGTTTATTTATGTTGGTAGAGAAAGCGGCCACAGGAAGCTGTGCTTGACATTGTTTACAAGCTTTTAGATTGCAAGTTAAAAGAGGCTTAATAAAACAATATACAAGCTCTCAAAACTTAATAAATACATCTGACAGCAGCCACTTTGTATAACAACTTAATCAACTCAGTTCACTGTATCAGTGAATATTTCAACCCAATCTACAAATCAAGAAACACTATATTATCCTCACCAGTCACCACAGAATCTCCCCATAAATGCATGAACAGAGACAGAATGTTGCCAAAAACAATACTCTCACAAAATAGACTATTGTGTTACGAATCGGCAATGGGCGCCAATCATTATGATATTGAATTAATTGGTCAGCGTTGGGTGTTGATTAAAATGTTACAGATCGACAATAGGCGCCGATTGAAGTGATACCATTTAATTAGCTGATAATTGCCCCGTGCACTAATTAAAGTAGTACAATATTATGGTATTGTGAGATAATTGGTATTTATAGCCTCGTGATCGGGTGCCAATTATTATGAGACAGAATAATTATATGATATTTTAACTGAATAAATAAGACTTTTAATGTTGCATACAATTTATTAAATTGATTTTATCTTCAGCACTGAAGATATAATTTTATGGGATAAAGTTTAGTTGAACCACAGATGATTTTTCTGTTGTGTTACAACTATATATTTTACCGTCACTGAATATTACTGTCTTTGATTGCAAAGTTTTTGTGTGGTGGTGTTCACTGTTTTATGCTATTACTCTCTGTAGATTTATGCTACCGGCACTGTGTGTATTAATATGCACAAGCAGCTTATATATGACCTACCCCTTGGACCTCTCGCGACCAGTATCAAAACCAACTAATCGAAAGCGTCCTAGCAACAGGTGTTAAGAAGGCTAGCTTCCAATTGGTTAGAGTGAGCTAGCGTCACTTGCTTTTTTGCTAAATACTACGGAGTTGATTTTGTTATAATGGTGCAATATATTGACATCAGTTCTGAAAAGCTCGTGATTCTCCATGGATGAAGTATTGAAAGAATATCTTACTTACAATACTTAAAGACAATGCACTTCATCCATGACTTTTTAAATATATGAGAGAGGTACAAATCAGTATCGTTAAGAGACTGGTCAATCCATATTTTTTTTTTATCTGCTAAGTGGATATTAATAATACATATTTACTCACATATCTCTTCAAGGAAAATCTCTCCTTTTTACTTTCTCGCTATTTTACAGGTAGAGTAAGTATTGTGATCATAAAAAAAAATCGATCTAGGGATTTTGATGAACCTCTACGTTTCACGACCCCCCGAATCTTAAGAAGTAGTTTAAGTGTAGTTTACTAAAGGGCAAAAAGATAAAAAGTCTATTTTCTCAAAATTGGCTTTAACAATTTCGATTAAATCTCATTTCTATACATTTATAAAATAAAAATAATAAAAAAAATGGCTACCCTCAATATTTCGGCTAAACGACTTTAAGGGCTCGGGTCTGATACTTAAATTTTCATATTTTTTTTTTAATCATATTTCCAAAACTATTTGTGATATGAAATTAATTACTTATCCTTGCAATTATGTAAATGTATACAAATATTTTATAAGAAACATATTTCTATAAAACAAGTAACAAAAAATCTATACGCAAATTTATATATTTTTTTATCTTTTCAAACACTAAAGGTAAAGTAATGCGAACATAAAAATAATCTAACCCTAAATGTTGGTGGATGTTGATGTCTCATGACCCCACACCCCCGAACCCTAAAAAGTTGTTTTTACAATGCCTTCTGTCTGTGTCTTTTTAAACCCAAAATAAAGAGAAAAAATAGTTTTTATCAAAATCGACTAACAGTTTTGGTTAAAATTCATATTTAGGTGTTGATTAAGATTATAAATAAGCTGGCCATTTTAATTTTCCCATGAAAATGTCCCTGCAGTTATTTGAGATACTATATAACTTATTATTGCAAAATTGTAGTACTATTAAAAAAATAAAACTTTTATATGAACTAAATTTTTATAAAACCAACAGTTTCTGAGATATTGGCAAATATATTAATACAATTTTGTGAGCTTTAGTTGTAAAGAGATATTACTTAGGTTTTAGACGCAATAATTCTGTAATGCCATATATTTGGAAGAAGGTATAGGAGAGGTATATAGAAACATATAAAAAGGGCACGAACACAATATGGCCTTTACAATGAAAATAAGAACACAGTTCACACTTTACACTGCTGCCAATGGACAAAAAGGTAATGGTTGCCTCTTAAGGGAAATTGATCATCACTGCCCAATCCCTCGGCCCAGGTTTCATTCTATCAGAACTCATCAGGGAGGAGTGTGAAACGCGCAATGCAACTTCCTAAAAGAGAACACCATAAAAACACAAACGGGGAGAAAAAGAAAATGGTAAAGAATGATAGAACGCATAGATAGGAACAGGTTAAATGTATAACATAAAGGACAAACAGATTGGCAGCAGTGTAAAGTGTGAATTGTGTTCTTCTTTTCATTGTAAAGGCCATATTGTGTTCGTCCCCCTTTTATATGTTTCTATCCACCTATCCTATACCTTCTTCCAAATATAATACAATTACCTCATAAAAAGAAAAGAGGTCTTCCTTATAGAGTTATGTAATGCCATATAGTAATTAAATATAAGTCTCTCAATAAGTTTATTTTTCCTTTAATCCTTTAGGAGAAATGTTTGGACAACAATGATCTGTTTCCTTTATAGACCCAATAGTCAATATTTACATTTTTTACTGGCCAAAATTTATAAATAAGGAATTGAATAGCAATGCGATGAGCTGAAAATGTGCAACACCTAATAAAATGTTAAAATTTTAACCAGAAGACGATATTTTAATACCGAGGGTTGAGCCTTGAGGACCCAAAATCGATCTTTTTTTATTGGTCCAAACAAATAAATGAGGGCATTAATTCTTCAAAAATTAAAATTAGAAAATTTAAAACCGGGACTAAAAAAAAATTTACATAAGGAAATTGCAATTTATGCTTGGGTTTGCTAGTGTATATTATTTAATTTCACATATATTATGAGTTTTGAGTAAATCTCTCCAATTTTTAAATAAAAGCCCAAGAAAGTCAGTCTGTATGGAGTTCTATACCATTTATTTGGTTTTTATTTGTTGAACATATTGAACTTGTTGGCAAAAATGCGTGTTAATTAAAATATTTAAATATGATAGTAATCACACAGTGTTGAGAATATAGCTTTTAAAATCCATAGTTTCTACTAATATGTTTTGATTTACTATGTGTTTTTACCCTTATCTAATTCAGTAGTAAAATTTGTTTTTCTTTTTGTAGGGTCAACAGGCCTACTCTGTGACATTAACTCAAGGTGGTCTGACCCAAACCTCCCCTGCGCCCAGTAATTGGTCGCAAGCAGCTGCCAACAGACTTAGCATACAGCAGCAACAAAATCCCATGTTGAATGCTCAGCTTACCGTAAGTTATTATTCAGTCATTTGGTTTAATTTTATTTAAATAAGTGGATTGGATTTAATGGAAATAGTAGAGAAAAATTAGGTCTCACAATCCAACTTAATAGTTGACATCTTCTTCTGTGCATTAATCATTTATATATTTTGTTTTGCACTTTATTTTGAAATAGTTGTAGGAAGTATAAAAATGACCAAAAATGTGTTTTAAAAAATATTTTTTTATATTATTTTAGCTATTTGATCCTTCCTATTGAATTATCATTCATATAATGTATTGTGCATATAATACAGGTGGGGCGATCCATGATATTACCAGGTCACTTTACCAGGTCACTAAACTGTTGACATCTCACTTGCTTTGAAGGGATGTAAAACTGAGAATATACAAAACAATCTTACCGTTTCTCTATGAGTGTAAATGTGGTTTCTTAACCTACATGCTGAAAAAAAAATTAGGGTGTTCAAAAACAAGGTGCTTAGGAAGACATTCAGTCCAAAAAGGAATGAAGCTATTTGGGAGTGGAGGAGCCTACATAATTATGAGATGTTTAAAAATGAGGAGGCCCAATGGCCTTATCTTGCACCTCTTCTTCCAGCAATCTAGACACCCACTATTTGCAATAAATTTAGGATCTCCGTCCATCAGTTTTTTGAGCTGGAGTTCTTTTTCCTGAATTAGGGGAACACTCAACAGAATTCCTCTTGGCCTTTCTTGAGAGAATCATAGAGAAAGTGCTAGATCAATTTTGTAAATTGCAACACTCTTTGTGTGTGGAATTGCACAAGAACCTTGACTGATGTTGCCGCACAAACCTGTTAAATTTGCCATGCATTTTCTTCTAGTCACTTAATGTTGCCTTCCCAACAAACACCCATCTCAACAGCTAATTTTGTTTCCCTTTCTCCCTTCGCCAAACGTTTCAACACTTGAAGCTTATCTTTTAAAGTAAAAGAATTGTGTTTACACTTACTGCCCACTAACAAAATAAACTGTTTTCGATAAAACACATACAACGTTTCACTTTGACAGATCTCTCTCGACTAAGCTGAAAATAAAATGTTGGGTCCCTCTTTCACTCACGTGTGGTAACAAACAAGTGGCCGAAACCAGGTTGGGATACTGACCACTCGCTGAGCTACCGGGCATATGCTCACTGATGCACAGAACAATAGTAGCCGACTGTTGAGCAATACCATAAACAGTGTCCCTAGTTATAATAGACTTAGAGTTAGTTTATTGCTTGTATAATAAATTATTTTAATTGCTAATTCAATATATTTGTTCGGACAATTCAAACACCAGCAAATCCGAACAATCCTCAGTTTCAATTAGTTCATATTGGCGGG
Source organism: Timema shepardi (assembly GCA_902151425.1). NCBI lineage: Eukaryota > Metazoa > Arthropoda > Insecta > Phasmatodea > Timematidae > Timema > Timema shepardi. Next base: position 154,354 of record CABFVX010000821.1, read on the forward strand.
GTTTTATTGTATTATTAACAACATTTATCGAATTCAAAATACTTAATATTTCAGCTAAAAATTAGAAGTGTTTTTAAAAATTGATATAATTTATTACCACCCTAGTTATTATAATTACCTTTAAAATATGTTATGCCACTGCACCAAAGGTTGTGGCATGTGGGAGTCTCTTGAAGAATGTTTATTGTTACTGCTCAATTCCTTGACCTAGATTTCATTCTATCGGAACTTTTCTGGAGGAATAATATGAGAGGGGGTAAGGGTGTTGGATATTGGTAAAAATGATGCTACAAATGAATAGAGACATATAAAAGGGACAGTAAACATTTGTTATTTCTCCTATTTCCGGTGCTTTCTTCCATATATAACAAAATATTATGATTTAAAATTTCAATTCAAATACAAATCTTAGCTAGATTCGATTTCAAAGTTTTAAACTTTGGCAAAGGTATATCTTGTAGCATTTCAAATCGTTGCTTTAATTTCTATTTGGAGTTAGTGATCATTTATAAAAAGCAATGTTCTATTAAAGTCAATTACATTGACCCATTGGCAAATGTAATTCATTTTTTCCGGTGCCTTAAACTTTGAAATGTTGTGACTATATTTCTTTTTATGCGTTTTCTGAATAAGTCAAATGTTATAAGATGAGAAAATAAAAAAAATCTGAATCCCTTCTTTGCATTTTTCTAAGACTCTGACATAACTCTACAGATGAAATATTTACTTTTACACACTTTTTTTGTCTCTCTCTAGTCTAGAGTCAAAAACGTTAAAAGTGAGAAGAGTGTTTTAAATAGTTATATTGACCCAAGTATGTGTTCCCAACAGAACAGCTATGTTGGCAGTGGTAGGAGCTTTCCTGGCCAACGTCAACAACAACAACAACAGCAGCAACAACAACATCAGCAAGCCTCTCCTCAACAGCTGCCCTCTGTAAGATCTTTAGCTAGTCCAGGGGGGCCCAGGCAATCTCCTTACTCGGCAGAACAGTTCCCACCTCCAACTTCCCCCACTACTGGCAACTATCCTACTCAAGGACAGTTCCAGCAAATTAGACTGCAGCGCACAGTTAGTGCCCCTTCCGCCACTACGCAGCTACCAGGTAACACATGTTCCTACTCCCTATTCAAGTGGGACCAGTATCCTATGTCAACATAACACTGTTGTTTTATTGTTTTTGTTATAGATTAGAAATAATTCATGTGATTTAACAGCTTGCAAAAGTGTTTCAGTAGTGTTTTTAATTATTATTTGCATTCTAACCAGTAATTTCTTCAAATGTTTTAACATCATTTCTTTCCAGGAAACTCAACCTTTAAAATATCCTTGAAAGTTTGGCTGCAATACAAAGACAAGCAATTCCTTTTCTTCAAAGTAATCATCATCAACCATATTATCATTTTATATTTACATATTTTTCATGAAAGATTTTCAGCAACAACAACAACAATATTTTCTCATGCATTATTTATTTTCTTTAGGGCATACATGTTGTTGGATAAAGTATTTTTGAAAATACTTTAATCAATACATGCACAGAACTACTGAAAATGCATAACAAAATTACTCTTGAAGTGCATACAATGCTTACTAATATTTTGAAATTTCCTACTTGTATTTTAATAAACAATTTTTATAGACTAAAATGCAAATGAATGTTAAAATATACAATGTAAAAAAAATCTACTCTTTATGAAATAATTTATTTAAAGATGACACTATACCTGTTTTTCTCGATTCCAATTCTTAAGTTCAACCTTGATTCTTTGATTCTCTATTCCGATTCTTGAATATTTACTTTTTCATTATTCTTCCAAGTATTATTGCATAGAAAATCTAACTTGTATGATACCTTACTCCCACCTATATAGGAAACTTGGACTCGTACCATTACAACTCATGATCGCTTGATACTTTGATCTCGCAATCTTATAGATATTTATTAAACACAAAACACATTAAAAGTCTTCAAAAATAAAAATTCAGATAAACTCAAAATTAATTCAATAAATTGTGGAGTTTATAATGGGAAGAAGAACACATTTCACACACTACAAAAATTCCAAGTGGTTCACCATAACTGATCCTATGCACGTTAGCTCGCCACAAATTAGTGATGAAGTTTTGGCAATCATATATTGATATTCTATTGAATTAAAATAAATATAATGTTTTATTTCTCCATTTTTATTAAGTATGTCGATTTTTGTTTTATTTTTATTAAACTTATCTTATTCAAAGAGCTAAATAAAACATTAAGAATTGAAGAGCGCAACAAAGAATATAATTACAGGAGAGCGGCTCGAAGTTTTAAATTTGAGTTTTCATAGAGCCTAAAATAATATTAATACTGTTTTATATTATCTTTATATTTTTCATGCTTGCTATATAATGTTTACCTCTATAAGGAAAACCTCTTTTGATTTTACGAGGAATTGCATTATCTTGTACCTTCTTCCAATATAATGTTTCCAAAAATCCTTTCTGATTGTTTTGTAAAAATATCTGCATAAGACAGAGTTTTTTTTTTAATAAACTGATTTAAAAAAACTTGAAGTGCAATACTATTGGCAATGTGATTAATAATATCTCTAAACTTAACAATCATGAAGTGCAATACTATTGGCAATGTGATTAATAATATCTCTAAACTTAACAATCAACTGTACTCTACTCGATTCGGTATTGGCCATGTTAAAAAAGGACACTTTGTTCATTGTAAACGTTATCAATAGAGAGCCCATACTTTTGCAAAAATTGAAATTATATTTCTATGACACATGAAACTAAATGTTTAATGTAATAACTAGAGATGGGATGCTTGATTCCTCAAACCTTCTGGTATTCGAGAGATTTGTGATTCGTTAAAAAAAAACTCTCATACAATTTATGAAGGTTTTGGCTTGATATAACAATTTTAATCAATCGGAAAAAGGAAATATACAGACTTGTATGTTTGGTAGAAAAACAAAATCAGTAAAAAGGACAAAATTGTATTAACATAATGCTCTATTGTTGCCATTCTTAGCTGTTATTCAAAATTCAAAATTCAATATTCAAAATATGGAAAACACATAAAGTAGTTGTCTTTTTTTAAGTTATAACTTGTTCGTTAAAATTAAACTAGATATTACAAGTTTAAAAAATGAGGTGGCCCAATGGCTAGATAATTTTATAATAAAGGAAATTGATAAAACTAAAGAAAAAGGAAAAATCAACTAAGAATAAATTTGATGAAGAAAGCCCACCTAGGGAAAGAGGAAAAATTTGGGAAGAGTCCAATGCACAAAGGTGATATCTTCTTCCTTTCCTTTCTTCTGTCTTCTATAGTAGAAGTAGTCACACACACATTTTAACACAAATATCATAATATTTAGGCATTGTTGCCTTTATCAAACACAAAGAAGAAGAAAGTACAAATAACACAAACAATGGATTACTCCATTTTGAATTTTTAAAGAGAAACTGTTAGAAGCACATTGTGCCAACTGTTTTTGGAAGCAAAGATATTACAAACAATTGTACAATAAAATATTTTCAAAATCATTTTAGTATGTACAGAAAGTTATATAAATAACCAAAATATGTTTTTTCGAGCATAAAACAACTAACAAAAAAAATAATTCTAATTTCAATTCAGCTTCAAGAATATTTCATATAGTTGATTTGAATTCGGTTCAAATTAAAAAGTGGACTTAGCATATCCCTATAATTTACTAGGAAAAAAGTTTTCTCTAATTGTTTATTACATAACAGACATGACAAACAAAATCACATTTGTCAGTGGCTCCAAGTCTTAAAAAGTCTTAAACAACCTTTTATATATTGAATTTTAAATATTTTCACTTTAACTAAAATTGTACATTTTTAAAGATTCAAGGACTCAAATTTGGATTCGAGAATTATAGGATCTGACCCATCTCTAATAATAACTAAACTCTCATACAATTGATAGAACAGTTTTTAATCAGTAAAAATACATATTACACGATTTTTGTTATATTTAAATGTAGCACTGCACAGCATATTTCAAAACTAATCAATTGAGGGACTACTCATCATGTTGATGTATTTATAATTACATTTATTTAATGGATCAATTAATACTATATTCACTACTTTTAGACTTAACTCTTCTTACAAAAAGAGATGCATATTGAATAGAGTATATCAAACTAATTCCTGAACTAACTTATATATGTTTAACTACTTTAAGAGGACAGTTGAGGGTGATCATTCATTGGATTTGGATTGGGATTGCACTTGTTGACTGTTTGTGGGACTCTTGAGATAAAATCCCAGACAATAGTCAAGAGGGGGGCCGCTCTTCTCTCTATGCTAACATAAGTGCATTTTTTTTAATTGACCTCCGCCCAATTCCCAACCTTTTTGATTAAGTACAGTAGAACCTTGATAGTCCAAACTCTTGGTAACCTGAACGGATCTTAAGTAAAATAGGCCCAATTACAAATGTATCAAATGAGAAAACAGGAAGAAACACTATTTAAAATTAACATTTTAGCGAGCAAAGCGTGTGAGCCCACTGCGACCTCTAAACACTACATGTTACATATATTGGCAGAACAGTAACCTTGTTGCTCCAGTTATTGTTTCTCAATCAGTCTTGGCTTTGCCTGCCACTGTGAGCAGTGTGATACTTCCTGTTCCAGTGTTCTAATCGTTTTTAATCGATTTTTGTGTGTGCTTTGTATACATACATACTTGATAATCCGAACCACCCCCAGTCCCAATTAGTTGGGATTATCAGGGTTCTACTGTAATTAATAAACCTTGTTTCAAATGTGCACATGAATTAAAACAACTATGATTGGTTCAGTAAAGATAAAATTCGGTTATTAAAATCTGAATAAGTCATTGTTCTCGTCTAAGATTCAAGTATCTGTGATTTGCTCCCCAACTAATAGCACTGCGGTAGCTTATCTTAGAAAATTAAACAATTCATGCAGTTCTATGCAAAGCACAGACATATTTGTCTTTAATAAAGCTCATGTAAATATTTTACTAGAAAACAGAAAGAATAAATAACTTTGCCTATAGAATACTGACAAATTGCATATTTTTTTGCTCTTGAAAACCTGAAAAATTCAGTGAATTTCAACATTTAGATAGAGTACTAATCCTCTGCATTTCCTTAAATCATTTTTCCATACAGTTGTATTAATTGAAACAAATCTCTGGTATTTATAAAATTGGCACTAAAATGCATTGTAAATAAGTAGAAACATGCAAAAGGTGAGGTTATTTTTAGTGGAAAAGTGGTGTTATTTCTCTCAAAAAGTGATATTATATGTTTAAAGTAATATTATTATTTACATAGCTCCATGGGTGAATCAGTATTAATTAAAAATAACTGTGATGAAACTGTCTTCATTTTTTGTTCATATTGTATATTTAACTATTTATTAACATATTTGGAGCAAAATCAAATATAAATACGCACAAAACATTTCACGCTTAGTAATGTAAAACTTGATATCTCACTATCATTACCTTCAAGTTTTACAAATAGCAATATCAAAATAATTGACTACCAATTTAGGTTTAGACCAAACAATAACACCGAAAAATGTCGTCATAGAAGACTAAACTACTATCAATAAGGAGAATGGAATAAAAATAAAGAATATATTATCTAGCCATACATGGCCGCCTGTATCAAGGCCTGTGTATATCGTGTATGTTAATATCCTTGCTTGGACCTAGCGTTAAATCTTGCAAAGGCTAAAAACAAAGAATCAATCTATCAAAATAGAAATTTGAGAATTTTATTGTGTTAAATTATAAATGGTGATTTTTTAATGTAAACTTTAATAAAAGCCTTAATACCCGTGAAAATATTCATATTTCCTGTGATCTGTTTTATACCTTTAAAACCTGCAAAAATGGATACTATCCGTATAAACGGCAACCCTGTAATAGCAATATCACCAGTGTTACTACATTTAAAATTATATTGCATGACTTATTTACCAAATTACAAATAATTTTTTTATTTAGAAAAAAAAACATGAATTCCTGTTAATCACATGATAACAGAATAATTCACATTAAAGTTTGCTTTATCGCAAATGTGAATGTTGCATGTATCCCTATAAATCAGTAATAGAACAGCATACCACAAAATCAAACACACCTTTTTTTGGTGACATAGTTATGGAAATTAGGTGTTAGGAAACCTCATCTAAAGTATTCTATTCACTATCTCTTTTTTACTAGTAAATTTTCAATATTCCGAACAGTTTGATGTGTTTTTTTTGTGTGTGAGCATTATTTTTGGAGCATCTGTTGTCTTTAACATGTTTGTTTCCACTTGATATGTATAATGTAATATAAACATGCAATTTGCACAGTTGTGTTCACAGTGTGACAGTTTGTTCAACTGGCTGAAAGTACGCCACAACACCCATTTGAAGTATCGAGGCTTGCATTTGACATTTTAACTGTTATGTTGTGTTTTGGAGTGGAGTGAAGTAGCTGTGGACTCTGAACCTTGCACAATCCACCCTACCTAAATCCCTCTTTATGCGCATTAATAAAGTTTGTTTTTTCAGTTTTGTTGTCCACGCTCCTGCACATACAGCCAAGTCCCCTTTGTATGGCCAACGCTCAATTGACCAGTATGGCGTGTGGCGTGTTTCAGGTGCGGTAGCTTCCTCGCGGCTTTATGGACTGAAACAGGAACACCCTCCTCACCCCTTACTGTCACCTGGTCCTATGTACCACCACCAGCACCCCCACCATCTCCACCACTCTCACATGCCCCCACACCCTATGATGTACCCACCCCATCCACAATCAGACTCCCCATTTTGTTTCGATCAGCCCAGTTTACAAATATACGGGCCAAACGACAGAGGCCGTTCCCAACCAACCAATCACCAGCCGGGTGGTAAGTCATGTGACTCTCGGACTGTCATGTGACCGCTGATTCTCTCTCTTCTCTATTGTCCCCTGTCGCATCTTGCATGCTACTCACTTATCCTTGACCCAACCAACCCTTGTGATTAACCTTGCTACGACTTGTTTTATGTTTTAGTTTTCTTGTAGTTGCGTGTGGGTTTACCGTTGGGTAAAACCTAAGTCCTCCCAAAATCCTAAAATCAAATGTTCCTTCACTTTGTGTTATTTTATTTTTGTTTTCCGGTGCTTTTTTTTGTTTTGTCTTAATTTGTTGGTCATTTGCTTTGGACATTCCATCCCTTGTTCCCTTCCTTGATCCTTGCCATTGGTACCTCCTGTTGCTCCTTTGTTCTCACATTGGGCCGACCTCGCAGTTGAATGTTTTTGTGATGGGGAACTAGCCCAAATGTTGCCGTGCACAGCACAAGACACGCATTAAACAGCACACAGACTGGAAACATCTCTTGTTGGTTGCTTGCATGTGAAGTAACCAATCAAATGTATCCACTCAAAATGTTGCCACTTTCCAATGATAATAATTCGGTCACTTCCATATTGAAATCAATTAATGCTTTTGATTCTATTTCATATTCATTATGGATGGAACTCTTAGCATGGAAAAATTACACATCTTAGGAAAATATTCAAAAATATTTCTACAGCATTTACAATTAAAATTAATAATAACTAACACAATGATGCACAATGCTTAGCTTTCTTATATATTTAAAACGTTATAAAATTCACTTTCCACACAATTAGATTTAGACCACTGAGACACTCACTGGAGCAACTTAAAGGGCTTTGTTAATATTCTATTGATCAATCATTGCATTTGTCCATATTTCATGTCCATGAATGTTTGTCTTGTTTTGGGTTATAAACGTGAAATGTTTAAATTATGTTTATCATTAGAAGGACTTGAGCCAGAGTAGTTTAAGCCACTTAAGGGAAAACCTCTCAAGAATAATAATTATATAAAAGGATTATAGAAATTATAAATGACACACCTATTTGGGTGTTGCTGTTGTTGGAGTTGTTGAGACACTTAACTTACACAAAAATACATTTTATCAACGAGCTTTCATTGGACATATTTTATACCCTAGAGGGTAGACATCTAAGCAATTTCTACTCCAGCACTACCCAAATAATTGTGCTGGCTATTATTCCTACTACTAACTATGATTTAGCCTATGGTCTGTTCCAAATAACTATTTTACATACTATGGAAGAATAAAAATCTTTAAAGGGGTTGTGTTGGAAAAATAATATTTATACACGTGAAAGAAAATAGTTGCATCTAAAGAGGGAAGAGATTTTCCTTAAAAATAAAATAAAATAAAATAATAAATGTGTTTTAGCTAGATTTTCATAGTAATTAATAATTATGTTTAATCCACTCTGGCTCTAAACCTTTAATTTCAGGTACCCATCATGAGTTTCAAGGAAGTTTATATGCCATTACTTATTCCAGATAAATAAACTTGAGTATTCTATTGAACAAAAGTGTAATATGCTCACATCCAAATGTGAACGTACACATTAATTTGAATTTATTACACTTATAACATGTCTATTTTAAATATAATGGTGTGTTGGCATCATTAAACCTTGAAAAATTACTAATTAAATTAGAAGGTAAAATTTGGAGTAATGTGTGTCGAAGTTTAACATCTAAAGGTTTACATTTTGTTTGAATCTGTTTTCATTTTACAGGCATTGTACAGTATGACTTATTGTATAAAGAATTAACTGAATTTTAAAAGAATTTATTATAGTGGAGCTATAGTTAAAAATGTATTTGTATTAAATAGAGATCGGTCGGTTCATTTTTTTGGTATCTTGCTTGCTCCCACCTGTTCTTCACTTGTGAAACTCTTTTGGTTTCTACAGAGTTAGCCCTTGGTTGTACCACTTTAAGTTGGGAGGGTAGGGGCAAGAAAAAAGGCTATTGTTTTTACCATTTTTATAACAAAACAATATTTTTTTTACCAAAATAAATAAAATATTGCTTGATTTATTTTGGCAAAAAAAAAAAGTTTTGCTATATAAACTGCAAACACACTCATATTTTCTCGCGGCCCCTACATCTGCACCTCAAACACATTCTTAATAAATTAAAATATTGCTTGATTTAAATTTGTTTAGCTACTTGTGATTGATGTCGCATTTAAATATATGGGGGAAGATTAATTGACTTTAGTCAAGTTCGAGTGACTATGTGGCATTTGATACAAGCACCAAAATAATGGAACCAAAGGCGGTAACATTTTGAAACCGACCCATCACTAGTATATTATGTGGGAATGTTATTACCAACTAAATTGACTAAATTTCAACATATGCAAGCAGGATGACAACCAATGTATACATTGACACATATAGACCACTTTCTTGTGTTAACTTTTTGAGTGCTAAGAGAAATGACCAAAAAATGTGCTAAAAGTGCCAAGCTATTTTTCTGAAAAATACAGGATTTTGTTTAAATTTAATAACTCATTAGTCTTTGAACTTCTTGCACTCAAATTTTTACATAAATTAGCTAACATGCTTGCCAATCCGATAATATAATTATACATATTTTTTTTTAATTTATAGATATAAAAAAAATCAATAGCCAAGAGAAAAATAGTGTTTTATTTAACATTAATTTCTAAGCTTTGAAAATTGAAATAGCTTGAAATAGAATAAATCACTGAAACAAACACAAAAAACTTAGTAAATAACAAAGTTTACAAAAAAAAACTAACTTTATATTTTACACTAGAATTGGGTTGTGAATAACAGCAGTTTCAGTGACCATCAACTTTAGCAGGGTTATAGTAAAATAAAGTATAAAATAAATAATTGGCTTGGAATCGGAAGGCGGG
>CABFVX010000821.1:164175-209381 GCA_902151425.1 Timema shepardi
GGGGGGGGGACTTCCAATCTGGTACTTTTCCATTAAGATTTATTTCATCACTCGTGTTATCAAAGTCAGTTGACACTCGTACTTGTTCCGATCTTTCACTTTCACTAGAATATAATTCCTGTTCAGTTTCATTATTTACAAATTTAGAATCACTGCTTTCAAAATCACTAACAAATTGATCACTCTCGCGTGAGCTATCAATAAATATTGCAAGTATTTTGTGTCTTGAATCACAGCTTTCCTCTTAATAGCCATGTTTGCAAACAAGGCCAAAGATAAAACTCATAAAAGTAAAAAGTTATAAAATAAGTGCAAATATAAATAAAAGTATCTTGAACATACAAGAATGCAGTGGAAATAAAAGCTACCCTATCTATTGACTTAATACTGAACTAAGAGCTTGAAAACATGGGATCACTGTGAGCGACGCTGTCAATTTTAGCAAATATTTTTCGCATCGCTCAGAGCGATATTGGCACTCAAAGGATTAAGACTTGAAAATAACATTTCAACAATCATTTAGTTGAATTTACATAACATATTTTGCTGGCTAAAAACAGACTTTGCAATATTAAAGCTATTTCCTTTAAAATAAATAACCAAAAATATTTTTACAATTCTTCAGCGGTTATTTTTTCAATCACATAGCATTTATTGGTCATTTGGTTGACACTTTCTTTTATATATTAATACTATTTGTACAATACATTGAAAATTAACGTTTTTGAAGATGTATTGAGGATTTTTTTATTTCCTTTTCGATTTTCATGATAACTAAAATCTAGAAACTTCATCAACTAATTTTAAAATAAAGTCTTTAAATGGTGGCAATCAAACAACCTACATGCTTATTTCATCAGGAAATCATAATTGTTAAAGGAAACAAATTTAAATTATAGAAAAATGCAAAACTTACCTATTTCTACTAAATATTATTAATTATTTGACAAAACTATTAATAATTGTGGTCCTAAACTTGAGAAGTAAGGTGCCTTACATCCATCTTTAATATCTCTTCCTCCTATAAATCTCTCCCGTTTCATATTGGTGACTGAATGGGTATTTCATTAGTGTTATTTTTAAATATTTTGACACAAGCTAAGAACTATTAACGCCTGGATCCACACAAAGAGGGAATTCTGGATAATTTCTGTCCTGCTTGGTTTTTTACTGATCCAGTAATAATTATTAACCTCGACCCTACCTGTTACCACCAAAGTCTCGAAAGATTACCAAGTAACACTTAAATTATAATTTGTGTGTGGGAATGCGAAACTGTTTAAATAATATAATTTAAGGCCATAAACCAAAATTTTATTAAATCTGAGTTAATTCCCATAAAAATTTGATTTGAGTGGATTTTATTTTTTACTTTTAAGGAAACATTTTCATTGAATTTTAAATATGGATATAAAGTAGTAATTTATTTAAAATGATCTTTACCGAATATATTATATTGGTATAGTTAAAAGTAAAAATGCTTTGCACTTAAATGGGACCATGCTAGGGCATGGCGAGAAACCAAACACACTATCTACAAGAACACAGATTCAATAATTATTATTGTATACATAATCATCTTACTTTAAATCATTGTGAAGGTTAAGAAGAGAGATTAAATTCTTAAGTTTCCTTCTTGTTAATTTTATATGGTTAAGTTAAAAACGCAAGCACATTTTAAAATGGCCTGGCAGGAAAATAGCTCTAAAGATTTAAAATACAAAGGTAATAATTTTATTTTTATTTGCCAAATTTATCTAACTTAATAATATAGTAGAACATAGTTAATTTCTTTCTCATCAGTACTTGAAAAGCTCTTGCAGTTAAAAATAATACATTACTCCCATCTAGTGCAGAAAATGTGTTGCATTCTCTCCACCCAGCTATGCTTGATACGCACACACATCGTGGTTCGAATCCTACGTTATACTGTAGGTCCTCCAATTCATCTTACAATCATCATATCATTACACATTAGCATAAGTGCGTAGAACCCAAATGGGTAGTAAGATGCGATGCTAATAACAACAGACACACATGCATATATATATTTAATATCTAATATTTAGACAATGGTTCTTGTGTGTAGCCATTTCACATGTTCTCCATTCTTTGAACTATAGACCCCATCTTAAATGGATTTCTATAAATATAGCTCTGCTTAAGTTAGGCTCAGTATTTAGAAGAATACAGCTGTCCTGAACCAGTGTTTGAAGAAATTATTTCTGTTATTCCTGGGATATCGCACTGCTTATGAATCTTGGCTTGTATGGCTGACAATAAGACTGCTTAGCTATGTGCAAATGTGATTGTGTAATTTCCAATTTCAGGGAAATGCATTTTCTGTTGGTTGCACTGAACTGTGGGATGCTTATTTGTGTGTATATGTTTTTATTGTAATGTTACCCAACATTTACTCACAGTTTTGAAATTGAAGGGATTGTATAGTAAATAGCTCTAAGCTTAGTGGAGATAATACCTTGATCTTTTGCCATGTAGCTTATGTAATTTTTTTTTCCATAATAATTTTTCTCATAAATTTGACACATGAATTAGCTCCAAAATCCCAAAGTTGGGGAATTTTAGAAATTAGATCATAGAATATGTAATTAATCCTCAAGTGAGCATGGTTTTAATATTGAACACAAGCAGGCACCTTATTTTATACTCAACCATTACTACTCGTTTTAATTTAGTTTATTTTTTTCATATTTTGTTTCAATTTAAAACACATTCCTCCGTGTTCTTGAGTAAAGTGCTTGCCTTATGAGTCCATGTTCGTGGGGTTTAAACCCAGCCGAGGTTAACAGATTATTTTTGAACAAAAAAAAAAAAATCCATAGTAAAACTTCCTTTGGGGGAGAAGTAAAGTTGTTGGTCCCATGTCAGTGTGACATGCAAAAGATCCCTGGAATATAAATCTTCCCTGCAAAATTGGCAAAATTTTACTCTCACTCATAGAAATTATCGTGTGCTAATATAATCAGTTGATTCAGAAAGTGCATGTTAAATACCTCAAATAAAAAACCAGACGAATACCATTGTTTTTAGAGTTGCATCAAATCCACTATTTTATGAATCTGAATTCGAATCTTGGGAACAATTATGGACATAAAAGGAAATACAAATATAAATAAATAATAGAAAATACTAACAATGACTAAATGTTAACATTTTTTCTTATAATCCATTCATCATAACATTAATAATTAAGTAAGTTTTAAATTACTGGGCTGGGTTCATGTGGTTTTTTCATCCAATGATTATAATTGGTTCCGAGCCACCAATAGGTAGTAGAGCCTTAGAACAAATTTTACTTGAAAGATTTTAAAAAAATGTTTAAGGATTTTAGTTTTGAATTTGAAATTTTTGCGGCTATCTTATAGGATTTGAAAATAATATAAAAATATTAATGTTTGGGATATTATTTGTTAATTGATACATATAAATAAAATGAGAATACACATACAATACAAACACAATGTATGAATAAAAAAAACACTTAAAATAAATTAAGAACTAGGATTGCCCTCATTCCTCATCTGAAAATGCCTGCATTCATGTACGAAATTCTGAAGAAAACATCATTCAATTATATATTTATTTGTTTCTTAGTTTTGAGTAAGATCAATTTCTAAAAGTAATTTGCTATGGCAGCACAGGACTTAAAAACAAACTTATTTCTGAGTCATACAAAACACAAATCGGACTGTATATTACCCAATGATAACATAAATAGCCCTGCCGGGAATCAACAGCATGACCCTTGCTTCGTAGTGAGACACTGTTAGACTAAACAATAGACTAGTTATTAAAAATCAATTTGGTAAATAAAAAAACCTGCGGTTCTACTTCTAGATTAAATCTGTCGCACAAGTTCAGCCTTAAGAATAATACGGAATTATTGATTAAGTACCTTCATTATGAAGGTGTGATTCATGAATGAATCCGCAAGTTTCTTTAAGTTGGGAGGTTTCAATTCAGTTAGAACTGGTTTTAAATTTATTCACATCTTGACAAAATGAGACTTGATAGCAGAAACTTTCATAACAGATAATTCATCACGCCAACAGCTGATATCTATCACTTTGTGTAACTACAATGAAAATGGATGGCAATCTATGATTGTGATAGTTAACCACAGTAGTTTTGGTCAATATTATTTATATATTTATTTGAGGTCGGACACACACACAGCTTATTGATCGTTTTATTCCACTTGAAAAAAATTATTATTCACATCACTTTTACTAAAGGTCTAACTAACATAGCCTCAAAATGGCGATTGACGAATTTAAACCATGTGGTTGAACATGGCGGAAAACAAGTTTTTTTTACAATGATGCACCCACTTATAACTTATTTTATAAAACATTGTTTTGAATATTATCAGAATATTTTTAGATGCTGATAATTTGCTATTAACCTCATGTGAACATATAAAATATTGATTAAATGTTAAAAAGTTAACATCGATTTACACACAATTGTTTAATTGAAAAGTTTTTTACACCCCACACTTTTTACAATCCTTCCTTATTGTTCATTTTAAAAATCTTAACCTTTTAATTATTGTAACAGTTTTAATGCCTTTATAAACAGCTAACTTTAATGTACAACAAACACAACTACCAAATTCCAGACCATTATTTTCACACGTTGAAACAAACAGAAAACATTATATCAGTAGGTAGATGCTAGTGATTGTTAAAACATAATTAAAGATAAGACTTGTTGACTTTGTTGAGTATTGGCATGGTAGAAAAATTCAAGATTATATTTCTTTTTCTAGGTTTCAATTTTACAATGTAACTTGAAACTAAAAAAAATTGTTAAATGTTTATAAGAGAATAGTTTTAATATATTACATGTTTTGACTACTAAACAAGCTGAAAAAACTTGTTTTATCTGATATGTTTTAACTGTGTTTATGAGTGCTTCTTAAAATTCAAAATATATTTTATTGTGCATTGGTATGGTGGGTGTTACAAAATTAGTTGGAAAATCAACTTGTAATTAATTGAATGGTCATTCTTTGCATTATTGTGTTCCTCCCACTTATGTAAAATTCATTTATATAGGTTATTCATTTATATAGGTTATTCATTTATTAAAATCACACTATTATCATCATTACATGCTAGTTGAGCTGATTTTGTGTCTGATTTTTTTAACTAAATATATAAAGTTTTTATTTATCTTTTATGATAAATATATAATTCTAAATAATTTGAATGTCACTTATTCTTTTTTTAGTCATACAAACATGCTTACTTGAGGTTGTTTCTTTCTAGTAAAAGACACGAAAGGGTGCAGTGTTTTAATTACTATCACTTTTTAGGTGGAAACAACGGCATGGCAGACTTTGTGCGTCAGGAGCTGAGAGCGACGATACTAGGTGGTAGGAACCAGCAGCAGCAGCAACAACAACAACAGCAACAGCAACAGTCCAGTCAGGGAGCAAGGCAACCTCCACCACAGTTGCACTTGGGGTTAAACCAATCGATAACATCAGCTGAATTAGAAGCACTTGGGATTACTTTTGAGATGCCCACGCCAGGTCAGTATTTGCATGAAACGTGTATTTAGAAATGGTAAAAAGTGGTCTCAAATCTCATTTGCATGGGTTTATATAATGTACTGTATCTTTGAATTAAATGGACAATCGCTGTTGTATATTTAGGGAATTTAGTATTCTGCAATGTTAACATAACATTTAAAAAATAGTATTTATTGTAAGTATATTTATTTTGTCTTCTAAGGAAGAGGATACTAGCCCATTTCCTAATTTAGGTTGAGGTATAGTAAGTAAAAAGTATATTTAAAAGTGTGTATGAAGTTACAAATTAAAATACATTCAATAAACACTGAGAGGAGGATATAAGGGCAAGGGTTACATACATGAAAAATAAGTTCGAAAATTATTTTTTTAAACCCAACCCACTAAGATCCTATTGTTCCTACAAAATTACTGTGTTGTATTTTAAATGTAAACTTACAGGGTTATATTTTTCTGCTGTGTGTCAAGGCCTTGTCCTTTTATTCTCCTCTTTCTATTTAAGCATTTATTTTGTGACATTGGTTTTCCTTTTGTTACAATAAATAAATGTAAAGCGTTACCTAACTATCCTGATAGGGTAATAGAAGAGATTAGGGAAGGATTTACATTAAATTATACAACGGAACTATTAGGATACGCAAATGATATATCTTTGTTTGGGTATGTTTATGCTGCATCCTCGCTGCCGACACATCACCGAGCTATGAACATGGATGTGTGGCGATGTTGAAACAAAACTAGTAATCCTTATTGCTGCATTTATACTGCATCAGCGCTGCTATCCTCGCTATAGCGATGAAAACTAATCTGTTGGTTTTTTGAGCACTACCATTGATGGGCATCTCGAAACTTGAGCTGTTATTGGTTCCTTAACACAATTTTTGGTTTGATAAGATTAAAAATATACAGAAAGTTCGGTTGTAACATCCTTAAGTGCCAAAAAAGCCTCTCTGTTTAATTTTTGATCTCTCTATAGAAGTACTAAAAGTAACTTTGGCGATAGCGTTCTTGATTCAAAGGGTGCACTCCATACCTTCTCCTCTTTCTCCTTGTTACAAACTACACTTTTGTCAAAAATGAATCACTATTATTGTCATCAGATGACTGAGGTAGCATCGTTGCTTAATAACATGTAACAGAACTCACTACTAACCTCTCATGCTAGCATCTTGCAGCAATATGAACAGATGCAGGGTAAATGCTTCAAAGCGAGCACCTTAGCTGCATGCGAGTATCCATGTGCCAGCAGTGAGGATCCAGCATAAACGTACACTTAGGTAATAGTAAGGAAGGACTTGTTGCAAGAAATGGAAAAAAAAATTTTAGAGGCTGCTATGAAAATAGGTTTAGAAGTGAACATTGAAAAGGGACTGCATAGATGATCACACAAAGAGCACAGTTTGATGACGATAATTTACAGATTACTTTCGAATAACATGTCATTTGACATGGTTAATTGGTTTAACAAGGATTAACGATATTAAAGTGGAAATCAGGACAAGAATATAATTGGAAAATGCATGCTATAACTCCTTCAGTAAGTTGTTGTCATCACACTTGCTTTCAAGGAATTCACAGCTCAGAATATACCCAAACAATTTTTTTTACCTATTCTCTCTGGGTGTGAAATTTGATCTTCTCTTACCTTACATGGCGGGGAAGAAAAATTAGGGTGTTCAAAAGCAAGGTGCTTAGGAACAGATTTGGTCCAAAAAAGTATGAGGATGCTGGAAAGTGGAGTGGGTTACATAATGATGAGTTAAATAACCTGTACTCATCTCAAGATATTGTTAGGATAGTCAAGTTTGTAGATTATGGTGGGTACGGCATGCAATGCAAATAGAATATATAACTGGGATCATGGTATTGATTGGTAAACCCAATTGGAAGAGACCACTGCGAAGATCTAAACAAAGATGGGAGAATAACATGAGAATGGACCTGGAAGAGATAAGGTGTAATGAGTTAAACTGTATAGAACTACCTCAAGATAGAAAGAGTTAGTAAAACATTGCTGATATGCAGAAAAAAATCTAGAAAAACTTGGTTGTTTGGCATAACTTATTTTAATTTCTTTCTTTAAATCATCTCTTATATTACTAATAAGTGTAATAACCTGTGAAAGGCCATTGGCTACTTTATCTAGTATTTCAAACTCCTTTTTTTTTTAATACCCAGGGCCAATGCCATTAAAGATAATAGTTTCAAAATGTATTATTAAAATACCCCAAGGTAATACAGGTGTGTTTACTACGTAACTTTTCCTTCCTTTAGAACTGTTGGAGTTTATTTGAGAAGTTGTATTATACATTTACACAGTTTCCTGAGTGTTCCAATAGGAAATAATTTAGGCCAAGGATTTGGGTATTTATAGCCATTTTTCTATTACTTTTGAGATGTAAATTTGGGTGAATCTTTCGCAAATATTAAATTAAACTTACAATGTATTACTAAAGTTTCACCACAGGTAGGAAAAAAAACACACATACACACACACTTTCTTTCCCTGAACCCCTACAAAAAATATGGTCATGGCTCTGATGCACACATGCACATACTCGGCATGGTGCCCTCTTGGTTTCCACCAAGGCACACTATGCCAAGGGCTATTATATACTTTAATGTTGGTGGTGTAGCTTGTGAAACACATTTGGTACATTAAACTATTAAGTTTTAAATAGTAAGTCTTGGCATTGAAGGTAAAGTGAACTGACAAACTAAGCACATGGATTCAAATACAGGTCCCCTTCTTTTCCCTTCTTCCGCCCTTGGTTTTACTTCTATGACCAGTTAGGCTGGCAGGGACTCAATCTCAATCTTACAACTACTACATTTCAATTTGTGAATCTATCCTATATCTTTGGATTAGAACATTAGCCCTATACTTTGCAAAGACATATTTTTAACCGTTTTGCTGGTCGAATACCCTGAGGCTTTTCTTTTTCAATAAACTGGACTGGCATTGATGGAGAGATTAGGGTTCAAATCCTGTTATGGTGTCTTGAGGGTGGTTTTTACTACATTGGTTTGCCACTCTCCTGCCAGACAAATGCAGGTACACATTTTTTAAATTCAACCATCATAAACCTTAACACACAAGGATACTTGGTTAATGTGTGCGACCCAGACGAGTAGCTAGGTTTGGTTTTAAAAAAAAACTAAATTTATATTACTCTTTTAATCTTGAGACACATTATTATAATTTTTGAAAACAAGATGTGTGCACTCGATTCTGAAAAATAAAATGATGAGTTCATAATTTTAAGTAAGATTCATTTTCAAATTGAATTCTAGTTACAAATTGTTTTGGAATGTTTTAAAAATCACAAACAATTGTAGTAAAATACCATTTTATGAAGGAACATTTAAATATATTAATTATATATAAGAGATCAATCTTATCATATTGTATGTTTGCATTAAGAGTTTGTACAGCTAATCTGAAAACAATACCAATAATAAATTAGTGGGAAATGGGGGATATGTCACAAATGTTTTCCTGAGAGTAAAAGACATGAAAGAAGTAGAAGCAAAGAGAAGGTCTAGTTTATTAGACAGCCTAAAAAACAATGCAAATTTAATGCTCTGTAAGCCCTACAAATACTTGATCAAATAAAGCAAATAATATACAGTAAAAGTCTGATAATTTAGCACCCAATGGTTAGTAGAACAAAGATGTTTTCTTTTCTGTGAAAAAATGTAAAGCAAATAAGGGAAGGATTAACGAACCTTTAGCAGGAGTTTACGTGAGAAAGGACAAGGTTGGGTCTTGCAACTGTGTTGCTGGTCAACCAAGCCCAAGGCTGTTTCCGTTTCTCGCAATTTGTGCATGTGGCGTTAACATAGCTAAGGCTCTTCAAACCACAGTGGCTTCGTGTTTGCCATTTTTGTGTAAAGTTTCTTCATATAAGGGATGTAACAGTTTATTTGTTTGCAAAATACATCCATGGACTCAACAAACTTTTGCGATCCTCTCAAGATACTTGTGCAACAGATGCATTCAATGAAGCTAGAGAAAAAACATAAAAACTCTTGTTGAGTCCCGATTTTCATGAAGTTTGATCAAGAAAAAGCAAGGTTTTTTGTTTGTTTTTTATGAAGGAGAAAATCAAGATGTCTCTCAAAATATTTGAGATGCTTCTTTTGAAAGTAAAGGTCAGGATGCTTTCAAAACTAGGAAGGTGATTTTTAACAATGGAGGAACTAGATGAGAAATTTAGTTTCATTCGTGGCTCCAAGCTCTAATCACTTTCTATAGGAAAAATTAGGTTAAAGCAGCTCAGTTTGTTGAGACATATTCAAAAATATTCGTAAAGCTGAGCTTGAACTAGAAGTAGAGGGCTTTAAGCATCACACTTTTAGCCTAGACAATAATACTAAAGCTCTCCTAAAATTAATTTTCAAATGTGGACTTGAAGATGCCTACTCAAGTATTTCAACAACCCTGAGGTTTTTTTTTTGACACTTTCATTGACTGTTGCATCAAACGAACGGAGTTTCAGCAAATAAAAACTGATTAAAACTTACTTGTGGAACACTATTTAGACAGGAACGTCTCTCAAACACTAGTATAAAAGATTGAGAACGCCGTGGCATCCTTAATATCGTATGATGAGGTCATTAAAGAATCTACAGCCAAGAAAGCTCGCAAAATTAAGCTTTAAACAAGGAGTATTTTTGCATCATATTTTGCGTTCACGCCATAAATAGTACCTTAATTTTCACAATTTATTTTGTTTATATTTTTCTTATTCCAAACAAATGTTGGGTTAGTGCACAAGTAAAAAAGTTTGGTGGCCAAATGGGCACCATTTTGAGGTTTTGCCCCATCAAAAAAACTTCCAATTCTAGTCCTGCATTCCCCCCACTACTCATATTTTAACTTCGCACCAGCACTTTTCGTCTGTCAGTTTTTGTTAACATTTGTGAGATTGTGCATCTTTCTGTATTACATGGCTTGTTCATAATCATTGTGTGCCTGGTTATTTAAAACGTTTTCCAAACTTGGTAAAACTGTTTATAAAGTTATTTTCCTCATTTTTACCGCTTTAACCCATTTCCTGGTGCGCGTGTAACACAGCCATCAGCTTCAATATAACGTATTCAGACTTTACAAAAGTACAGCAGTTCATTGATAGAGGGCATTAATAATAACTTATTGCACTGAAACATCAATTCACACCCACACCAGGGAACATTCAGGCAAACATAGGTTGTCAATGCCCACACCAGGGAAAGGGTTAAACACATATATTCTGATAATCTGGCATTGCTGAAGTCCCAAGAGGGCCAGATTATCAGATCTTTACTGTAGTATGGCATGGGGACAGGATATATTTCATCTGTATTGTATATAAATATTGTATAATTGTTGGTAAAATATTGTAAATATCTTATCCAATATTAAAGTGCTTCTTGTATATAGTAATTTTAAAAGGTTATTTGCTTTTAAACTTTGGACACTAGTTCTAACTATATAAAATAATGTAAATATGAATCATTATTATTTTAAAGAAGCTATTTCCATTTTAACTGCCTTTATTTATCACATTTTATTTATATGAAGCTCTTTAGATGTTAAGGTGGCTAGATGCCACCTAACCTTTATTTTAATTTAATCTTTCATTTCATTAAAACACCATAATTTCTTTATTTGTTATAAACTCGCCACAGAGGCAACAGTCACTTAGAAACTTAAAACTAATTCAGAGAAATAGGATGAGTGTGTTGAATTAATTATAAACAGGTGTACCAGTCTAGAGAGAGGATATACATTTGCTCTGTGTAAGAATCAGTTTCAGCTGTGGCCACTTGAAAACCAAAACCTCAATATTGTTAATGTTTGCAGTCAAGAACATCTTAAGATAATATTTAGTAATAATATTTAGCACTGCGTCTTACTACTCGTTCGGGTTATACGCTTTAAGTACTAATTACTCTAATGAATTAGGAATCGGGAAGGTTGAATTAGAGGAAGTGAACCCGCATTTGCGTGGAGGGAGAGTGGAAAATCATTTAGGAAAAACCACCCCCAGTTCACTCGACCGAGATTCAAACCTAGATCTCCCCGTCCTCAGCAGTAGAGCTCAACACGACAAGTGCGTTAGCCAACTACGCCACCGAGGCGGGTAACATCTTAAGAGAAAGTTGCGATTATTTAGGTATGGAGATGAGGCTACTTGCGAACTTTTTAAGTTGGGATGGATCGAAATGCGGGAAAAAAACAGTGTTTTTGCAGTTTTTTGGCCAAAATAAATTAAATACTGCTCCGGTACAAACATAGAATTTCATTTTCTTCACATGGTGACCTCAAAATTTCTCTAATATTGGTCAAGGGTGTACTAAAATTTAATGCCAATACTTTTTTCTCTTCATCTAAGAAATTTCTCATCTGATGCTGCTACGCTACGTTTCAGGAACTGTTGATATCAACATGTGAAGAAAATGAAACTTTATTTTTTACTGAAGCAACATTTTATTTACTTTAGCCAAAAAAATGTTTTGCCATAGAAACTGCAAAAACACAACATTTTTCTCGCATCCCCTTCCATCCCACCTTAATGTAGATTATTGTCTATATACAACTTGAATTGAACATTGAAAGGAGGATAGAAGGGCAAGGCCTATACACTTAGTAGATAACAGTAGGCTTCAAAGTTTACAACAAAACATAAAAAAAAATTAGGAAATTTTTGTGGTACATCAGTCCCCTTCTTCAGCAGAAGAGATTAAAACACAAACTGATCTATGGTAGCACGTCCAGAGATAGATCAATGTTTAATTCAATATAGCCGTTTGGTGTCATTTCTCCTGTGTTTATTTACAAAGTGGTTAATTCATTTTGAAGGTTTCCACACAAGTTGAAAAACTAGGTAATTGTATTTTTATACAATGTATTTTTGAAATGTATGTGTTTGTTTCAAGTGATAATTAAATAAAGCTTAAGAAGCTCTGCTTATGAAAAGAAAACTTTAAGAAAACTACTTGTATTCGAGGTAGAAACAAACAAAATGGCATTGGCAATGCTAGCTATATGTCAGCTTATTAGGAATTCCATATATTATGTTTAAGCCGATGTTGCTAGTCATAAGTTGAAGGACTGAAACAATGTGTGCCAACGAATCTGTGTGGCTTGACACCCTGTAAGTAGAGAACTTACTCTACAATTATTATCTAAAATATGTCCAAATGAATAGTTAATTTCCATAAGCATAAATTTATCAAACATAACACACATAAATGAGCTATGTGCAGCTGAAGTGATATTTATTGGCAACATTTGTTGTATTATTCATCTTTTTTATGAATTGGAAACAATAGACTGACATTTTGAAGACAGGGAAAAAGGGTTTCAAATCCTGGTCGGGCCTACAGATGGTTTTTTTTTCCCAAGATGGTCTCCAACACTCCTTCCATGAAAATATGGGTATATTACCTCTAAAATCATTCCTTTATTATCCTCGCCCCGTTAAAAAAGAGTAATTATTAAATATATGTATAACCTAAACATATAAGACAGTGATTAAAAAAACTGTATAAATATCTAAAACTAGATTATTTTTAAGCATGGAAATTGAAAAGTATATACTGATAAATAAAAATAAAAGAAAGGAAAAAGAGAAGCATAAAGAGATTTAACATACACCAAAGATATAATCTTACTTTATCGTTTCTTTTTAAATAGAATTAGTCATACACAGATGTATAACTCGCATATGATTAATATTTCCTCTATTTAACACACAGTAGCTTCTTTTTGGGATTCTTTTGTGTTGAGAAAAATCTAGCCACACGAGCAAACATTCTGCAGAGCTACTCACTCATCAGATACAAAACATTTAAATAGGATAAGTGCACTCTCTTCACTCTGATTGCTGAGTGTTTGTGATTTTTATCTCTTGAAACTTTATCTATTGGTGGGCCATTATCAGAGCACCCTATAGTCTTAAGCTAGATTAAATGTCTTTTAACTTACCAAACTAATCAAACTCGGTTCTTAATGTGCAAGTTGGAACTCTTTTCATGAGGATAGCGGCATTGGATGACAAACTTTTGAATTTAGAGAAAAAGTTGTCATTAAATTCTAGGACATCCTCGACATATATTCAAGAATTTTTGATGTCACCATGGGAAGAAAATTAAACTTTATCTTTATTCTGGATAAATATATTATTTCTTTTGACCAAAAAAAAAATGTTTTGATATAACTGACCTTTTCTAATGTACCCTACATTCCCACCATAAATTAATTTAATTGTAAGGTATTATTTCATAACAAATCGTCCCTCAATTTTTCCTTATATTAGAAATTACAATTTTTACAGGTGTGTTAAATTTATCTGAAAATCTTACCTAATTTCTACAATCACAAAATTTTTCACTGAAAATAAATTTGTGTTTATAATCAAACTCAAACAAAATTCAATTTTATTCGAACTAATTTCAAACTTTACTTATACTGAAACTGGAAAACCCACACAAGAACCCTTAGTTTAAGAAAATTATTATTCTCAATAAGTTTTGATAAATCTACTTTATTACTTAAAAATATCATATATATGAGTTATCAAAGATTGTAAAATACATATAGGTTTGGGGAAAACACACTTTAAAATGGTAAAAAGTGAACTAATCATCAAGTAATTAATATATTAATATAACCATAAAAAGAGTGAAACAGTATAAATAAATAACGTTTTTGATACAATAATAATCCCAATTCAGACATTACTTGTATAAATTAAAGATCTATCCTAAAGTTAAATTGCTTCTCTTAATATGAAACAGTAAATGAGAATTGAAAAGGAGAGGATACCACATAGAAATATGGAGCATAAGTAGGTAGGGACAGGACCACAAGGGAAACTTAAGAAATAGAAGGAGCAGATAACAGATAGTGTGCAAGTTAGAGAAGAAGAATGGAAGTAATTAAAGTAGGAAGAATGGTGGAAGGATAGAAAAAGATAGAGGTATTTAACTAAACTGAGCCAGCCACCGGCTGGAAACTGTTGATGATGACTACTCAATAGGTTAAGATCTCAGTTTAACAGAATATTTATCAGACAGGAAAATCACCATCACCAATTTAAGTTTAATGGTAATCCGCTATTTTTTCTTCTCAAAAATGTCCTAGAACACTTATGTATGTATAATGCATGATCAACTAATGAAGGCAACTTCTTTTTTAAAACTAATTAACTATACACAAAATCGGATTTAATTAATTTAATAATACCCATACTATATTATTCTTACTTTATGTTAAACTAAACTGATATTAAAATCATGAAGAAACAGATTTGACTAATCTTTTAACCTCACATTTTTTAAAGATTATGCGAACTAACACTTTTCAAAAGTCACCCTTAGAAGCTGTTGATTAATTTATAAGAATTTTTGCCCTCAGAGAGTTTATAAAGCCTGCATACTCCCAATAAATATGTGTTGGATGGAAAAAAAAATTATGTTGGAGAGCTATTGTAGTAGCTTTACTTGTATATGAAGTGAATTTGATGCATACAGTCAAACTGTGAAGTTACTAATGACTGACTGTATTATAGTTTCAGTGATACCATCCCAAGACACTTTTAACTAAACCAGTAGAATAATGTAACATCTCAAGTATCATTTCCAATACATGCACACAAATAGGTGTAACATTTTTATCTATATTCACTATTTTTAAATGTTTTTGGCAAATTCGTTGTTTGAAAGTTTTATTCTGTAGAACATATGTGTATTTATTCTGTGGCCAAATTTTTATAGCGAAAGATTAATATTAGTTTATTATCATTGATGTATATCTTGGGTGGAAAGTTTTAAAAGACTTCACATTAGCTTGAATATAAAGATTCCTATATTTTAAATTAATAACACTAGAGAAGAGTTGGGTCCAATTTTTTTCTAATTCAAATCTGAATGTGTAAGAGGTTAACTTTGTTTTGGAATATTATAAAGATTATAAGAGTAATATATTAACTTTCCCTAATTGGTATAAAAAGTTATTCCTCTCGTAAGTTGCTTTCGAACATAGAAGTAGTAAAAAATTGTTTGGGGGCTAGTTGTTAGGTTTTTCCTATGATTATATTGGTTTAAGTTACAAAGAAACAACATTTAACCTACAAAAAAACGGTCAAATTCAAAATTGAAAGAGAAAAATTCAAGTCTGGAACTTTTTAATCTTCGAAAATCCCTTCAAAGTCAATAATCTGTAGAACCCACACACACATTTATTTAGGTTAACCTTTTATTTCTCATATTTCACTACGCGGCATTTATTTTACAAGTAATCAAAATAATAAATTGGGATGTGTAAGTTGTCAGATTTTTTCCATTAATGGAGCCCATCCCTCCTGTAAAGCTGAGTCTCTCGTATAGCGATATGACTGAAATAATATTGTGTGTTTGTTAAACACAAACGTTTGTGATTAATTTGAGTTGTGCTTTGTACAACTACAAACTATAGAGTGTGATATCATGGTAGGAGGTTGTCTTGTTAGTGATTAAAGTATGTTTGTACTCAGGTGCCGGTGATAGCCCAAAACTGTGGGGTAGCATCGGGTCGGACATGGGCTCAGGTTCGCCCCAACCAGGGCTCTCGTCCAGGGTAAGACCTCTTGACTTCTGTAGCACCACTGTTTGCATGGAGGGAGGGCTGCTTAGTTAGGTTGTTCACTTGCCGGCTTAGTGGAGCATATAACACCAAATTTTCTTTGTCATGTACATTCAATATTCGCTTGATATTTTTGGGAATGTTCAAACATTCTTTGAAATGATGATTCTTAACCTTTCCTCACTTTAAGCAGCCCACTAAAATTTTTATTTATATTTGTGTATACAGACCCTTCATTTACCCTGAAAGGTAACAAGTCTGCATTGTTTGGTTCCATTATGGTGAGGATTATAAGAAATAGGGCCATATTGTAATCACTCGAGATGATACTGCTAACTTTCAGAGGAAACTGAGTGTACATTGCCCACCATATGTTGTAAAGTTTGTTCAACTTTTAAATTTTGCCCTTAAATGTGTTTGTTTTGTGCTGATGGCCCACCATTATTCTTCGACAAATAGGTTGAGAAACATCACTTTGAAATCAAAATCAGAAATACATTGATTCCTTCTCTTTGCTTGTATAATTGTTTAGCAGCTTCTCTTTCAAGTTAACCACTAGATGTTAAATTTGTTTTTGGTAACTTTGGTGTTGGGAAATAATAAATCTATTGTATTTCTATAGTAATCTTTAATTATTTAACTGTGGAGCAGAAATACTATGTTATTTTTGGTGTCAAGTTTTATCTGATAACTATTTATAGAGTGGTAGTGTACTAAATTCATTTGCAAAAAGCAAGATTATCCAAAGATTAAAAAAAACCTTTTTGGAAAATGATTCACGTTGTCAAAAATTAAGAAAACCAATAACCTACTTAGTTAAAATGGTTCACCTTGACATGGAAATAGATCCTGATACTTCTTCAGCCACTGGTAAAGTCAGGACTCGAGTCTTATATGAGTGTGTGATAACAATGGTCAACTTTGATATATATCATTAACCACAATTTTGGCATCTTGTTGGTATCTCTACGTTACCAATTTAACACATCGCCAATTTTTCTAACAATCAATATAATGTTCTTGGGAATTATAATTTTATAAAATGATTTTTCCATAGATGCAACATTATTGATCAAATTTAAGGAGGAAATATTTCTACTTGACTATTTGAACTTGAGAGTAAAAACAAAGTAAAATAGTGTAATTGATAGATAAATGGGTCATCCTGGAAAGATAGATCATGTTGGCCTTGATACAAACAAGTTATCTCTTCATTTCTTCATACACACTTCATATTTCCTTCTCTTCACTATTCTTATTAACACAGTCACAAGATAAAAATTCTATGAATACAGAAGTTTACTTGTTTGTAACCAGTTTATCTTTACAGATTAGCTGCCTTTCCTCACACCTCCACAGATTAAGGTGGAATAATCTTAAGTTGTGAATACAACTGCCACTGACAAACTCCAATAAGTTGAAAAATAGCACCCATATCTAGTAATATATTTTAGGGGTTCACAAGTTCAATTCTTTTCATTTGAGTCTATCTTGAGTGAGCTTCTCAGAAAGCTCCTGAATATCAAATCGAGCTGAACTCGAGTTAGAACCATTTATAATTGAAAATTTTAATAATCTAAAACTAGGTATGTATTAAAGTTACAAAAAAATATATATAATAAAATCAAAATTGGTCTAAAGAAATAAAATAACTTGTTACTTTTAATTTTTCATTTGTTAGAAGTATTTAACTTGCACTTTTTGAACCGACTGATTAAATAAGCACACAACTTAACTTAAATCTAGAACAGACAACATTTATTTTAGCCCCCAGCCGATTATTCTTCACTGTGAAATGCAAAAACTACATTTTATAAATGATAAATTTCTCGGCCATGTCAGGAATCAAACAGGGGCCTCTTAATTCAGTAGATAGACACACTAACGACTTCGGTAAGGAGTCAGACTTACTTGTAATAATATAATGAAAAAGCTGTAAACAAGTTGAGCTATATTAAATGATAAGATTGATTTTTAAATAAACTTGTAATAAGCAGTTATGATTCTATTTATTTAACAACAGGGAGGCCTGATGGCCATTTAGATTACTATAAAATTATGATTCAGGTTGATATTTCTTGAGTTCACTTTTATATAAACATGGATGAAGATATGGTTTGTTGTGAAGATTTTGCTTTTAACAGCCTCATCAGCATTGTCTGTTGTGAATTGTTCACTCCATGTTGACCTTAACATTTTTCATAGAGAGAAATTAGATCCATTATGACTTTTGATACATTCTTTCAATAAGTGTGTGTTCCACCAGTTCTATGGAGAGATGCATTTATACACCTAATTTATCTACGCCTCCTATCCCCATCCATTCAGCAACCCTTGTACTCAGTTACTGACCTTGAAATTCCAATGGCCATTTGCATACAAACCTTTTTTTGGGGTTCTCCCTCACCTCTCCTACTCCTTCCTCAGCCCTGCTGTGCATTTCCCAAACAACCAAGCTAGTGGAGAAGTCATTAATCACCAGACACACAATACAGCACATAAATAGTCTTATACAACATGCTCAAATGGATGAGATTATAAAACTGTTGAGCCCAAACCTGAGCTCAAAATTTGAGTACTCTATTATTTCCTAGTCATTAGTTATTTCTTCTTATGTTGTTAATATCCTTAGAGACTTGCAGTATCAAAACAATAAAGCTCAGGAGTAAATGATTTATGTTTATTTTTCTCATTATTTCTTTATTATATTTTCAATAAAAAATATTTTGTTCCTTTCTTAAAGTTATGGTTTATATTAGGGGTCTGCGAGCTTGGGTTTTTCCATTTGAGTCGAACTCAAGTAGAGTATTTTTAAAAGCTTCTGAATTTGAGTCGAGTTCGAGTATTTTATATTCATAATTTTAAAATTTTAGAAACTATATTAAAACACATGTTCTTAAAAGATTAATGACACTCATTTTTATAAATAGTAAATTATTTTGAAGGAAAAAAAAAGTTCGATGGAAATATCGGTTTTTAAATTAGAAATAACACTTATAAAACACAATTTAAATATAAGAACAACACTCAAATAAAAATATAGTAAAAACTGATTAAAATGGTTTCAACATTCATGTCTTTAAGGACATTAAAATTACACTAACAGTTATTAAAAAAGGTTAATAAAATGAATAATTGCATGATGGCTTGAAAATGAATAAGACAGTGTACATTAAGTGATAGTGAAGGAAGCCAACCTGAAAGGATAGTTAGGTTAGGCCTAGATAGGAACAAACACACTTCTCTCTTCATGTCTTCTTAAACTTCTACCACTTTCCATTTCTTTAAAACTTCACAGTTGCACATTAGTTTGAATTTTTGGGAATATTACTTTTTCATTAATGTATCTTCTTATGAAAAATAAGTATTTCTGAAAATTCAAAACCATGTGCAACTGTGGAAGCTTGAAGAAGTGGGAAGTGTAAAAGTGTATAAAGAAAATAGAGAAATGTGTTTGTTTATATCTAGACCTAACCTAACTAACTTTTCAAGTTGGCTTCCTTCACTATCACTTTACATTATTGTAGAGTTTCTACACTGTTTTGATAAAAAGTTAATAAATTAACATTTTAATAAGCTAGCATTTCCCCAAAATATGCTTTAGTAACTTAATTTACAGTATAAGAAAACCTAAAAATCATAAACGATAAGAAATTTGAAGTTTTTCATATTTCGTTTATTATTCCTTAGTGTAATCGGGCGTGATCACGTTTTCTGTTCCATTTCCATTCGTCTATATGCAGTTGCACATGCGCGTTGTACAGGCTCTTGTTAAACATTATTTTACTGAGAAATTTACTTCACTTCAATTTTTAATGCTTATAAAAGTTGATGCTCATACTTTAAAATTAAAAATATGACTAAAATAATATTTATAGCAAACAATATGGAATAATAAATGCTTTTTTAATATAAATGTGGTAAGTTTAGTAAAATATGTATTTCAATAAATAAGATCAACATTGATTTTAAACAGGTTAACCAACTTAATTCTATAACTAAATAGTAAATAAACTAGAGCTAGTTTAGTAGCTAAACATATTATTTAATATGCGTTTTAAATATCATAAGTTTGAAAACATTTAATGTGGTAATTTATCTTGATATTACATTTTTAATTTAACATAAATTATTATTTTAAAAATGGGCCAGGTAAAAATAGTAAAACGAATCTTTCATAATATCTTCTTAGCTATTTTTATTTTCATTGCTCTGTCATGGCAATACAAGTAAACAACTTCAATCAAGTATATCAAGTATAATTCAAAATGAACGAATAAATTGAATATACTTATCGGGCGAAAGTGGTTTTACAGTTATATTACGTTGTTAATGTGAAAATTGAAATTAATTTTTAACAATTAGTTAAGTAACTGAATGATTTATAAGTGGAAATGCTGATATTTCAATTAAATAGACTATGCTTACTATTGTTTAAAAATAGATTGTTAAGTACATCAAGTGGAAGCTCGGAATAAGAGTACTTGCAGAGTCATAGTTTTTATACCTATGTGTATTTTGTACCAAGTGTTTAGGTATTACATTGAAAGATAAAATGAAGGTTCTTCAGCCTGCCAATGTGAACAATGTGAAAGTGGGTGCCTATTGGTGATGAGTGTATTTCTTTAATTCCAGAATACTATGGAGGAGTCTCCCCGTCCAGGTGACCAGAAGTCATCATCTCTACTGCAGAAGTTACTGTCTGAATGAGAAACAATGTGGCCATGGTCCCACAACCCGGTTCCTACTAACGTGCGTTGGCTTTAGCTCAAAGACACTTCATCGTTAATAAAGCACAGACAGAGAAGAAATTAAAACAAATGTGTTCAATTGGTTTTGTTATCTACGAAGTGCATTAATATTGAAGTAATGTTTATATTTTTCACTTATATCTTCTTTTTTTTTTAGATACTTAATTGAAGTTTTTTAATGTGTTCTTATCATGAAGTGTAACTCGAGTTGCGGGTTTTTTAAACTATGATGACACTCTCAAGAAGGAGGCTTGTACGTTACTTGACTCTTGTTTTCCTGTCAACAACTTTAATCCAGTGATCATCTTGATGCGTGCAGTTAGTGCTTCATAACATGTTGCCTTTCTCCGGACCATGTTCTGTTTGAAATGATGCAGAGCTCACTAGTCTAATATTTATATAAAGTTTGAGGGAGGGTGATCATACAGCTTGTTAACGTGTATAAACGAGAAAGGTCGATCCTTGTTATATTACTTTTAAAAAATGATTGGTTATTGCACAGATTTTATTCTTATTGTAATTAAACTGTGCACATTTTTAAAGCCATGATTTGCTGTCAATTGCAAGTTTGTTATTTCCTTTTATAGAATGTTTCTTGTTCAAGTTTTGTTAATTCAGTAACAGTTTAAAATGTTTATGGTATAGTTTCACTTGTAGTTTATTATTGATCTTTTGGGTGATATTTAGAGACTTTTACATGAATCATATTTTGTCGTATTATTAATTTACTTAAATGGCATGAGTGCCCTTCCTCATATTAGTAACTGTTCAATCCCAAAGACAAACAAACATAACTCAATTTATAATGTGAATTATAAGCATCAAACCACTACAAAGTTATTAGATTGAATATAGCTCTAATGTTTTCTGTGAGACAGTTTTGTAAACTTTTTTTTTAATGAAATGTTAGGTGTACATTAAAAAAAGGTTATATTTGTTATTTTCATAAAGATCATGAAATTGGTTGGCATATTGAATGGGTCATTTTTTTATAAAAAATTACAAAATGATACAGCAGTATTACAGGTAACTAAGGGATAGTAAAACACATGAAATAAGATTCATAAAAGGTATCAGAAAAACAATAATTTAATCTCTTTTTGTTTTGAATTTCATTCTGGTCCCCTTTGTTTAACCCCTTGCATTAGCAGAAGTGATGCTTTGCATGTAATGGTCAAATAGTAAATAATTATGGGTGATGATGTGATCCATAAGGTCGTGTTCAACACATACCATTGCATATTTACCACCACACATTTGAACATAGTCCAAACATCTCGTATCTAGAACAAGGTTCTCAATTGAATATATCAAATTTATCTGGAATCAACACTCTTACACAAATTCACATTAAAGTTTTAAAACCATATAGTTCAAATGGGTAGTAAGCTATGGTGCTAAAAAAATGTTTCAAGAGACACTCTCTCTCAACACAGAATATATGTGTAGTTCTTCTATAGAACAAGTCTAGACTGGGCTGAACCAACCACCAGCATCTTCAGAGATACAATTTGAATGTGGATTAACTATGTGATTAAAAGATGGTGATTTCATTACACATGCATGAACAGTTATATTAACTAGTGGTGCGAGCTTAAAGAAATGTATTGGGTGCATTTGTTTTCTTTAGTAAAATAGTGAGGATTTTGGCTCGTGTTTGGCACTTAAAAACTTATTTTCAACAATTTTGTGGTTTTCAAATCCTACTTTGTTAAGTAGTGAATAAGANTATAAGAAAAAGTAGGGCCTATGAAAATTATCACAGTTTAGTAAAAAATTTCGGAGTGTGTGTGTGTGCGCGCGTGCGTGCGTGTGTGTGTGTATTTTCTCTTCAAATAATATATACTCCTGATATTTATTTATATAATTTTTCACTACATTGCTGCTGTATCTAATTTATTGTTCATAAAGTTTAAATCATTAACAATTTGCAACATTTTAAAAATATTGAATGTTGTTTAAGAAACAAATTTCAAAATCTATTTTAAAAGTTGCATAAGAATATTTTAAGGTTATCTTTTCTACATTTTTAAAGTAATTCTCAACTTTGTTGAATATATCTGTGATATGTAGAATGTTACACTTGTTTTATTTATTCATAGTTCCAGTGGTTTGATGTGAATATTCTATTTTTATTTTTGAGCCAAGAACAATATTTTTTACTGACAAAGACATTCTGATTATATAATAATAATGTATTTGGTATTGAACTTTGTAGAAAATGAATTTGTATAAAGCACGCTATAAACTGTAATAGATCATAGGTGATCACAGTGTGAAGTGCATAACTCTTATACATGTTTTCACATCTATCTGGCTATGGTATGTCAGAAAACACACTTTACTGTATCTTCTAGAACTTTCACTTCCTTTACACTTATAAAATATGATGAAATATCAGTTTCTCTAAGAAGTGTTTTTCTTGACTTATTGACATTGTGGAGCCATTCCATTTTATTTTATTTTTTCCTCTCCCCTCATGCCTAGTGAGCCCAGGGAGAAATACAACGAAGGGCTCAGCTTTATAAATGTTTAGTTTGTAACAATTGAGAATGTGATTTTAATTTGGAATTCTATACAATTATTAATTAGAATGTTAAATTGCCACACATGAATCATTCAACTACTGCAGGTCGTTTGTTTAATATTATTATGATAGCTCAAAGATGAATTCTTCAAAGATATTCAAGTATTCATTAAGGCTGGGCCACAGACAAATAATATATCTAGACACTCAACCTTTGGGTTAAAATGGTTGCGCTCCTTTTGGGAGCTTGAGTCCTTCACCACTAGTATCACTGCTGTTAGTCCTATCATCCCCCAGAAGCGAGGCCCAGTGTTGAATAACTCAAGCTGGCAAAAGGAGCGCAGCAAAAACCCTGTAAGGTTGATAGTCTGTTTCTTACTTGTCTGTGGGCTGGGCCGATCAGCCCTTTTACCAATTAGGCAGATTTCAATCATTTGTTGCCAATCTTGCTGATAGTTTGGTTTAAATTATTTTACGGTATTACAAAGGTAGTAAAAAAAACATACAATTTTTGAATATAAACAATTTTTTGTTGATTAAATGTGTAGCAAAAATATTAACATGAAAATAATCTCAATAAAACCTCAGATATACTGGGGCAACTATTTGAAAAGGGGGAGGGGCAAGTACAAGGTAGAAAAGTCCTTTGACCTCTTTGATATGTATCTAAAATGCTCAACTGTAAGCATAGATTATTAATATTAATAGTACTTTCAAAACTAGCCCAAAGTTATTTAAAGGCAAAGCTTCTATATATTTGTTTTCATTCTTTCGTGAAGAGTAGCTAACAATTAATAATTATTTATATTTTAACGTCATTAAATATAGTAATCATTTGAAATTTATAAAATAAGTAATAAAGGTGAAAAATTATTTGAGCAGTCCAGTAGTCATAAACCAATTTTTTTATTATTATTTTTTACTGTCATCCTTTAAAACTACCCTCTCATTCTTTCACATTTTCTCTTTCTCTAGTCCCAAGGTTCATGGGTTCAAACCCAGCCAGGTCAATGGATTTTTCTTAAGAAATAAAAATCCGCAGCACAACTTCCTTCAGAGTGGAAGTAAAGCCGTCAGTCCCATGTTGTTTTGGCATGTTGAAAATAACTTTCCAGCGAAATTGGTAGGCCCTTTGGCTCTCATTCATAGAAAACCCTTGTGTGCTTATATAATCATTTGGGGTTCAGGAATTGCATGTTAAATACTTCAAACAAATTTTTAAAAATCTTGTCTGTTGCTCACAAAATGTTAACCTTGAAATCTACCCTTTAACAATATATCTCTCACTCTCTCTGTCTCTTACAAGCCACCAATCATGAGTCACCACAGACTTTTCTTTCGAACATACCAGTAAACATCCCTTTTCTCCCCCCACTTAAAACTTATGTGTCATCTCTAATTAATGTCTAGCCTACACATTTCAAAAGATCGCCAATTGTGCCATAATCGGATCAGTAATTGGCATCTACCCAGCCCTAGGATTTTTCAAATTTCATAGCTTTAATTTAAGAAATAAATCTGTTCATCCTAACCTAATTCTAATTCATGGACCAGGTGTCAGCTCCTTAATGTGTAACTCTCAATAAATGTGGATATATGTGATAACATAACATCTTAACATTTGGTTAGGGATATGCTAAACTTGTAAAATAAATGATACAACACAATATCAAAGAAAATTTTCAAAAATAGGTTTTTGGTAAGCCTCGCTTAGATAAGTTTTACTCAATAAAACCAACAGATCATCTTGTTAATCACAATAATCACTCATTATAATATATAAATTTTAACCCAAATTGTTTAAATATATTTATTATTGTTTCCAGAATATGGCCTGGGACAGTTTTTCGTTCAAGTCGGATATTTTTCCACTACCGGCTGGCTAGGCCTATCATGGCTTCAGATGCCTTATAATCTATCTTAAAGACTAGGATTGGCACAACATCCAGTCCCTGACCATTAATTTATCAATGTGAAAGGGTAAACCCATATTTTCATCAATGACAAATTTTCGGCCATGCCGGGAACTAAACTTGTGTACCTTCAATAGGTAATCACACTACCGACTGAGCTAAGGTGTTTGTGTTTAAATATATTTAGCCAAATTAAAATTTTTCAAAATAGATTGTTCATAAAATACCCTTAAATAATTTGTTTGTAAAAGTAAAAACATATTCTTATTTATCATGAAAACGTCCCGGCATAGATTTATCTTATTACCAAACCCTTCCTTCACCTTTGACAAGACATCTTGTGAATGTGGGGAATGCCAGGCCTCCACTGTGGTTCGGATTCCACGTTAAACTGTAGGTCCTTCATTTCATCTCACAATCTCCCTGCCATTACACATTAGCGTAAGTGCGTATAACCCGAACGGGTAGTAAGACGCGGTGCTAATAATAATAATCATCATCATCATCATGAAAAACTACAGATTCTCATTTTGGATTCAATCTTCAGGGTCAATTTCATAAACATTCAATGTGTCTATAATTTGTTGTAAGTAAAATACCCTTAAATGAATCTATTTTAGATAATTAAAGATACATTATTATTGATGTAAAGTAGTCTCCAAATCACTAAAGCCATTTCTTATTCAAATTAAAAAACATGTTCATCATTAACAAACCACCCATAACCAACTTCTTCCCTCCAGCCTTGTCAAAACAAGTATACAGTCTAATTTATCATGGTCATGTCAAACACACCCCAGACTCGCATCAAGTATGAACAAAATCCATCAAACCATTTTGGATCCGTGACGAGAGACAGTCAGAATTGTAAAATCCACTTTTTTGGGGTGTATTAATATAAATCAATCATGATCACAATACTTTCTCTTGAATTTAGAAAGTTAAAAAAAATCCTACTTTGATAGTTATAAAGTTTTGCCAATAAAAATATTGACAGATAAAATACTGGCTTTATTTTCAATTATTGCCATTATGAGTTATTTATTATATACTATACAAAATAAATATTAATGTGAACAAATTTAAAATTATTGAATTGCATGTTTTGGTAATCACTTGATTTATCAAATTTGAATGAAATACTTCAAGAATTTGTGCAATAAAATATTTCTTAAGTGATTTTAATTAATTACATCATGTAAGTAAAAACAATATAATATTTTTTCAAGCATCATTCTACTAAGATAAAATATTCGGTCTTTGATTTGGCTTTGAGAATATTTCATTTATTAGATTCAGGTTTTCTTTGAATTTAAAAAGTGGACTTGCCGCACCCTTAGATTTGGGTAGTATTTTCTAAAACAACTTTATAAAAAGGTCATAACAGTTGTATCACTCGGTGTTTTCAATCAGGCATTCAGGATTTCAAGATTATATCACTTTTATTATTAATATTAGTTTTGCCACTCCCAACAATAACAACTAAACATAATCTGTGGTTCAATTACCTCACTTATACTAATGTTCATTAAATCTTGATTATACTGTAGTATTTTTTATCAAACCCCTGCAGTAGGTATTTTTAACTCTTTTTTTTCTTCACGTTATTTATTGTTTAAATGGAAGGTGCGTGAAAAAAGAAAGCATATTGAATGTCAAACACAAAATGGTTTGTACAGTGAATAAGGGAAAATAACTTGGATCGAAAGAGTAGTGCACAGTTCCTTTAAGAGGAAACTATTGCTTGTTTTGTTCAGTGGCAACAGTGTCACATGTGAACGATATAATATTCCTATTTTAACTGTGCTTGCTATATGATGTTTTTATCTCTTTTTCCGGTACCTTTTTATATAATTTTACCTCAAAGATTTTACTTTTAAAAATATATAAATTTAAATAAATCTTTGGTTTTCAATATTGTATTAGTTATCAAAACTGCCATATAACAAACGCTCTCTTAGTTTTTGCTAATCGGTTTTAGTGAATTTTCCAAGTTTAGAAGTACATATAATAATAATATTTTTATTTTAACATTGGTAGACATGGTGGCTATAGTTTTCTTTTATATATTTGATAACTGCCATTCAATTTTAAGATTGTAAAGAGAAAAATAAGTTTAAATCTATAAACTTTTTAATAAACATCTAGTGTTGTATTTCTTTAAAAACTGTCCCTTGTTTAGTTGTGCTTGTAATGTTGGTGGTAGTTCCAAAATGAGTGGTTCATGTGTACCGAGGACCTGGTGGCTCTGTCTGTGTTTCAACGTCTGTTATTATAATGTGATCAACAAGTACAAAACTCCCATCTATGTTCTGGCTAGACTTTATATATGTTCTGCACTTCTCGTTGGATATACAGGCAGGCAGTTATATTATATATGGATGTAAATGTTTGTATAATATAGTTATGACATGGAGAGAGAGTTGACCACAATATTTTTTGAGAAATAAAATGTATGAATATAGAAAATGATTAGAAGGAAAAGAGACTGGTAGCATAATGTTTTATCAAATTGAGGTGCTTGTTAACTTTCAGTGTGCATAGGAGAGAAAAAAAATTATAAATGAATTTAAAAAAAAAAAAGTTGTGCAATTATTTTTTGTACTATGTGGTTGTGAACTAAGGACTGTAAAGACATTTCAAGGAGTAAAACCAAAGCATGTAATGTAAATCGTGTACAGTATTTGAAATGGAGGGTAGTTGGTTAGACAATTGGTATAGTAAATTTTTATAACACGTATGAATCAATTACTAAGGTGAAATTATATTTGTTTGGAATTGTAAGTATACAAAATATATTATTCGATATGAACTTTTAACTTAAAACTGTCATTTTTGCACTGAGATTTACTACAGTGTGCAATTTTTTAAGTAGATTCGAATTAGATGGTCACATCAGATATTGTAAATTCAGTTCATATTTTTGTATCAATATTCTTCATCGGTCCAACTCGTATGCAATGTTATTTTTTCTAGCCTGCCTGACCGACAATGGTCGAATGTGCATTTGTACAGAAAAGTTGTTTGTATAATTGTGTGTAATTAACTATATATTTATCTTTATTCTTATCGATCAACTCCCTCATTCATATTCTTTGTTATAAATAGTTGTTCATTTTATGTCGCGTTTTCCCCCCCACAGCGGTATGTGCTCTAATAAACGGCCACTTCTGCTTTCAACTCAATGTATCAAGATTTTTATTAAAGAAAAAGTTGATATTTAATTCTTAAAAAAGTATAGTTTTGTCTTCTAAGCTTCATTGCTTTGTTTTGATATCCTTTCACATTCAGCGAGTGAGTGACTACAAGTTTTAAGTTCCTGTAGGCCATTTGTATGTACAGTTTTATATATACATAATAAAATCACTATTGTATAGTATAAATGTTGGAGCACTACACTCGCCTGAATTAATTTTCCGTTTTCCAAATATATCAATTATCTAGAAAATTGCACAAAGTTGATTTTGAATATTACATTGTTACCTGGCATTTACCACCTTAAAACTTGTATTAATTTTTTTTATACATCTTTTAATTCTCTACCAGTCTTTTAATCGTTCTTGAGTTTATCACAAAGCAAGTAGAAGTCAAAAGAAAAAAATTATAGTTTTTTTTTCTGACTGGGGAATTTTACTAGTTATTAATATAACTCTTTAAGAAAAACCTCCTTTTCACTTTTGAGGTATAATTGTATATATGAAAAAAGATACCAGTAAGAGTGAAAGGAAGTGTTATTTTTGTTCCTATCATTCTTTACTGTGCCTTTTTCCATTTATACTTATAGTTATTAATAAAATTGATAAATCACAAATAAAGAACTGTTTTTCGCTGAATACTATAATGTTGTTTATTTGTCTCCTTGTAATTTATAGAAGCATATGTTTGATGCAGGTGGCACAGGTTTGAAAGGAGCTTTAGCCCCATATGGTCGTTGTAGGTTGAGTTCCCCACATTCCTGTGTGTCAGGAATGTAAGTTGTTGGTCTATGATTCTGAATGATCGGCAACCACTTGATCTAAATGCTTCTTCACAAGACCAAGTTTTTCATGCTTTAAGCGTGACTCAAGTTTCAGATGTTTGACAGATGTGTGGGCCAAGGCAAGTTCAGAAACTAAAGCTTTAGCTTGACGACACAAACCTTCTGTTTTCTTTTGTTGTGAGCTGGTTTGAATGGTGCCCTGGCATGCTTGCATAATGGCGAGTTCCTGTTGAAGCTTGAGGATCAGTCCCTCTACCTGCAACATTTTTATTATATCAGGATAAAGTGCACTATAAATATTATGTGGATAGGAAGTTTTATTGTCGAAGAAATATTTGTGTAAAGGTAGCTCTATGACGGTTTGTTTAACTGACATACCTGATAACCAAACTAGGCTTTACTCTCAAGTGTGTACTAAATTTTGTTCTTCCTTACATATTTTTTACCATTTTATAAGTAAATTTAGGAGAATATTGATTCATCTGAAATTCTTATGCTTTCCCCAATGTTTATTTAGCAATGGCTCTTAGGATAGTTTGTTTAGATTGTAACACTATAATAGTTGTCAATTATTGTTAATGTACTATTGGCAGCATTAAGCACTCCCCACTCGAATATGGCTGTGTTATCTGAAGATTTCCACACATCTATCATAGACCTTGCCTTAAAATATGAGTGATGAATGACACTGCACATGACTACTAGATAGCTTAGTGGTAAGAGCGTTGGCATACTAAGCCCAAGGTACCGAGTTCAATTCTCGTGTCTAGGTGTCATTTTTCAACTTAAAGAATAACATTGTTTTGGATCATTTTATTATTTACAGTAGAAGGTAGAGGAAATAACACTCGATTTACTCTGAAAGGTAACACACAAACCTTGATGATTGATTATTTATGATGTAGTGTGTGTACATTAGAGCCATACTGTAATCAATAAATGTTGGACTGGGTGACCTGGTGGTCTAGGGGTAAGGTGTCAGACTTCTATGCTGGCGGCCGGGGTTCAATCCTCGGTCCCAGCAAAGATTTATCTGATTACCAAACCCTTCCTTCACCTCTGACAAGACATCTTGTGAATGTGGGGACTGCCAGGCCTCCACTGTGGTTCGGATCCCACGTTAAACTGTAGGTCCTTCATTTCATCTCACAATCACCCTACCATTACACATTAGCGTAAGTGCGTACAACCCGAACGGGTAGTAAGATGCGGTGCTAATAATAATAATAAAATGTTGGACTGCTACATTTCGGAATATAGTGCACTTAAAAAAAATTAATGAACCATTTGTCTTGGATCATAAACACGTGTTTCACTCGGTGTGTCATTGCAAATTTTAGTCTATTGGTATTTATTTTTCTCAAAATATTTGGCCAACTTTAAACAAATAAAAATATACATTTCTTAGATTTTATGTCAATCTAAATCCAGGCACTACTAATTATCAATTGATTGTGAACAAATGGTTTGAATTACCAGAAAATAATAAGATTTTTAAAAATTATCAATTTTCTCTTGTTTGCTGTGCCTTAAAAATGTTGAAACCCTTTGCTGTGGGGAGCCTCCTGCATTGAGAAATTTGCCAGAGCTGGTTATAATTTGTATTACCCGGTCTTGGACGAGTTTGAGTTCCACCACTTTGGCTTCTTTGGCAATCACTCGTCTCTCCAATTGCTGCAGCTTCTTTCTTAGTTTGTTGGGGTCTTCTTTCCAAGCTCGGCTCTCGCACACCTAGTGGCAATAGCATGGTTTTATAATCGGTCCAGATTGTGAGGATGTGCGGCAAGAGGGGTGGGGGGAGACAATGACCCTTTCCTTTTAACTGTATTCCAGTTAGGATGGGAGCACAAAATTGCACTAGATAACATGAGGATGGGTTTTCAATAGGACCCTGAGAATATTCTTGATTTCAAACTTTAAATAGATGTTTAAGCTCTGGCTGGTGTCGGTGAGCTGGTGGTCTAGGGGTAAGGTGTCAGACTTCTGTGCTGGCAGCCGGGGTTCAATCCTCGGTCCCGGCACAGATTTATCTGATAACCAAACCCTTCCTTCACCTCTGACAAGACATCTTGTGAATGTGGGGAATGCCAGGTCTCCACCGTGGTTCGGATTCCACGTTAAACTGTAGGTCCTCCATTTTATCTCACAATCACCCTACCATTACACATTAGCGTAAGTGCGTATAACCCGAACGGGTAGTAAGACGTGGTGCTAATAATAATAATAATAATAATAATAATAATTTAAGCTCTGGCTTGAAAGATGTATCATCACTCTTGAACTACTTGAAAAGGGTTCTTCCTTTGTCCTACATTGTGTCTTGTGATGAATGATCAATTACTTACATCCAATACTGTTTTCAACCTGTGGCCTGGGTCAGTTTTTTTATTCAAGCCATATATTTTCCACCACCGACTTGCTAGGACTGTCGTATCTTCATCCGCCATATAATCTAACTAAAGACTTGATCAGGCTCAACATCCAGTCCCCAGCCATTAATTCGTTACTATGAAAAGGTAAACCCACATTGCACCAATGATAAATTTTTCGGCCATGCCGTGAATCGATCCCAGCTCGGTAGACAACTGAGTTTTGGTGGTGGGGAGAGAAGAACCCAAGAAAGAGGTTATTCTGATGTCAAGGTCAGCAACTGAGTAAACTGATTTTGTTGATGAAATAGAGTATAAGTTACACCTTAAGGCAAAAGTGTGCTATGCACATCTTAAGAATCAATGTTCTAATTGCTCTCTGGTAAGAGGACATCATCAAGTGAATCGCTCCACTATAGATGGATAGGAGATAGTAAGGATTTTTTATATATATTTTTTTAATGCTAATCAATCCTTACATACAAACTTATTTTCATAAACTTCTAAACTTTCCTTAGGAATATTAAATTGAAGTCATAAATAATTTATTATGACTTTTTTTTAATCAGTAGAATCAAGAAAACTTGACCTAATGTGGACTGAGATGGTGTCGACTTTTACAATTGAACTTGCATAAAATGCATGTTTACTAAACAAGGATGAACCACGTTACAGTAACAGTAATATATGTACAGTAGAATATATTAAGTGTTAATATAATGGTGAATATACATATGTGTAATATACAAAAATGCAGTACATTACTGTACATATAATATTGTATTGATTCGAATAACATGTTATTGAATTGCAAAACTAACAAACACAGCACTTGTAAAACACCACTGCAAGACTGTTCCATTCGAGTTACACAAACAAACTGAGAGGTCATATAATTGAATGACCTTGGATTATGATAACTGTAGCCAACAACTGTGTGTATGTCGAGTTTCCACAAGACTACTCTATTTAAAACTATATATATTTAATCAACCCAAACTTGACTATGTTCAATACTTGAGAACTTCATTAGAAAATAGCTTGAAATCGACTCAAATAAAAAAAACTTGAGCTCACAGACCCCTAGTTTTCATACATATTCCCGAGATTAATAAACAAGGGTAGAGCAGGCAGCTTTTTTCTAAGCCCAATTCTAGCTTTCTACATAAAGAGACAAGTTTAAGTGTTTGTTTCAAGTCAACAAACGATAAAAAAATAACTGGTGAAACAAGGAAAGTGGACTGTATTCAATATAAAATTGGGATACGAGTAGCTTACCTAGTCCAAATGAGGTTCGCCGACAATGGAGGCCTACCTTGTGGGTTGCTGGCTTAAGAGTAGTAAGAAAAGGGGAAATAAGGGGCTAACTCAACCTGTCTCTTGAATCCTTGTTGTGGTTTCTTGATAAAGGAGGCCACTTTAGAGCCTGTAACACCGACTCACACGCGAACAATGAATTGTGCACCCATTATGGTAGACAC
Source organism: Timema shepardi (assembly GCA_902151425.1). Classification (NCBI taxonomy): domain Eukaryota; kingdom Metazoa; phylum Arthropoda; class Insecta; order Phasmatodea; family Timematidae; genus Timema; species Timema shepardi. The sequence continues at coordinate 197,368 of CABFVX010000821.1, forward strand.
TTTGTGTGTACTGAATACCGCACAGAACTGAACTACACTCTCCCGTGACAAAGTATGTTTCTTCCCCCTCATCTCTCAAAGACAACAGTAAATGTTGGAGGAATAAACAACAAACACAAACCAACATAAATAAAGCACTAGTTCAAAAGAAACTATGTTAAACAAATTATTACACAAAGGATACTTTACAAAATTAAATATATACAGTTAGTTCAAAGACTGAACAACTAGAGTGTGGGGCAGTCATTGTTGGCCGTCAAAGTCATGACCAAGTTTTTTTGACTTGGTTGTTTGTGAAAAAAATTACATAGTAATAGCCTCTAGGTGCTTACATTATAGATATGTAAACATATTAATCTATTTGGGGCCCATGCTAGATCCTGACCTGCTGCAATGCTGATGGGAAGTCTACTATGAGCTTTTGTATTCTTTGTCCATGAGAAATCGGGTGTATGTCTTAAAAAAATCATATTGTTATCTTAGGTTAAAAACCCTCCATGATGTAAGCCCACAAGCGAGCCATACAGACTGAGCGGCTGCAGCATGTTGGCCAACATTTGTTGATAGAGGGTGTTAGGTGGTCAGCTCAACGAACCCTCCAGTCGATAATCTCATCTTTATAAATCAGAGCCACATCTTTATTCAAGTAGTTCCTCACGTCATGAATATCTAACAATGGCATTAAAGGCTACAAACGAAAAATTGCAATTAATATGGTTATGTCCACCCCTGCTGCCTTATACTTCATGCAAAGTGGCTCGAAATATCTACAGGAAAAACATTTATAACTATGAATATCTTTTATAGTAGATTTATTATTATTATTATTATTATTATTATTATTATTATTATTAGCACCGCGTCTTACTACCCGTTGGGGTTATACGCACCTACGCTAATGTGTAATGGTAGGGTGATTGTGAGATGAAATGGAGGACCTAAGTTTAACGTGGAATCCGAACCACGGTGGAGGCCTGGCATTCCTCACATTCACAAGTTGTCTTGTCAGAGGTGAAGGAAGGGTTAGGTAATCAGATAAATCTTTGCCGGGACAGAGGATTGAACCCCGGCCGCCAGCCTAGAAGTCAGACACCTTACCCCTAGAGCACCAGGTCACCTATAGTAGATTTACATTATATAAGCAACATCAGTAACATTCAAATAGGTTTAACTTAAACTATATTCTGAAAATTGAAAAATGAATATGATATCTAGATGGAGCAATCCTCACTAAAAGAATAAATAATAACTTTGGCTATTTGATTCCTAAACTATATTGCCTGCCTACAACGTAACACTAATGTGAAATGACAAAAGATAGGTAAGAACTAAATTTGAATCTTGAATTTTCAAATCTTTTTAAGAATCCTAGGATCCCATCTAATGGTTGTATTTGTCAGGGAACTTACGTTAGCTTTTAACTTTATTTCGTGGTTTTAAAATGCCAGAAATCATAAGACGAGTAAGTACGTTTAAGTAGTTTGACAGCACTGTTTGTGAAGATGTTACATTCTTGCAGTTACATGTGTTTTAGGGAAATATATATGAAAAAATTGGGATCAAGAACTCGGAGCAGTAAAGGTGCATACAGTTAATGCTGACGTTTCATGTTGACACATGTTATGGGTTTAGTGAAATATTTGGTCCACTAAATTATATTAAAGTGCTCACACTGCCGTGATGTGATAATTGACGGGATGGGACATGATCTGGACGTCCACATTTTGATTTAAGCCGAATTTTGTGAGAGATTGCAAATAATGGATGAATCTGTAATTGAGTATGTATGGGGTGTTGCAATTTTATAGTTTTGGTTTCACCATGTGTAGAAGGGTAGAAAACTCCCTTATTGACATCCTTTTGTACATTTTGAAACGCTCTTCATCTTTAAAAAGTTCAGGCCATAAAGTATTAAATTCACCAAATTCACCCCTATTGGTATTTATGAGATGTATCCACTCCCTCATGTGTTCCAGTGCAAATAGAAACTAATAGTGACTACAATCTCCTCTTCATCAAGTTCAGCTAATATTCTTTCATCCATTTTAATACTGTTCACTTGGTCACTCGAAGCTGTTGTGTTGTGTTGTCATATATGTTGACACGAAACGTCTGCGTAGTCTGAAGGCCGCTTAATGGTCACAGTGTTACTCAATAAAAATGCAATTACAAGTCCAAGTTCAATTATCTATTCAGAAATCTGATATATTAAACTGTATATCTAGATTCTAACAAGTTACTGCCCATAAAACCAGTATCATAAAAAGTATGGATGGGACCATCGAATCCCTTGAATCTTAAGGATACTCGAAAAAAATTCGGATTTGAGACTCAGATTCTTAAAAAAAGGAAGAAAAAACCAGTTAAGTTTGTTTTAGAGCTCTCTGTATAACCAATTATAGGAGGCATTTAACATCCAGACCAATAATTTAACACTTTAAAAAATGTGTAAGTTTTATCATGAATGGATTATAAGAAGGAATGTTAAAATTTAGATAACTTCTGTATTTTCCAAGGTTCAAATTCGTAAAATAGTGTATTCCACCCAGGTGACCTGGTGGTCTAGAGGTAAGGTGTCGGACTTCTGTGCTGGAGGTCCAGGGTTCAATCATCGGTCCCGGCACAGATTTATTTGATTACCAAACCCCTCCTTCACCTCTGACAAGACATCTTGTGAATGTTAGGAATGCCAGGTCTCCACCGTGGTTCGGATCCCACGTTAAACTGTAGGTCCTCCATTTCACCTCACAATCACCCTACCATTACACGTTAGCGTAAGTTCGTATAACCCGAACGGGTAGTAAGACGCGGTGCTAATAATAATAATGTATTCCACCCAACTCTAATAAAAAGTAATTGAATAATGCCTTTCTACCTGAACATTCCAAATATTATGAGTAACTCATCATTCAGGGACAATATATCCACTTGTCCAAACAAATCTTCAGCCTATGAACCTCTTCTGATAAGATAATTAAAACATTCTTTCTATTCAAAATGAAGATATGAGTTGACAGTAAAATTATTTCAACAATACATTAGTTTATAAAGAAAGCTAGTGATTTCTTTACTGGTAAGTGTCCAGCTAAAAAAAAAAAAAGTTTCCGCCAATATGAAGCAAAGTGCATCGCAAAGTTTATTTATTTTGAATCTGCAACAAAGAAGTGCAATAGATTTCTTATAAAGAATGTAGTTTAAGGGCCAAATTCCTTTAATCATTAGTAAGACTGTTTTTAGTAAGTTTTCAAATATTAAAAGCTTATTTTTGTTTTTATATTGTTCTTATATTGCCTATATTTGTAAGAAATTGTTAATACTGACCATCTTATGTCTGTTCCCTATTTCGAATTTAGTCTCCAACTCAAATTCCTTAGCCGTGACTTGTTCCAATTCTTCGCTCACTTTGACTAATTTCTTTGCTGAATTTTTATTTCTTTTGATGAACTTTTTTAGCAATCCCACAGTATTTGCTTCCATCCTGAGATGTAAACATTAAAAACAATACGTCAAAAATAAACATTGATATCTATGGGGAAAATATGTTGTTTATTAAGTAAGTTGCACATCATAATCATGTATGTATTGGATATCAGACTGCAAGGTGTAGAATTATAATACTTCATTTAAAAACTTAAGTTTTTTTTTTTAAAATGACAATAAACTTGAACTCTGCCTCTTAATGATGGAATCTTAAAAAAAACAATGACTACATCCATCTTCATTGGCCCATAAATAATTATAAATTACCTTGTTTGGTTCCACTTCGGTTTAGCTTTTAATATAGGGCTATAGTTTAATCAGTCAATATAATACTACTACTACTAGGTACTACCTATATATATGTATATGTGTAGTGCATTTACGCATTCTCCATCCCCAATATATGGTTAATACTATAAAGAATAATCAACCCCTTGTTATAGCGGCCAGTGCACCTGGCTATGAACCTAGGGATTCCAGGTTTGATTCCCGGCTGGTACCACAGGTATTTTTTCTGAAAGGGGAATCATCCCAACAGTCACCAGGGTTTGGTTAGTTATATCAAAGTTAGGTTTAAGATCATAACTCGCTCCACACCTTTATAATCATTATATCAACTCATTGTGGGTACGACGTGTAGACAACCTCCTTAGGTGTTCCCTAGGCTACGTCTTGTGCCACCAGAACGACTAAAAAGTCTGCACACACAGGTGACCGAATTAGATAATGTATATCCTTCCTGGTCAAAGATGCCTTCTATAAAAATATTCCAAACAAACTTACCTACGTATCACCTCCATCCGCTGAATAACTTCTACCCTTTGTTCTAGTTCAGAATCTGCCCTCTTTATCATGTCCTGAAAAGTCTTTATTTGCTCTTGGAATATAGCGGCTTCTTCCAACATATCTCGCAGTTTCAACCCTTGAAGGTTCCTCTCCGACACTATTGTGATATATTCCTTCTGCAGAATAGAACCCTCGTGTCTGCACTTGGCAATCCTACGGTGCACTTGGCGGACTTTTTCAGATGCCACCTCTTTCTCTAGTTTGGTGTCCTTCAGCTGGCGGGTCCATGCCACTAACTGGTTAAATAATGTTTTTCTATCCTTATTTTCTGACTCCAGCTTAACATACAGCTTGTTTAATTGCCTGGAACATGTGTTCTGATATGTATATATTGAATAGTTTCTAAGCACAATTATCATAACGATAACTTGGTTTTAATTAGGAGGGATAGCCAGCACACTTACCTTGGTGATACTGGAGTAAATAAGGACAAGCTTTCACTGTCACAGACAGCTTCATCAAGAAAAATGAATAGTCTGATGCTCTTGGTTGAACTGAAAGGTTGACTTTCTACAGCTGGTATGTGCTTGGCACTGGTTACATTCCAGTTGGTAGCTGAGGTTTTCATAATCACACGTATGGTGGCCTTTTATAGGATAATTTATTTTAGTTATGTTTTTGGAGAATGAATTTGTTGGTTTTGTATGGTGCAGGTTTTCCAGGGAGTGCGGTTGTAGGGAAATGAACCTGGTATTTGTTTGGGTTCAGGTTGAATAGTGGGGTCTGGCAGTTTGGGTTTTACAAGTAAGTTGCGTAGATTGGCTGGTTATTTATAGGTTACTTTTGGAGGCTCCTTGAAGATACGTTGTCTACTGGTGGAGGATTGCAGTATGGAGAAACCTGTTTTCAAGAGATTGTTGAGTTTGTGGAGTCCAGGGTGGTATGTAGTGAGTGACCAGATGGATGATGTTGTTTGTTCCTGTTGCTGTTGTGGGCCCACTATTTTGAGCTCGGTTTATTTGACTACGTACCAGTGCTTTGGAGTAACCTCTGTTCATAAAAGCATGTTGCAGTGTTTTTATTGTATTGTAAAAGGTCATTGTGGTCAGAGAAAATTATTTTGGCTCTAATGGCTAGGCTATGTGGGAGTGATCTCTTTGTGCACATAGGGTGGCTGCTGTCATAATGAAGGTATTGTTGCTGGTTGGGTTCCTTGTTGTGCACAGTTGTTTTTAGGTGTCCCTGATGGAGTGTGATGTTTACATCCAGAAAAGTAATGCTGGATGTAGATATTTTCCAGGTAAATCTTATCTGCGAAAATTTGTTGAGGTCTGCCAGGAAGGACTCGAGTTGCTGAGTGGTGCTGGTCCAGATCATAAAGATGTCATCGATGTGTCTGAACCAACAAAGGGGCTGTAGCGGTCTGCCCAGGAACATACAAGCTATCTGAACACGAAGACACCATTCTGTCAAAAGGCCTTGCATTCTCTCCTTCCCATAACTTTGACCACTTCAGCCTTGTGGCAAATGTTCTTACATTAGCCAGGAACCTCCGTATCAAATATTATTTTCTCAGCATCCCTATAGTGCATATTATTCCAAATCCATAAACCATGCAAAGGTAAGTGTGCTGGCTATCCCTCCTAATTCAAACCATGATTTAGCCTAGTGCTCTATTCCAAATAACCAAAAGGATAACTTAAAATTTGTGGATGGTAAACATAGTCAAGTCCCTTACTTTTCCTCGGTTTTTTTTAACTAGTGAATGTACATGCTCATCTAATCAATTTTTAATTAACAATAGGACTCACTAATAAGGCAGTTAAGTGTGCCACCTCCTAGCAAATATATATTGTTTTAAATTTTACAAAAGTTTTATGAATTCAGCTACAATTGAAGAAATGTTTTGAACAAAAGTTTCTCAGATTGAAATTGAAATGTCTTTCAATTCTGACTCAATAACCTGGGATTCAAATATGCGAAGGATTGGACTACACACAGCGCCCTTGAATCAATATTGTCATGACTAGCAAAGAGGTGTATACCCTGATTTTGTTAGGAAGAACAGTATCTGGTAGTTATTAAAGCCCTAAAATAAACTTAATATATTCATACATCAAGTTATGTTATCATCACTGGCTGCAAAGAAATATTTTTGAATTTTGTAAACAGTTCTCCCAACAAAAATCAGGGTAGGCCTATAGGTACTAAGATTATGGTGTCTGTACAATGGGGCTCACTGGTATTATATTTCATTCCCTGTTCTTTATTTTATATTACTGTTAATCTTAAAATTTATTTCTAATTTCAAATCCTTGAATCTTTAAAAATGTACAATAATTTTAGCTAAAGTGAAAGTATTTAAAATCAAATTTAAGAAAAAGTTATTTTAAGGCTTGATAACACTGATCTATGCTATTTTGTTTGACATGTCTATTATGTTATATTTAAAACAATAATAACACTTTATTGGGAAATTAATTATATTAATATGTCATTTTATGAGAGGCAAATCTTGAATCTCTCTCCCCACTCTAATAATAAACAATTAAAATATGTTCATCTTTGTCAGCTACTATAAAATAAGTTTCCCTGACCATTTTTCCTCTAAGGACTTGAGCTTATTAGCACAATACTTATAATGTAAATATTTGATAACACGAATATTTAGTTAGTATAACTATTCCTTCCAAATTATGAGCAATTCATTTCCAAATGGCCTGGTTCATTCTGGTTCAAGATGAAAAGTAAAATCAATAGTAATTGAATAGGGGAGACTGGGATTAACTGAACCATTTTTTATATATATATATTATTTCTGCTCTTAAGAATGAGACCCAATCTAAAAATGTATTCAGTTTTAACGAAAATTTATGATTATAGTTCCAATGTTTAAAGGTTTTTAGGTCAAATGGTTTAATCAGATTCAATCAAAATCTATGTTAAGAAATTTTGGTCCAGTTAACCCCAAAGGCAGGTTAAGTGATGTATCTATTTTTTAATTTTTCAAAAAAATGTTTTAAAGATGTTAATAAAAATTAAGTAGCTAATTTAAACATTGAGTTTTCTTACTTTGGCTGCAAAAATTAGATGAATACACTGATTAAGACCAAAAAAATCTGGACTTATTATATTAAATTATACTACTTAGGTCTCATTTTTTTCTTAGTGAATGCTGTAGTCACACAAATCGATGGGAAAAGATACCATATGGGCATATCTTTCTGAACTTGCTTTTACTGGAGCAGGCATCATCATCATTCATCACAATGTCATTTTTTTAAACAAATGATGATTATTCTGTTCTCATAAATTTCATTGTTGCAGGTAGTCTTTTTAAAAATATTCCTTCAACTCCATCTTCATCATTATTTGTAATTTCCCAAATGTAATACCTAAATGTTGATTTAGTTTTCCCATAAACCTTTACCAATACAAAGGAACCAATAGAGAAAGAATTGTCAAGTTCATCTTCTATCTCACTTAATAATTGCATTGAAAAACCTTAGCTGGACTCATTAGAAGGTTCCTCCGAGTCGGAACATGATGATACTTCAAAGAGTTTTCTCTTTAGTTTGCACTTTTTTGATTTTCTCAACTGTTTCTGTTCAGCAGATTCTGTCTTTCTTTTCTTTATTTTCAGCTATAATTTAGGCTTTCTCTTCTAAAACTATTTTCACAGGTGTGTCAGTCAGAACTGATGACTTGCCTGTTTTTCACGCAGTGCTAGGGGTTTTTCTAGGAGGAGTTTTGGGTGGGGGCAAACTTCTTCTGGGGTTACAATTTTTGAAGGTTCAGCTGAATTTTTACTTGCAAGTGTTTCCACTGGGCTTTGCTTAGAAACGTCATTTATTGAAAGCTCTTTGGTAAAATCTTTGGAATAGACATCTAACAGGTAATATCATTAAGTGTTCAGAAGATAGTCTGACTCTGAAGTTTACATTGTCACTCCCAACTACAGACGCTCTGCCAATGTGTCTAGCCATTGTATCTCTGGGAATACCAGTTTCTCTAGCTACCATCCTAACTCTAACATTCTCCTCTAACACTTGTCTAACAGCTAGCTTGAGCGTTATTTCAGAATATGCTCTGTTGTTATCTCCCTTTTTCTAGGCATTGTACTCACTCTATAAGAAAATACACTAAATATGGAAAATTTCTTTAGATAATTCAAGTGGCAGGTTAACTGAGCCGTGGCCCAGGTACCCCCAGCACATACTGGCTCACTTCCCACATAGATTTTTAATGTTTGGATTGTCCTAGCATTGTCAGACATACCCATATTGAAGAGAGATTCATGCTGATGAAAGTATATGACTGGTATATAAAATCAATATAGTTAGTAATATAGTTTAGATCTCAGAAAAATAAAATATGTACATCATAAAATAATACTCTCAACCTTCCTTATACAATAAATGCAAATTACCAGTATATATAAACTAACAAATCTACTATATTTCATTAAAATAATCAGAACTATCAACATAATAGATCAAAATACCTTTAAGACACAAACATTCTTATACCATTAATTTAATATGACTGGCTCAGTTAACCCCAGTATACCCTATGACATTCACACTAAGTAATGATTTTTTTGCTACTACACCCCCCTCACCCCCCCCCCCCCNCCCCCCCCCCCATCCCACTGCATCAAAGTACCTGTTTGAGTAGTTAAACTCATATACTAATCACACTAATAAAGTAATATTCCACAAGGTACCTATTCTTAGAAGAAAATATCTGCATTTGCATTATGGAAAAACCACCCTTACGTCTTTTTGATATTGTGGACTGTATGGGTTAAAGAATATATTTAGTGAGCCAGTTTTTGAAACAAGTCAACTTTATATTTCTCATATAGTAATTGGTTATTAGTCTATTTTATGAAGACAAATTGTTTGTTTGCTAAATATTTTTGTGGGTAAAATGAAATCATCCGATGAGCCAGATCCACCCCATTAGCCATAGGCTGCCAACTGCCGTATTAGACACTGATGTGGGTTTTAGTAATGTTAAATATAAGGAAGCGTTTGCACTGACCTCTCTCTCTGATTACTGAGTGCCTTCAAGTTCTCTACTTCTGTGACTATCATCTTGTATCTTTCCCTATGCTCTACCACCTGTTGCTGCATTACCAGCATATGATGGTAGTCCTTGTTCCTCTCTGTTCGAAAATGGTCACAATCGTTCTTTAAGGATTCAAGTTGCCTTAACTCCACATCCAAAGCCTTGGAGGACATGTCGAGGTGAATGTCCAATATTCTACCATCCCCCCAAAGTTGTTCGAGTTGTTGCTTCAGTCGCTGGCATCTGTTGAGCTGGTCTTGGCGCTCCAAGGCGATAAGGTTCACATTTGACACCAGTGTGTTTATGTTCTTCTGGACATGCCATACTTCTTCCTACAGAAACAAATATTATTAATGTATAGTGGCATCACTAAAACCATAAAATCTTAGGGATGGGCTTCACTTTATCATACAGGCACATACTTTATTATTGTAATACAGTGTCGATACTCAAACTATCTAAATTTAATAGTTTCAAAAGAAAACGATATTAGGGATGTCAAAATTGATTCCTTAATAGCCATTGATTATTAGTGGTATCAAAAGATTCGATAATAAAAAAGTTCAAGATTTCACATAAAAGTCTATTAAATAATAGTTTGTAGAACTGGGATATGTTAGTGGATGATTCCCATCTCGATCAATCCAGCAGATATGTTAAATGTTTGTTAATGAAGCGGGATAATTCTCTTTGTGCCACCGATATCAACAATTTCACACATACACTTTTATAATTAATGTGTGTCCAAAACGAATCTTTCATCTCTAACAGATCCAGAGTTGCACCATTGGGAATGTATTTGATGCAAAATATAGGAACTGTCTCCCATATAGCATTAATCTAAAGCGTTAATTTGAATGTACAATAATTCAAGCAAATGACATTACATTTATACAATACTCCAATTCTTAAACCAAGCCAAGCGTACATTGAACTGATAAACCTTAAATATATTACTTCTTTTTTTAAAACTTAATGTGGTTTTTCTCATCATACTTGAACTAAAATACAACCTTTGATTTTTTTTTAAATAATACTTTTGTTTTATTTTGAGTGACATAAATATATATGTGAAGAAATTTTAAAAATATTGTACACTTGGAAATAGTGAGATTTGAATCTCGCGGTCGTTTGCCACACTAAGCTACTAGTTAGCAGCACTGTAGTTATTTGCACATTCACCTGTATTATTGCTAAACAGATGGCCAATATTGAAATTGATTGGAAAAATATAATAGTGATATCACGATCTCATTGATTTCTATAATATAACTGGATGGACATCTAAGGCTGAAATTTTCGAGCTGTCGTCTGCAAACCATTGTGGAGGGGAAACAGAAACCGTAGAGTATCTCTATTTCTCTTACACATATTCAAGGCAATGAGGCATTTTGACATTGTTCGCTAATTTGTATGAATATATTATGAAATATATCAATGTTTATGATAATTAAATGAAAAATATGTTATAAAAGGTTTGAATAGCATAAACTGAGCTGAAACCCATTACTTGTTTTATTACTTTCTCATATAAAGAGAAAGTATTATGATCGTGAAAAAAATCTATCTCGAGTTTAAAACACATGATGTACGTTTTATGCGAACACAAATCCCAAAAAAAGTTAATTTTACTATTTTGTCTTTTCCTGGCCACGAATCCAAAATTGTTTGGTGGATAGTTGTTCACACTTTATATTTAGATATCATATGGCAATACCACACCATGTTTGTTTTTTTTGTACTCTAGCCCTTCAATTAAGAATAGTTAACTGTTAAATATTTTTTTGAATTACAAATATTTCGAAAATGGCTTTAATGATTAGGCTTTAAATGCATATGTAGGATTTTTTTGATCTGACAAATAGCATTGTATAATTGGTTTTTTGGAATAATTTCATTTAAGGGTAATTTATACTTTCGACAGATTTTTCAAAAACTTTAAATATGTTTCAAATGGCTTTAACAATTGCAGGGCCGTTTCCACCATTAGGCGAGAATAGGCAGCCGCTCAGGGCGGCAACATTTTAGGAGCAGCAAAAGGGTGGATTTTTTTTTTATTTGAGATCAAACAGCGAAAAAAAATTAGCAAATTAGGAGAGAAAAATTAAATAGAGGAAAAATTAAAACATCGAATGGTTTTCAAAAGCATACGGAACCATAACTTAGTAAGTGTTTACTTTGACTAATGTAAACCTTGCCTCTACCTACCTCAAAAGTAAGAAAGTAAAAATCCACTACCGAGTACGAAACGTAAACGAACATATGTCATGACCTTGATTCGACAACAAACCCCTCTCTCATGAACTAGTCTATTTATGCGTAACGGGAATAAACGTATTAGTCTGATAGGATCCTAATATAAACAAAACGTGGAATGTAACAAATATGGCACAACGGCTTGTTTATTAGAAAAATAGATAACAATGAAATGTATAATATATAATATGGTATACTGGCTATAATCTTAATATAAACCATCTGAGAATCAAAACAAAAAGAATGACTCTCGCATCTTTGAAATATAAAAAAATATAAAAAAACTACATTTTGAAGTACGCCTCAGGGGCCGCCACTGAATAATGAAAATTGATAATTCATGATAACCCAGAAATAAAACGAACATGTAATGCATGATTAAATATAGCAGCCCTACACAAATATATATATATATATAT
>CABFVX010000821.1:209523-225126 GCA_902151425.1 Timema shepardi
TATAACAACTCCCTCATAGTTAAATTAACATATACAAAATAGACAAAAACATACAAATAAATGTCCTCTCTATACTTCCAACTCGGCATAAAGATATTAGCCCGCTAACTTCAGATACAGGAAATTATTTTAACAGCCCTGATAGTTCCACAATCTAACTCTCGACCTAAAAGCTCACCAATAGACTTAAATGCATTAATGTTAATTTATAGCTGCAAAATTAGTTTCAATTACAAGTCCGTTAAAGATATTAATATCAACAAACAAATAACCCTGACAATAATATATATATGCATGTTTGAAAGAAAAAAATAGCATAATAAACAAACACCTAAACGATCCAAAAAGATGGCTACATAATAAAGCTAGAATAAACCCTAGCCTCTATCGTAGGTAAACATAATCTATGTATAAATTCCCATCTTTACAATGACTTACATCCTATTGAGTCCTTGTGACTTAAATGCCATCAAATAGTACATAACATCGCTGGGCACACGCTTATATTCAGTTTGTAACAGTGGGAGGAAAATGGATGGGAGGTATGACCTAATGATGAAGTCACTAACATCCAATCAATTCGCAGATGTCTTCCTCGGCGCCTGCGCACAACGCCGTAGAGTCTAAGAATAAAAGGGGGAGAGGGGTGACGAGCACACGAAGAACTAGAGGTCCAACTACGTTCATCAGAATGCGCACGCGCGTTAAACACAGCTTTGCTTTAGGCTAGGCGAAACAATTGCATCTAGCGCCAGCCCTCCAGATAAAGTTTTTTGTTGTGATCGCGAACAATGTCGTTCCGTGGCGTGTCTTCCGGCTTCGTGCGAGACCCCGGCTTGGCAGTCAAACCGGGTGAGCGATAATGATGTGCTTGGTGATGGTCATGTTTCTAGCCACGGTACAGTTGTTTTTGTCTCTGCAGGTCATTTTTGTCAATTGTCAGTTGTATTGAGTGGTTCTGTTGATGTTTTTAGTGTTAATATAATTTATTTATTTTTGATAATCGATCAAAAGCTAGGTTTTGTACTTCTCTTTCAACATATCTTAAAGGTAAGTGCAATTCATGTTTTATATAAAAGAGATAAGTTACTATTAATGTTATATAATTATTTCCTACCAACCTACCTATATAATTGTGAATAAGTGTGAGAGCCGTGAGAAACAAAATGGCACTGGCTTATTAATTTAGATTTTTTGATGGCCGGGAGAAAACAAACAGCAAAAAATAATTAATTTGTGAACAGTAAGCCGATTTGAAAAATTCTGTGTAGCAAGATGTAAAACGGGGAAACCCCTACTTTCAAAAGCTCATTGTGTACATGCATAATATGAATTAAATATAAATGACTGTGTCTGTAAAGTGTAAAGTGTAAGCATATTTAGTAGCCTGGACCGCAAATCTGTTGGATACAAGCGTATATTTCCCTCATTTATTCGTACTACTTCAGAAAAGGGAGTAGGAATTCGGATGAAATAAATCTTTGTTTAGCGAGAAAAAAAACTACTGTCTTGTCTCAAACAAATTAGCTGTTGTTTTCTTAAAATTTGACGTATACGCGAAAACACCATCTTACTATTTGATATAATATTTGAAATGAGTTGAACTCAAGATATTGACTTTAAAATAGATTTACGAAAATCGTTTCCATTAATATTACTGGCTAGTAAGTAGCTTCTTAAAATTTTCGGTAATAATGTTGTTACACTTTTATAATCCAACATACAGAATTATTATTGTCCTATATTTTTTCAGGTAGAAAGGATCAAAAATGGCAGACAGGAAATACTCTCAGCACAGAAAAAGAAAAACGGATAGAGAACTAGAACTATCCAAAGTGAACGGATCTATTGAAAAATTTCTACATCCTCACAGAGGCATCAACTTCAACCTCAGAAAAAGTTGACGATATAGGCCTACCAGACAAGGACATAGAAGTTAACAGTCGAGAGCAAGAAGAACATGTTGTACTGCAAAGGATAGCCTTGAAAATGAAGATGGCGATCAAAGTAAACGCCCGAAAATAGCTGAAGAAAGTATAAAAATAGATTATTAAGATATTGCTTCCTGGAAAGACTTAGCAATAAGTGTAGACAAATTAAGAACTCTTTTGGTTGAAAATGGGCCAAAACAATTGAGCAAAAAAATTTCCTTTAGACAAGAAAAAAAAGGCAATTTTCAGCTGTACATTATAAAAGAAAACTTCCAAATAGACAAGAAGTTTACCGTGAATACCTCCAGTATTCTGTATCAACCGATACAATTTTCTGTTTCTGCTGCAACGTATTTTGTGGAAATTCAAGTTCAAGTACAAGTCTCATTCAGAATGGATGCAATGATTGGCATAACATATCAGCGATTTTGTCTTCACGAAAAGAGTGTTGAACATATTACCAACATCCATTGCTGGAAGGGCCTGTATACAAGTCTGAACAAGATTCAACTATTGATAGTGTTAATACAAAAAAGCTTAAAGAAGAATAAAAATACTGGCATCAGATCTTAGAGCATGTACTATCTCTTGTAAGAGTTATAGGTACACCAAATTTGGCCTTCCATGGCAGAAGTAATAAATGTCATGCTCATGACAATGGCAATTTTTTTGAAATTGTGGAATTTCTCGCCTTGTTTGATCCTATTATGAATGAACATCTCAGGAAGATACAAAATAAGGATAGAGGACATGCCCACTATTAAGGAAACATTATTCAAAACTAACTGACTCAAGTGCTATCAAATGGTATCAAAGATAATATCATTTCATTGGTTAAAAAGGCAAAGTATTTTTCAATTATTCTTGATTGCACCTGAGATATCAGCCGCACGGAACAAATTACCATGATCATAATATTTGCGGACAGAATATAAACTTCAGGAGCTTGTGATTGTCAATTGAAGACCTACACGGTCAGGGTTATGATAACGGGAGAAATATGAAGGGCAAATAAATGTGTTCGCAAAAGAAAATTATGTCCCCTGCAGTTCCGAAATCCTGAACCTCGTGGTAAATGATGCTGTTTCATGTTGCACTGAAGCAACAGCCTTTTTTTTATGTTAAACAACGATTGTATATATTCTTTGCTGCGTCTCCACGTCAATGGGATATACTGAAACGTCAAATACCATTTTTGATTATAAAACATCTGAGTGATACTAAGTGGTCAAGCAGGATCGATGCCTTAACTCCCATCAGATTACAGTTACCACATGTGTATGATGCGTTGTTTTAAATTACTGAAAATTCAACTTTTAAAGGCTCTTCTGGTACCATGACTAAGGTTGAAGCTGAAACAGTAAATGAGCTTAAAGATACATAGGCGAATTTAAAAAAACATAGGAGTCGCTTGGAATTTGAGAGAGTTTTGGTTGATGCTCAAGAGCTAGCTGAAGAAATCAATATTGAGCCAGTTTTTCATCCAGAAATAAGGAGGAGGAAAAGGAAATTGTTCGCTTACGAATCAGAAGATGAAACCAACGCTGATCCCAAAGAGAAGTTCAGAGTAAATTATTATTATTTTGCACTATTGGACACGGTAATTAGTTCTGTAAAAGAACGATTCACACAGTTGAATGAAATTGCAAGATTATTTTGTTTTCTATACAATATAAGTGACCTCAAGATGAAAACTTCCAAAGAACTAATGGATTTGTGTATCAAATTGGAAACAGCTCTAACCCGATGTAGCCCTGGAGAAACCCCATCTTTTCTAGACGACATTAATTCAAAAGCTCTCTGCTCTAAACTTTTAGAAATAAGTCATCGAATACAACAGCAAATTGAAACTCGAATGTGCCAAAACAAGTTAGTAAATGGTTTTCAGATCCTTTTTTACTTTACCGATATCAGTGGGAAGTGTGAAGAGGAGCTTCTCAAAACTCAAATTAATACAAACCTATCTCAGCGCGGGTCCATGAGCCAAGAGAGACTCGTGGGACTAGCCACAATTTCAATAGAAAAAGACATGGCTTAGTAGCTTGACACTTATAGATCTTATTAAAGCCTTTGCTAAAATAAATCCAAGGAACGTACTATCGGATTAAGAGGAAGAACCCAAAATAATATTAACGTTTTAAGAGAGAAATTTAAAAACTAAATAAAATATCATGAACAGTGCTTATTTAGTTATTTAATGTTTGACTAGTTTTATTGTTTAATGTTTAATACAAGTTGTTTTATATCTAATGCATTAATTCTTCTAGCCTGGATGACAGGGGGAGAGAGTGATGGTAGTACATGAGAGGGAGCGGGCATTTTCCAATTCTCACCTAGGGTGGAAAACCATCTAGAAACGTCCCTGGACGGTTGGGTTCCAAATGGGTATCGTGGAAGTGTTTGACAAGACATATAACACTGTATACATGTTTTGGGGATAAAAACTAATTCATGGGTAGTTTACTGTTGACTGATTTTTCAAAAATTTGAAATATTAAAAAAAAATCCCTAAAGCTTTGGTTTCAAACATGTATCTTTGGAATATTTGACATGATTATTAACACTGTATATTTGTTTTCGAGGTAAAACTTATTTATTTTTAAAATGGGCTCAACGATTTGATTTCAAATAGTTAGCTTGGGAATGTTTTAGATGACGAATAACCTTGTATAATTTGTTTTAGGTAAAAATTCAATAAAAAATCTCTTATTGAGGAGTGATTTTTGAAAATTTGAATTATTTTAAAAATGGCTTTAACGATTTTGCTTAAAATGTATATTTGGGAGTTGTTTGACATGAACATGAAAAATAAGGCTGTACACTTGTTTTGGGACGAACATTCTGTTATGGGTAGTTTAGTTATTCCTTTTTTTTTTTAAATTTTTATTATTCAAAAAGATTGTTTTAGCGATTTGGTTCAAAATTTATATCGGAAGACTATTTTACATAATTAATAATTATATATCTTTATATATTTAAAATAAATTCAAGGTTAGTCTAGTTACAGAAAATTATAGAAAATTTTAATGTTTTGGAAATAGACCGTGAAATTGGAATTTAAATTGAAAATCTGTGGATGGTTTTCATGATAGATAAGAATATGCTACGTTTTTATTTTTACAAATAACAAATAATTTTAGGGTAATTTATAAATTGTCACATCCCTGAGCTAAATTGAGACGTTTATCTTAATTTGCATAATTTTGTTGGACCTACGTGACTGGACGCACTGGTTAAGCGAATTTGATGTAATGAATTAGAAAACATTGAATCGGAATGCTGATTTCTCACAACAAACTTGTTCTAGTTGGGAAGTAACGAGGCCAGATAGGGCTATAATAGCCTTTGTTTTACTGTCATCGTGGCTGACACTGTACCAAAATTCTCTTACTGGGTACATATGATATTTAGAAAAACAGAGTCACTTTAACAAAATAGATTTATTATAGTAAACAATTATATAAATTGTCATAAATACAAGTTTCACATGATTGAACACTTAGCACAGAGCAAATTAAGAATATAACATTTACACAGTCTCACTTGGTAGAGTCGAATATTAACAGGTATCCATAAAACTTGATGGACCCTCAGCTGATAAATCCAGCTAATTGAAGGCTATGAAACAGGTGTCACAAAAGTACTACTGCTGGTCTTTTTCCCCTATGGTACTGCCAGAGCATAATATAGTACGTTGATAATTATTAATACCAATACTAAATCAAAAGCCTAGTCACAGGCAAATATAAAAATAGAATTATTTGCGCGGACCCCACAATGAAGCTAGGGTAATTTCCTTGGGTTGCGCCATTAAGCTAATACTCAGCTAGAAAATCTATATCACTTTTAACTTAGACAAAAAGGGCAAAAGAAACAGACATCCTTGGTGGTAGCCTCCAGTAAAAAAACTAATGTTCATGCCGTTTAGGACGTCATGACTAATCAGGAACAATGTAGTAACGAACTTGTGACTTAGACTAAGTCACAACACTAACATACTTAGCCAGAGGCTTTTATGTAAGAACCGTGCCAAATGACACATAAATAAAACTTAGCGAAACATCTATGCTAAAGTTTGACATACCAATTAAGTAAATAAAAAAACCATTCTAGTTGATATATTTCTAGAAACAAAACTTAGCTTCTCTCAAAATAATAAAATATAATTTTTCTTTAAATAAAGTTGCATAATTTACACTACTTTACTAAAGTCCAAGTCGTAAAGACTTGGCCACGATGACTGGATACTAATACCGCAGAATCCGTCGTCCATGTTCACGGCGAATAGGGTTGGGCGACCCATTATCCTGTTGTCACGGCTGAAGGTGGTGAATCTGACGCCGCAGTCTCCATGATCTATCGTGTAGGCGCCGGGCGGCGAATATTCCTGGTTGTCTCTACTCGCTGTGGAACTTTTTTCTCTGATTTGCAATCTGTGGCCGGCCTATATATATACTCAACCTGGCTAGGACAAGAAGAAGAAGAAATGGGGAATAAAAATGTAAAAACAGACAGAAATAAAGGAGGATAAAAGTGGGGAGAAAAGGGAAACAAATGAACCACATCAAAGGTTCTTCAAATGACCACCAATATCGCTGTGTGCGCAACAGGTCTTGGAGTCGATCCTTCACCTATAGTTCTTTTCACCAGCTGAGTTTAGCCACTGCACACGTGAGTCGGCCATGATCGACAACTTCGTGTTTTTTAAAAGAGTTATATCTGCAGACATCTGGCTGGGGTGAGCTTGTTCATAAATATATTATATCATAATATATCAGTATTAATTTACTTATTTAATATCCACTGTTATTTTTATGAGAAGTAAGGATATAGACATATTCTTTTACATTTTTCGTGTGCGTACACCACGTGGCAGGAGTACGCAAGATTATGAGGTATCATCCACAGGGAAAAGCGAAGTGTTAAAGTATTTAGTTCATAAACACAATAATATTAGTCTTCTTCTTTGATATTTAACACCGTAACTATCAAAAGACAATATTTTTGATCAACCACGTGTTAGGAGGTAAGACGATAGGTAACTTTAGTAGATCAGAAGAAATAACTTTAGAGACAGTTTATATTAAATATGCTGATATAATTTCTATCTTGCATAGAATCACGAAAATATTAAATATTTTCTTGTAGCTGTTCATCCATTTGGTTGACAACACATTATCATCTATTTTGGAGGCAGTTACTCTGTCCATCGCTGGACCATAGCAAATTAGAACTTCGGGTCATCAGTAAGTAGTACGTGTGCTAGAGAGCAATCGCCGCACCCACGGTACCGAGTTTGAGTCTGTACGGGCTCACGAGCCGTGTCAGTAGTTCCAACAATTTAGGTTTCACAACTAAGCCTGTTCTTCCACGAGCGCAACAGTCCATGTTCTTATATTTCTTTTATAACACCTTTAACATCACATTTTATATGATCTCTTAGTGCTATTACTAAACCTAAATACGAAACCTCCAGTATCATTTTGAACCCAATCAACTACCTTGCCACCAACTCTAGCCTTCCCCGCAAGCTATTCTGACAGATCTGGCCCACGGAAGGAGGGAAGGCGACAAAATAACTTATTTTTGAAAATTTGAATTTTGCCATACATATTTTATATTTGAACAATTTGGTTTAAAACTTAAATAATTATAAAGAATGATTATTGTGATTAATAAGATGATGTTTGTTTTATTGATTTAAACTTATTTAAGGGTACCTAGTTTACTAAAAACCTATTTTTGAACATTTTCTTTAAGGCTAAAATACACAATATGAGAAATTGTATGCGATTGTATCTTACCATTTATTAAATAAGATATGTAGGCTAATATATACCATGATTTTGGTAGAAAGACAGTTTTGAAAGGCCTTATTTCGTACTAGAAACCTATCATATTATAGTGTTTTGGTAGGATAAAAGACCTTCCAGAAAGGACTTTATAAAATAGTTCTAGAATACCATTTATCTTACCAAAATACTACCATACAGTAGGATTCTGGAAAGATTTGGTAATGGTATTTATAGATGTGGAGACTGTAGATGATAGTGTGGATAGAATTAAATGTTGGAAAACGATGAAAGGGGCCGAATTGGAAAGAGTAGTTGTAATGAGAGTGAAAAGCATGTATGAGGATAACAGGATTTGTGTTAATAAGATAAGAGTGGGAGGATGGAGTTGTTCCAAATAAAAAATAGGCTGAAGTAGAGGAATGTTCTTTCATCACTATTATTTGTAATGGTAATATAAATGATAATTAATAAAGTGGGAGAAAAACTAGGGGAGGAAATAATTAAAGCCATGAGGTTTGCTGATGACTTGATAGTATGGGAGAAGAAGGAAGAGGAAGTACAGGAACAGTTAAAAGAATTGAATGAGGAAGTAAAAGAGTGCGGAATTAAATCTAGCTTGACAAACTGTAAAGTGATGGTATTAACAAGGAGGAGAATAAGGTCTAGTAAAATCAAAATGTTGGATGGAGAAGAGCTGAGAAAATTACAGTACGTAAATTATCTTGGAAGCGTGATTGAGGTGAAAGATGGAAATATA
The DNA here is from genome assembly GCA_902151425.1 of Timema shepardi. Classification (NCBI taxonomy): domain Eukaryota; kingdom Metazoa; phylum Arthropoda; class Insecta; order Phasmatodea; family Timematidae; genus Timema; species Timema shepardi. The sequence goes on from CABFVX010000821.1 coordinate 218,007, forward strand.
GAGGATCTAATGTTAAGAAAACAGAATGGAGTTGCTATATGCATGTGTAAGAGAACTGTTTTGGAGAAGAAAGGTTTAATTGAAATGTAAAGAAGTGTTGTACAGGCCGTACTTAGTACCCATTGTCACACATTTAACAGAAACATAAATATTGAATGTAAGCGAGACTAGAAAATTGGAGGCCATGGGTATGAATACTTATACTTAGCACCGTATCTTACTACCCATTCGGGTTATACTCTCAAGTACTAATTACGCTAATGAGTTAGGAATTTGGAAGGTTTAATTTAGATGAAGTGACCCTCATTTACGTGAAAGAAGAGTGGAAAACATTTGAGCAAAAACCACCTCAGTTCAGCCAAGCGAGATTCAAACCTCAATCTTCCCGTCCTCGGAAGTCTAGCTCAACACGAACCTAGCATGTTAGCTAACTACAGCACTGAGGTGGGTCATGGTCATGAAGTTTGTGAGGAGCATGCTAGTTATCACGAGGAGAAACAAGAAGAGGAATGAAATCCGGCAAAGAGTGGGAATACAAGGAGTATAAAAATGAGATAGTAGAAGAAGCCAGGCTCAGATGGTATGGGTATGTAATGAGGATGGAGTAGGAAAGGATGTAATAGAAAATGAAGGAAATGTAGTATGTAGGGAAAAGGCCGCAAGGGAGGTCAAGAAAGAAATGGGAAGAGTAAATAACAGAAAGTGTATAAAAAGATAAGAATGATGGAATAATAGGGGAAGATGGAGACATTTTACAAAACTTACCCGGCCAAAGGCTGGAAGCAGTTGATTATGATGATGATGATGATGAGTAGGATTCTGGTACGAAATAAGACCTTCCTAAGGGCTTCCTACCAAAATCAAGCTATAGTAATACTTAATATAAGCCTTATAACCTAAACGTAATATGTTTTATTTATCCTATTCTGAAACCAATATACAAGCTCATTGCTAACTTTAAATATATTATACCCTGACCGAATGTAAATAACATGGGTGATAGATACTGATTTTAATACATCAAAGATTGTACTCGTATTTATGCTTTATCACTGGCGCCGAGTCCACGGGGCAGGGCGGGGCCCAAGTCACCCCAAATATTTTGATGCATCTGAATCCTAAACGACGCAACGGTAGCTGACATCACCTTGTCAAGCGTTGGTCCAGCAAGCCCAAGCTATGTTATGTGCACCGGCCCGGATCTATTGTGATCGCAATCAAAACACCACCTACCTTTGTCCCAAAACTCCTCCCCTCACCTTCGACCAATAACCAGTCCTCAAGGTCACGCGCAAAACTAGTAAGTGGCACACTGGCGCCCTGTCCATAACACACTTCTACCCCGCCCCCCTACCCTATGTCATCACCTTGATGTACGGATGGGAAAAACTGCTCCTTTAGTGGAGTAGGAGCAATCTGTTACTGCTCCACCACTGGACCTGTTCTTTTTACCTGCTCCTTTTTGTCAGTCACTATATTCATAACTACTCCCAGCCTAGTTTTTTTCAGCACTGCGTTTACTGCCCGTTCAGGCTATACGCATTTATGTTAAACACGCCAATGTGTTAGGGATGAAGATGGTTGATTCTAGAGAAAATGCGCCCACATTTGTTTGGAATGAGAGTTGAAAACGTTTAGGAAAAGTCACCCTCAGTGCACCCAACCGTAATCGAACCTTAATCTCCCTGTCATCGGCAGTCTAGTCTAATGCGAGATTGAAGTCAGAGACCAGAGGTTGTCAACCTTTTTGATATCGTGGGCCATATGGATTTTTTTTAATGTTTGGCTAATTAAAAAAAAAGTAAAGCAAAAGAAGTGGAGCAATATTTCAATTTTACATTTCCCGTGTAGTAATTAGTTATTAAGTCCATGTTTTGAACAAATTTTTTGTTTGCTAAATATTTTATGGGTTAGATAAAATCAGTCAGTCAGTCACCAAGTGGGTCCCTTTAATGTTAATCATCAACGTAACAATTTATTGTGAGAATACCTCACATACTGTGCTTGTATTGTGGAAATAATGTTTTGTACTACGAAAGCTTTCCCCTTCAAAAATCATTTGTGACTCCCCAAACCAACTCTAGACTAGGCCTATAATAGATAAGTAAAGTTGCGCTGGACCTGATCTCAGCGCTGTGAAAAGCGTAGTGTAGTTAGCTACCATATAGTTTCATATTGAGCTAAACCACCGAGGACGAGGGAGCTCGAGGATCGAATCTCGGTTGGGTGAACTGGGGGTAGTTTTTCACTCTACCTCTACGCAAATGCGGGTTCAAACTTCCCAATTCCTGGTCCATTAGTGCAATTAGTACTTAAGCGCATAACCCAAACGGGTAGTAAGATGTGGTGCTAAAATATATCAAGTTGTTGTGATATATAAATAATATGTGCGCCATATCACGTTTGAGTTTCCATTTTAGAAACAGGCTATGGGAAGGCCAGAGTTTGATCTCGCAGAAAGTCATTTTTGGGGTAGATTTTCATAAATATTTTTCCACTTCCAGCTCTGGAAAATTGAGATAAATTCCCTTAGCAAATCTAATCTATTCAGCCTTAATTCTTTCTTGTGTTAAATATTAGGCATGTAGAATGATGGGAGGCTGTGTGTGTGTGTGTGTGTGCGCGCGTGTGTGTGTGTGTGTGTGCGCGCGCGCACGCGTGTGTATTGTAAACGGACATTTTAAGATCTAATATATATTCAGAGTAAGCAAAACACATCCATTGAATGGTATTCAATATAATAGTCCTTCATCATAGTCAAGCGTATTTAGGGAGGTTTTTCAAATAGACTTTCCATTCTCCCTCCTTGCAAAATGTGGGTGCAATTCCTCTAATTTTGGCTTGCTGTTTAAGTGGCTAACTTGTTTTGTGTGAATGTTATTTATTATGTCAACAAAATATAGTTTAGAGCATTAAATGATATTTAAAATTGTGTTTAATATTACTTATGAATTTTTGTAAGAGCTACATATTATTTCATCAAAATCAAGTTGGGAACATTAAATAATATTTAAAATTGTATTTGATAAAACTGTTGTTTCTAAAATAATTTACCTCGGTGGCGTAGTTGACTGACGCACTTGTTTCGTGTAGTGGCAGCCGGTTGAGGACGGGGGAGTTCGAGGTTCGAATCTCTGTATGGTAAACTAGGGGTGTTTCCCGCTCTCCCTCTACGCAAATGTGGATTCAACCATCCCAATTCCTAATCCGGTTGGACTCGCGGTTCTGCTTCTTCTTTCAATTTGTAGTAATATTTTGTTTGGTTGAAAAGTACACAGAGAAGAGCCAGCCTAGTAAAGATTGTTAACTCTCTAAAAAGAGGGCATAGTGATAGATACCCATTTCGGTGACGCAGTTGGCAAACGCACCAGATTCGTGTTGAGCTAGACTACAAAGGACGGGATAGATCAAGGTTCGAATCTCTGTTGGGTGAACTGGGGTGGTTTTTCCACGCACCCTCCCCCCGCAAATGTGGGTGCAAACTTCCCAATTCCTAGTCCATTAACGTATATAATACTTAAGCGTATTATAACTCGAACGGTTAGTAAGACGTGGTGCTAAAAAGAGAAATAGATAGCAAACTGGTACACTATAGTACAAAGTGGTAATCACTGCTTCGGTGGCCGCATGGTCTAACGCTCTACTCTCGCATTAGGCTATAGACTGATGATGACGGGGATATTGAGGTTCGAATCTCGGCCGGGTGTAATGAGGGTGGTAGTTTGACCCCATACCTGCACTTGGAAGGTTTTGTTTTAACTATTTTATTTATGATTTAACCCCTCTCTTAGTTAAATAAGTACAGTAACACTAATATTTTATACATCGGTGGTCGTGGGGCTACAAGTCGTCAGACTCGCACTAGATTAACTTGACGGGGAATAAGTGTAGTAAAGCCCGAACTGGTAGTAAAAAAACGCTGTGGAAAAACAAGTGTACATATGTCGATTTCAATTTTTATCCAAAGAGACTTTTAGAAAATACAAACTTTTTTCAGCCAACATTTATATAATAAAACTACAGTATCGGTGATATTTTATAGGTAGTAATGGTATATCAAAATAGGTTGCTGCAGATCACTTGTCTTGACGTATGAATACGTGAAATTATATCTAGTGGTTTTTCTATTTGTTCCTATGAAAATGGGACTGTGGTTCGGTGAGACAGTGCTCAGCTGTCATGTTCATCTCTAGGATTCGGGTAGAATTTCGTTGGGGTGCAGTGGTAATAAATCTCGATATTGAAATTTTCGATCTTGTTATAGCTGGTTTATGACTTCTATTATTCTGTTGCCTGTTTTGTAATATAATATTTCGTGTTCATTTATACCTTTTTACTGTGTAGTGTGAATTTGATTATTTTTTAAATCGAAATTTACTTTTATTCAGATAGTGTAGAGTAATTATTGTTTCCGGAAAGTAAGGAGGATAGGGGGCCCGAAATCATATTGTGCCTAGGACACAGAGAAGTTATTTCCTTGTCTGTGGCCTAGGATCCCCAATTTAGTGAATCCACCACTGTGTGTATCTTTCTAGAGAGTGCAATAGTGTAAAGAAAGTAGTGTTTGTGTAGACTGCACAGTAGCTAAGGCATTACTAACTAGAAAGTGTCGTAAATTTGCTGGATTTAAACAAGATTACATCTTTTTTAAATTAAGTATAGTGGAGTTCACTACAAATTAATAGGTGAATTGTATTACTTTTTAGCGCAATACCATTAGTAAAATAAAGAACTCCAAGCAACACGTTGTTTAAGAAAGAAGTAAACTAATAAACTTTTAAAGTTTCTACCATACCCATAAAAACAATATACTAACGTAATGAACACAAGGTTCCATAACTGATATTCATTTAGCTAAAGTGATAATAAATGGATGTAACAGAACTAAAATTACCTGCACTATTGACACTTCCTTTACAATTGCCTTCAGCAGCTCTGTACCATGTGAAGCAGCTTTGTTTTCTTGTATGATGTTTTGTTTGATGGCCTCTATTTCTTCTATAAGTTTACTACGTTGTTCTTTCAGTCGCTTGTCGTTGCGTGGCATATTGGCTTTTATTACGGTCAGATTGTGATATTGAGACTGGATTTCCTTTAACAATCACTCATTTGGTTTGGTGGGGATTGCAATACATAGGTGTTTACTTTAGTTTGATAATAGGCAGGATAGCAGTTATGTAAGTTTAGATTTATTTGATAATGTATTATATACATAATTTTCAATATTTAGGTTGCCTCTATAATCTAATTGATTGGTTGCTAAATAGGCTGCAGAGGATTTGTTAAGATCGCCATTGTATCAGAATATAGATACCGGCCAACAATCTTTGAAGTTTGTTCGAATCCCAGTTATGTCAAATTTAATATTCACGTAGTGCTAAAGCAGCTGAGAAACAAGTGATTCAGAATTAATTGTAAGTGTAGTCCTAAAAACCCCAAAAATTAATTAATATCGAGCGCCTGTATTATTAAACTATAACGACCAGTAAGTTTTTTACCAGTAAGAATTAGTAGCCATGGTTTGCACCCTTTAGGAACTAGAGTAGCCCCATGGCATCTTTGGTGTTAACTGACAGCTCACAGCTGACTTCTGACATTCAACATTCAGGTATAGACCTAAATTTTGACCGTCAGAACTGACAGTTGCTAAAAACATGTTTTTGCAGATCATATGGTTCGGCGTAGGGATACATTCTCTAATGAAAGTGGTTCGTTAAGTTAAAAATTCAAAGTTCAGATCTCTGTACAGACATATTTTTTCAAATAGGTATTTATGAAGTTGTTTGTTTGCATAAGTGAAATTTTAACATTAGTTTTAAAAACCTTGACATTCTGTTGGTCCGAGCTGTAGCGAGCTATGGCTATCGATAGAAGCGCTGCCAGTTTTTCTTTATCTCGTTCATACTGAATCTGATTTACTATCGCCTTCTTTTGCTCGATTTCTGAACATTTCAGTCGCATTGAGATTGTTTCTTGCTTTCCCATTTGATGACAATACCTCTCATTGACTTCAGACAAGAGCAGATTTAATTCGTCGATGCTTTTGTGTTTCATTTTCAATTGAGGTAGTTCCTGCTTTTCGACCGCCTTGGCTTTCTCTAACTCATCTTTCAGCTTGTGCATATCTTCTTTCAATTTAACATACTTTGAACGTGACGCATCGATTTCACCCTCTAAACTTTGTAGCCTTTTAGAATCTTCATCAAAAATTTTCTGAATTTGTGTGTTTATTTCTTTTGTGCTAGAAATATTTGTTTCTAACTCCGATATCTTTCCCTGAAACAAAAATACAATCCCCTCTCTTGAAACTTTTGTTTAAAAAGAGCATATTCTTTTATTATTATCAGGTCTGAAATACGTTAGTATATATATTTTGTTCGGTTTTCCAAAAAGCTAATATCCTAACCACTATACCATTTTTATATTTTTATTTTAAAATCAAATATTATTCTAAGACTTTTTAAAATATGGACATTTTTGTTTGTAATATAATATTTTTATGTTTTAAATTAATTTATAGCTTCGCTCAGTTGTACATAAAAGTTGTTATAATTTTATGTTTATAAACATAGACCTATCGAAGAGCCCAATATGAATTAATTTATCTTAAATAAATAACAAATACTAACACACAGGTTGCACATAGCTGTAAATTGATTACGGGAATGTCCGTATGAAGGTGACCACAGCCTTAACCTTGAAATATTAATGAAGAGTGACTCTGAGAACGGTACGCATCTCTGGATAGCCCAGTGGAAGAGAATTGACGCGCTAAGTCAAAGATCACGGGTCCGATCCTGATGTCGATGTCTCATTTTTAAACTAATTTAATTTAATTAGATATCTAAGCTTAAATTACATACAGAATGACACGATGCCTTTGGCGCAAAGGAGGACAAGTAGTACTCCCAGGGGAATATAGAACATCAAAGGAAAATGTAGGACGCTATAAAGTAAGAGCACAACACGAACTTGTTAAAATTCACTTCACATACATACATACATAAATACATATATGCATTCATACACACATACATACATACATACATACACATATACACACATACATACATACATACATACATACATACATACATACATACATACATACATACATACA
>CABFVX010000822.1:1339-35919 GCA_902151425.1 Timema shepardi
CCCCCCCCCCTAAAATTATTGGCTGGCTTAGGCCTTGATTGATGGTATATTTTACAATCTTACCAACAACAGCTAAGCTACCTTCGAATCAATAGCCAACAGTTTTCTCACCAAATCCATGTTTTCAAACTCTAATTTTGTTCTAATTGTGAACATCCACAGTGTTAACTATGTGGTGACGATTAATTAATATTTAAAATTCTTCTATCTTTTTTTCTTTCGTATTTTTTAAATTGAAAAATGACACTTGGATACGGGAATTGAACCCAGAACCTTTGACTTAGTACGTAAATGGTCTAAACACTGAGCTATCTAGGAGTCGTCCCGTGCCCAGAGCCATTATTTTCATTCATATTTTAAGGCAAAGTCTGTGATGGACGTGAGAGCGGAGAATCACCCTGAGAACGGGGCGATTCCTGGATAACTCAATGATTATAGCATTGGCGTACTAAGTCAAAGGTTCCGGGTTTGATTCCCGTGTCCAGATTTAAATTTTAAATTTAAAGAATACGAAATTAAGATTCAGATTTACTATTGACAAATTTTAGAAAACTTTTCAAAAATGCTCAGATCTATCTCAAAATGGATAGCTGAGAATTGTGTCAACTATAAATAGGAATATGTTTCTATATTTACAGATAAAAGAAAATTGAAGTTGTTTTACAAATAACTAAAGATTGAAAATTTAATATTTGTTCGAGAATATTTGAACAATTTTGTTCAAATGTATAAAAATGAAGGGTGTTTATTGTAATAACAATATGATGTGTTTGTTTTTAAGAGGAAGACTTACTTAAAGGTAGTTTACCGGAAACTTATTTAAAAATAAAAAGATTGTCCCAAGCTTTAAAATGAAAAAATTAGTGCGATTGTGTTGTACCAGTTATATATATATCTATGTTTCTGTAACAATGTCTAATATTTCTAGTCGTAAGTAAATGTCTCTCTCTCTTTATGTAAAGGGGTAAGAAAGTCTGTGAAGTGCACTGTACCATTTTTTTTACAGGGTGTTGAATACACTAGGAATTCAACATAACAAATTTCCCGTTCACCTTTGAAATAAAGCAAAGGGTTCTAAATTAGAACACTACATTACTCCCTCCAACTCTTGCCTGGGGCAATTTTCACCAAGCTATACGTAGCTGGTGGAGATCCCACCACCCTTTTCTGTAGACGAACAAACATTTGTGTTTGCACGTGATGAATGTGTTTAAAGGATGTTGTTGTGGGAAGGGGGTAGGGGGGTGTAGACTGCACATAATAGTGGGGGAAAGGGGGATAATAGTCTTTCCATACTACAAGTTAAAACTTCTACACACACTGCTTTGATTTGTTCTTTTAATTTTGTTTTTTTAAATCAAATATTTTTTTTAGAGCAACGTATTACTTACTACCGGCTCAGGTTATACGGTTATGTATTAATTACGCTAATAGTTTTAAAGAAGGTCATATTTATGTGAAATGTACCCGTATTTGCGTGAAGTGAGTTTGGAAAAACCACCCTCAGCATATCCGACCAAGATTCTAATCTCGATCTACCTGTCATAGGCAGTCAAGTCTATCGCCAGAGTGGTGATTTAGACCATGCGTCCACTGAAGCGGATTTCAGTTGATTGAAAGTAATTAAAACGCGTGGGGTATTAGTGATATGGGTCTCGTGGCAGTGGAAGGGTTGGCTCAGTGCCTGTGAGTTCGGACCCATCATTGTGTTTGTATCCCGGTCAGGTGTACAGTGGACGATTTTGTTTGCTGTAATTTAGTTTCTTATTTCCTTCTACCTCCAGACGAGAACTTGCTAATTGTAATATTTTTATTCCCGCCATTGTAGCAAAATGATCTTCCAGTTTTTCACATAACGGGCTTGTTATGAAAATAAAACTCTCTTTTGCCTCCCACTGAACATAAAGAAACATTGCAGGTGTGTGTCACGCCGTTAGGATGTAACGCCGTTGGCGGCGTTATATCCATCCATCCACACGCCAATATTTATCACACCCGTATTTGATGATGATAATATAAAATTTATTAATTTTTTTTTTGCTCTTGACTCACAACGTTTTGAATGTTAATGTATTTTACAACCTAAGATTAGCCTTGGCGTTAAATGGATTGATAAAAATATATGACCCGCTTCGGTGGACGTACGGTCTAACGCGTTACTCCCGTGTTATAATTGACTGCCACAGACGGGGAGACAGGTTCGATTCTAGTTGAGTGCACTGAAGGTGGTATTTCCTTTTTTAGTGTTCCACTTACCTTCCACGCAAATTCGGATGCACTTGCTCTCAATTAAACTTTCATAATCCCTTAATAATTACTGTAATTATTACATTGGCGTATAACCCGGACGGGTAGTAAGATTCTGTGCTAAAAATAAAAAAAAGTTGTACGACTAAAACGTAATTGTTTAAAAATCATAAAACGTTTTTACTCAAAGTTTTTTAAAATTTTGTGTAGCCATTAATATATATATATATATATATATATATATGTACAATAGCTTTCAGTAAACTGACTTTTTTTCTAAGAACGAAATTAGATTCTTATTTACAATGCGAAATACTCCACAGAAACCGTTTTAGGATCAAATCATTTAAGACATTTTCAATAAAATTGAATTTTCAAAAATCTGTCATTAGTAAACCACTCTTAATTTTAGGGCAGTAAACAAAATTATCACTTGACCTTGATGTACAAAATTTAAATATCAAGTTTGAACTTAGATCAAATTATTCCGGTTGTAACCTCAAGTTAATTTAGACAAACATGTAAGCCCATTTTTTTGCATCCCGGACCACAAAAAACGTAGTATTCATCACAATTTCAAGATTAAAATTCACATTATTACAATACTTTGTGAGAAAGTTAAAAATAAATTACATCCCAAATCCCGATTGGAATATGCACTACGGTGACAACATCAAGGTTACCCAACGAGATTTTTTTTTATGCAAGTAAAAAGTTTTGAATAAGTTTGATCAAATTTAAGAACTTTTATTTTCTCCTCTCGTCTACAATTTCTTATAAATCTTCCTTCTAGCAATTTTCAAGAGATTTTAAGTATTTCTTTTATTCCTTTTTCTCTGATGAAAGCAATCTTTTAAATGTCTAAAGGGCATCTATTTTTCTCTTACTTTTCTTTCACATATTTTGAGATTGAATGTTTCAATGTTTTGTCCTATTAACTTCAAGACCTGCGATATAGTATAATCACATTTAAATAAATAAGGAATCAATCGAAAACCAATATTCTTCATTATACCTTCTACAAACTAGTTTATGCAATTAATGTTTGTCAATTTCAACGATTCACATATTATTAAAATATATTTATTTATAAACCTAAAATTATTGAAGACATTGACTTAAAAAATTCAAATTCACCAAAATATTAAAACTTTTTTATATTATTAATTAAGTAAATAATTGTTCCAATATTTATTTTACTATAGTAAACAATAATAATGATTAAGTCAATAGGTTTCTGAACTTTTGTTTGTTATCAAGCGAGAAATGTTTGAGAGAGGAAATTAAGTTTTCAGAAAACGTTAAAAGTAAAAACAAGGGAAAACGCTTATTCAAAATAAAAATAAACAATATTTTTAATAAGTAATGACGTAATTGGACATTAGCATGCATGGATTTTAAAGTTTTTTTCAAAAATTTACTTGTATTTAACGTGTACTTTCTGACCCGAATGATTATATCAGAACACGACCTATAAACTAACTCAAATCTAGGATAGACACAACACAGCCGATAATTAGTCACTGTGGAAGGTGAAGACCACATTTCACAAATAATAGATTTTTTTTGCCACACCGGGAATCGAACTCGGAACCCTTAACTCAGACATGCTACCGACTGAGCTAAGGGTTCTGAATGTATTAGTTATATAAATTTCCAAAATGTGATATTATTTAAACTAACTTAGTTTGTCTTCTATAAAGCTTTGTGTATGTTATGTTTTGGATAGTGTACGGAGTGACGTCACACGTTCAGCCAATCAGATGTGTCTCCATTTGGCGCTACTTTCTATTTTTTTTATATTGATTCTGCCTATGAAAACTTGTAATTATATATTGCCTGTAGTATGATAGCTAACGATTTTTTTTTCTATGTTGGCAACTTTGTATTTATTTTTTATTTGTTTTAAGATAGCCTTTCATTTTCTGACATTAAAAAAAATATTCATCTCTCTCTATAACAAAGGGCATAAAAAAATCCTGAAGAAATATATCCATCTTAGAAATTTGGGTTTTATTAAACACAATTCTTTGTAATTAAGATTTTTAATTTCAACCCTTTGTTTGTGTCTAAAGTGCGTAAAAATTGAACTATGTCGAGTGTTTTAAAGAAAATTATATAGGCTACTATTAGTTCTAATAAAAGGAAACCTCACTTTCTCCTTTAAAAAAAGTAGGCCTACATGTTAAGAATTATGTCATATTCTCATCGTTACTACAGTTTTAACATTTCTCTCTAGATTTAAAGTTAAAATATTACTCATAACTTCTCCTTGTATTTGAAGTTGATATTTTCTCTTGATTATCAATTTAAAAAACAAAATAATAATTCCTTGTATAATATTACGTTATATTCATGAATAATAACCGTAGCTCACGTGATTTTAAAACAACAGTCTCGCAACATGTCACCATTAAAAATTAAAAATAAACCTATAAAAACGTTGCTCGGAATATATTCAAAGAATGTCCCAGCCAAATTTAGTTAATATTGGTCCACGCATTATGCAGTCAGAACTTTGTGGAACAGACATATAAAATGCCAAGCGGTCGAGCTAACATAACTTCGTTCCACTCAGTCGACTTTAAGAATTTAAGTTTTACATAATTATTATTATTATTATTATTAGCACCGCGTCTTACTACCCGTTATACGCACTTACGCTAATGTGAAATGGTAGGGTGATTGTGAGATGAAATGAAGGACCTACAGTTTAACGTGGAATCCGAACCACGGTGGAGGCCTGGTATTCCCCACATTCACAAGATGTCTTGTCAGAGGTGAAGGAAGGGTTTGGTAATCAGATAAATCTTTGCCGGGACCGGGGATCGAACCCCAGCCGCCAGCATAGAAGTCTGACACCTTACCCCTAGACCACCAGGTCACCTTTTACATAATTAAATTGTGAAAATCTCCTTCAATAAAAGAAATAAGCGTTCGAATCCCAGTCTAGTATATTATTATTATTATTATTAGCACCGCGTCTTACTACCCGTTCGGGTTATACGCACTTACGCTCATGTGAAATGGTAGGGTGATTGTGAGATGAAATGGAGGACCTACAGTTTAACGTGGAATCCGAACCACGGTGGAGGCCTGGCATTCCCCACATTCACAAGATGTCTTGTCAGAGGTGAAGGAAGGGTTTGGTAATCAGATAAATCTTTGCCGGGACCGGGGATCGAACCCCAGCCGCCAGCATAGAAGTCTGACACCTTACCCCTAGACCACCAGGTCACCTTTTACATAATTAAATTGTGAAAATCTCCTTCAATAAAAGAAATAAGCGTTCGAATCCCAGTCTAGTATATTATTATTATTATTATTAGCACCGCGTCTTACTACCCGTTCGGGTTATACGCACTTACGCTCATGTGAAATGGTAGGGTGATTGTGAGATGAAATGGAGGACCTACAGTTTAACGTGGAATCCGAACCACGCTGGAGGCCTGGCATTCCTCACATTCACAAGATGTCTTGTCAGAGGTGAAGGAAGGGTTTGGTAATCAGATACATCTTTGCCGGGACCGAGGATTGAACCCCGGCCGCCAGCATAGAAATCTGACACCTTACCCCTAGACCGCCAGGTCACCCAGTTTAGTATATTCAAGATTATTTTCAATAAATTCTTTCTCACTTTCTCGTCACATAAAAGAGGGTAAATTGCCTTTAAATATCTTCCTCGCCACTACTTTATTAATTTTATTAAATCCTTATATCCCGGTCAAGAAGTGCCGCGTAAGACGCAGAAAATACAAGGTCGATAGAAAACCAGCTTTTGACATATATTTATATAACCCCACCCTCCCCCTTCAACATCCCACGACCCTTCCGAGTCTTACGTTACGATAAGAGAGATTTCACTACCTACGAACGCGACAAGGAGATATATTTTTTTACGCTACACTTCCCACAAGATACTTTCGTTATTCCCACATTCCGACGAAATAGCTTTTCGTAGAATATCCTCCCTTCCACCCACCCCCAAACTTTCTTGCAACCTTTTAATGTCACCGCTAGAAAATATGTTTAAAAAAAATTGATTCTGCCTCTGGGGGATGCAAACACTTGGTGTTTTATTTTCGCAGACCAAACTACTTTATCTTCTACGCACTTTCATAGCAAAGCAGTAAATAATGTGGTAAAGATGTAAGATATTTTACATAAAATATCTGGCTTAATATATTTTAAGCGTAATAAGAACAATATTTTACTGACATTTTGTTAGATTTATATAGAACCTAAAATTAAACATATAAAACCTATCTAATTTTCTACCTCCCACATTACAGATTTATTATTAATATAGGTGACCTGGCGGTCTAGGGGTAAGGTGTCAGACTTCTATGCTGGCGGCCGGGGTTCAATCCTCGGTCCCGGCACAGATTTATCTGATTACCAAACCATTCCTTCACCTCTGACAAGACATCTTGTGAATGTGGGGAATGCCAGACCTCCGCCGTGGTTCGGATTCCACGTTAAACTGTAGGTCCTCCATTTCATCTCACAATCACCCTACCATTACATGTGCGTATAACCCGACATAATGTGCGTATAACCCGAACGGATAGTAAGACGCGGTGCTAATAATAATAATAATAATAATAATAATAATAATATTAATAAGCCAGTCATAGTTTTATAACGTTTGAAAAAACTCTTCACAAATGTATTCAAGATTTTTTTTATCTATACGAAGAGTAAAGACAACTGTTCGTCGTATGCGGACGGTAAAACGCCCAGGTTAACGTTTTTTGCATACCCAAATCACAGGGGTTATAACAAAGCTCTACAGTTCCAGCATTTTGTAATTTCAGTGCAAATAAAGACCTCAACCACGCTATTGGGACATTGGTAGCGTTCATACAGTCACTGATTAACGTAAATTATATCTCATCATAATGTAAATAATTGAGATTGATATTTTGAAGAGAACTAAGATAACGTTATAATGGGCCAGAAAGAGACAGGGTGTGATCAGGTGGCCTAGATAGAACTAGCTCAAGATAGGGAGATTTTAAGTGGACTGGATAGAACTACCTCAATATAGGGATGAGGTATAATGAGGTGGACTGGATGGAACTAGCTCTCAAGGTAGGGATAGGGTGTAATGAAGTGGACTGGATAGAGCTAGCTCTAAAGATAGATATAGGGTGTAATGAGGTGGACTGAATAAAATTAGATCTCAAGATAGGGATAGGGTGTAGTGAGGTGGACTGGATAGAAATAGCTTAAGATAGGGATAGGGTGTAGTGAGGTGGACTGGATAGAACTAGCTCGAGATAGTAATAAGGTGTACCGAGGTGGACTGGATAGAATTAGCACAAGATAGAGATAGGATGTATTGAGGTGGACTGGATAGAACTAGCAAAAGATAGGGATAGGGTGTAATGAGGTGGACTGGATAGAGCTAGCTCTCAAGATAGAAATAGGGTGTAATGAGGTGGACTGAATAGAACTAGATCTCAAGATAGGGATAGGGTGTAATGAGGTGGACTGGATATAACTAGCTTCAGATAGAGATAGGGTGTAATGAGGTGGACTGGATATAACTAGCTCACGATAGGGATGAGGTGTAATGAGGTGGACTGGATAGAACTAGCTCACGATAGGGATAGTGTGTAATGAGGTGGACTGGATATAACTAGCTCATAATAGGGATGAGGTGTAATGAGGTGGACTGGATAGAGCTAGCTCACGATAGGGATAGTGTGTAATGAGGTGGACTGGATAGAGCTAGCTCACGATAGGGATAGTGTGTAGTGAGGTGGACTGGATAGAGCTAGCTCACGATAGGGATAGTGTGTAATGAGTTGGACTGGATAGAGCTAGCTCACGATAGGGAGAGTGTGTAATGGGGTGGACTGGATAGAACTAGCTCACGATAGGGATAGTGTGTAATGAGGTGGACTGGATATAACTAGCTCACAATAGGGATGGGGTGTAATGAGGTGGACTGGTTATAACTAGTTCAAGATGTGGCATACAAGTTTTCGGTGATTTTTTAAAAATGTTTTACCATCCAGGCAAAATCTTTAACAGGAACTTTAATATAGATATACATAAAAATCAAAAAGACTACTACGTACTTAAATTAACCAGCAAGAAATAATTTTATAAAAGTAGTTTCAACGGTTTTGATTTAATTTAACTTATTAAGAAATAATATATTATATAACAGGATTACTGCATTGATGACACGTACAAAATATATCAAAGGGTGTCCGTTCTAATTAAATTGGTTTGAATTTTCTTTATTGAGTGATATTTATAAACCTATTGACATAGAAAGCTTCCATATTAATTTAAACATAAACATTGAGGGTACTTAACCTAAACCCCACAAAACGATTGATACGGTTTAGTATGAGCACTATATTCTACAACTTTTAAATAACTCTTATTATGCAATTAATAATAATATTCTTAGCACACCAATCATACAAAAATAATAAGACTTGAAACTAATGAATAGTATTTTTTAATGTAAAAACGTGGACCAAAACAGTGAAAGTAAACTAACAATTTATAAATAAATTTTTCAAAAGAAATTGAAGTATAATAAAAAGATTGACTAGTGATGAGATCTTTGTAGAATTAAAATTTAGAATGTTACATAATTTAAAAAAACACAATTGTTTGAGAAAATATTTTAACCAAACAAAAGATTAAATGTGCATAAGAGTTGACTAGCATGGAAATTTTAAGAATTGAAAATGTTGAATTTTAAATAAAAGAAATTATTCAATATAATATATAAATGTTGAAATGTATTTATGAAGAAATTTTAACCAAACAAGAATTGATGAATTATATTTAGAAATAGGTTATTACCTTATTGGACCACTTCACACAAATCAAATTGTACCATTAAAGTAGGTCTCAAACACTAATAACAAATAGCATGGATATCTACTTCGGTGGTCGCATTATCTAACGCTCTACTCTCGTGTTGGACTAGACTACCAAAGACGGGGAGATCGGGGTTTGATTCCTGTCGGGTGCACTAAGAAGGGTATTTCTTAAATAGTTTCCCAATCTTCTTCCACGCAAATGCGGATGCCCTTCCTCTCAATTAAACCTTCCTAATTCCCAAACCATTAGTGTAATTATTAGTACATAAGCGTATAACCTGAACTAGTAGTAAGACGCTGTGCTAAAAAAAAAATAACATGGCAAATTTGAATGTTAGATGTCAAGTAAAATACCATACATGATTAACAATAGATATTGATAGTAAGTCGTAATAATACGAAAGTTATATAAAAAAATAACTAATAGTGCATTATGAAATATAAGTTCTCCAAATCTTAAAACTTTATAGTTCATAATGCCTGATTAACTATTCTTTTTATTTAATTTTTTGACTTTTAGATTTCAAACTTTTGTACTATTACGACTTATTATCAATACTTATCGTCTATAATGTATGACATTCACATATCAAGTTTGAAATAAATCTATCGAACCATTTTGGCTATAGTCCCGGACATGGAAACAAACAGAATTGTAAGACACTTTTTTTAGTTTTGGGGCAAATAAGACGTACAAATCTATCATTATCTCGAAGTTAAATTTGTAACGAATATAATACTTTCTCTACATCAGGGGTCGACAATCTCGATAAGTATTGGAGCTCCTTTCAAAATGCCAAGTTGTTTAGCAAGCTACTAAGAATAAAAATTTGCCTATCACGTGTTGGCTAAAATTTTAACGTGTATAGAGCAATTGGAATCAAACCTTTGTTCAATTGAGGTGTCTGGGGGGCAGGGGGTGGTCTCTGTGGCTTGGATTTGTAATTGTAATGAAAATAGCGTAAACATATGTTAATAAATATCGCACCAAAATGATCTTTGTAACCCGAAGATACCAAAAGGATTATTC
This sequence comes from Timema shepardi, assembly GCA_902151425.1. Taxonomy (NCBI): domain Eukaryota; kingdom Metazoa; phylum Arthropoda; class Insecta; order Phasmatodea; family Timematidae; genus Timema; species Timema shepardi. The sequence continues at coordinate 11,471 of CABFVX010000822.1, forward strand.
AATATTTTTTAAACAAAATTGTATACAAAAATATATTTTAAAAAAAATTCTTGGTTTGGATCTTACTGAGAAGAACGCCGTTCACTTTCCTCTACCATCTATTATATGTTTGGTTTTTAATTTGTCACTCCCATTCGAATGCAGTTATCAAGATATATTTGTTTTCCACCGCCTTCAGTTGGAAATTATGACTCAAACAAGTAGAGAACAGAGTAGTGACTTCACAGAGAGTAACACGAACCAGAACCATCAAGACCACACATATCCTGAACTCGAGGGAACCCTCTTCAACGATTAGTAACGTTGGGAAGTTTGAATCTAAATTCCTCCCGTGAGCTACCGGTGGCTCGCGATCCACGATTTGGCGACCCCTTCTCTACACGATAAAGTGAAACTTAGAAGATTAGCGGCAAATTTTATCCCACACACAAAAAAAAAAGTTATATTTGAGTACCCTATTATTTTATCGTGATTTGAATTCTTTACCCTCAAGTTCAGGATTCAAAACCAAATTAGTAAGCGCTTGGGTCAGTCAGTTCTATCCACGAGTGGTTTTAAAATAATTTTCATAGAAAATCCTGGTGTATTCTCTCGAAATTCGCCTTTCTCCTATTACGTTCTGGGATCAGTTGGTGTAATTTACGAGTTGATCAAAGCCAGACGTGCCCGAGGATGAAATATCGAAGCTCAGTTGAATCAGAAATGTTCTCCCCTCCCCCTCGCCCGCTCCACAAGAATTGAAGGCAAGTGAGTTGAACAATGTGGAGAGATAACAAATGTTTGCGATTTGTTTGATGGATAACGGTTCAGACAGATCATTACACCCTCTATCTTCTACCCTTAATGACGGAGGGAGAAACGGACGGTGATAGCGAGTGACAAATAGCGACAGCAAGGGGGAAAAAAAAGAAAAAAGATAGGAACTTTTCAGTGGTAGCTTAGGCAAGATTGTGCCAGGATCTGGGATGACGCCGGGTGAATATCATTCTATTATTATCAAGGTGTTAAAGTGGGAATGTAGGGTAAGTGAGTTATAGGATATGCTTTTTTTTTGTGATTTTTCTAAGAAAAAAAATTTGTTTGGCAAACACAAATCAAATATTTATCAAGTAGAAACATAGAGTTTAATTTTCTTCGCACGGTGACCTCAACAACTTGTTAAATATCTGTCAAGGGTGTCCCGGTGTGGCAGGATATATTTAGACTAAGACATTTTTAGGTAGTGGTTCTTTGTTAATGCCACCCTTAGGAATTGTAGTTGTATGCGTGTATGTGTGTGTGTGTGTGTGTGTGTGGACAAAAGTCAGACCTCAGAACAAATTATTACTCATTTATTAGTATATCGTTTCAGACATTTATTAGTTTTATTTCATATATTATCTTAGATTATGTTAAGTTTGGTTAGGTTAGGTTAGGTGTAAAATATTCAAGTAAGTCACTGCTCAAACCAGTATTAAATATAAGCCCATCTAAATATTCGAAGGCTTTTGACATGATAATATGCTAATTAATTGTCTCTTTTCCTTTCTAAGATAGGATTTTTAAAAAACAAAAACACTGTTGTTTATGTGGTGATGGCTTTGGTAAATAACTAAGGGGTTAGAGTTTGAATTAGGTAGCACCAATATTCCTGAACACGAATTTACAAGTCAATATTAAAAAGTATTAGACCACTGTTGAGTGTCAAAGAAATGCCGTTCTTTTGACTGCGTGCCGACGCTGTACTAGAGTCTTTCTTGCGTTAAGACTAATAATATCATAGACTATTTATTTTTCCGCTTACACCGGAACTAAATGACAACTTTCTCTCTACATTTAAAAAGTTTCTCATCTAATAACGTGGTGCTTCGTACTATTTATCTAATTAATTGTATGCCTACACTTTTTTTTTCTAGCCTTCTTTGATTTGACCCCAAAATTCCCACGTCACACCCTTCTTAGCGCACCAATGTGCCGTGGCACACCGGTTGAAAAACGCTGACCTAAAGCGTCACTCTCGGAGTAGACTTGGTTTCCAGTGACGGAGAGATTGGGGTTCTACTTCGGGTCGTTTATCCTGAAAAGGTCTTTCCTGAATAGTTTCCCAGTCATAATACACGCAAGTGTGGGTATATTTACCCTAGATTATACATTTTTTATCCCTACAACTTTAGTGTAAAAATACGAATAACCCGAACGGGTAGTAAGACGTGGTACGCCTTGAATAAATAAATGGTACAATGAACCGCACAGACTTTCTCGCTACTTTGCCTAGTAAAAATGGAAACATTTCCTTAAAACTCGTAAGATATGTGAAACGAAATAATGCACATGGTAATAGAAACGTATAGTAATGGAGAAAAAAAAAAGAATATCGCATTAAATCAAAGAACATGCATGAAATGATAGAGACATAAATACATTATATTTTGTTCTGTGCATTTTCAACTCCTTATTTCCAAAGTTCAATTTACCATCTTTTTTTGCCTATAGTTCATAACATATTTATTTTATAAAGTACTCTTTCAAATAAAAGTTGTTTATTTTTAAGAATACTACAAATTTTAGGCAATAAGCTATCTCGTATATCAAAGAATTTGTGAGATAATATTAAAATTGTAGATTTCCGCTAATGTAAAATACCCTCAAATTAATTTTCATGGGACAACTAGAGGTGCTATTTTGTTTTTTAATGTTTTAAAGTTCTTGTATAAGAGTTTTAACCAAAATTGTCGGAACATAGTCGGTGACCTGGTGGTCTAGGGGTAAGGTGTCAGACTTCTATGCTAGCGGCCGGGGTTCAATCCTCGGTCCCGGCAAAGATTTATCTGATTATCAAACCCTTCCTTCACCTCTGACAAAACATCTTGTGAATCTGAGGAATGCCAGGCCTCCACCGTGGTTCGGATTCCACGTTAAAATGTAGGTCCTCCATTTCATCTCACAATCACCCTACCATTACACATTTGCGTAAGTGCGTATAACCCGAATGGGTAGTAAGACGCGGTGCTAATAATAATAATGTTGGAACATATTTTAAGAAAATTGATTGTACCTCTTTTCACGGTTAAATAAATTACCATTGATATTAGGGTTGGATAGATAATTCCATGAACTCCTCTAGGAAATTTATTAAAACCCTAGATACAGAATATTAGTCCGATCGGTAAAATGGTTTCATCTCCAGGCCGAGATCCAAACACATAAGGAACGACACTTCAAACTTCACTTTTTCTGGTTCATTGGGCCATAAAACGTCGATAACTATCAAATTACCGATTTCAAATTATTTGTGACAATCACAATACTTTCTCTAAATGAAGGTTCAAGATTTTTTTAAATATAAATGTTTAAAAAAACGTAAATTGCATACAAAAAACTATTTTTTTTCTAAACTACACTAAAGTGAAACAGTCTATCAAACCACTATTTTTTTAATATGGTTAAAATGAAAATGTCTATATGCATATTCTAAGCACCAACTTGCTTAATTATTCATCTCGTAATTCAAATACTAAACAATTATAAATTACATTTAGAATGTTTCATTATTAAAGCTTTAATTATCTTTATTTTTAATGTTTTTAAAAATATATTCTGCATAGGTTTTAATTGACTCTTAATCCCTACATGCCTCATAATCTGATTATATTATGTTGTAGAAAACTTGAAAAAAATATTATGGACAAAGAGTGCATGAATATATCCTTCAAAACCATTCTAATTTTGTTTTAACTACATGTTTCAGTGACAGAACTGTCTAAGGCGTCACTTTCTTGTTAGACTAGCTTGGTGATGACGGGGAGATGGGAGTTCGAAGGGTTTTTTTTTTTCTAAATGGTTACTAACCCTCTTTCCACGCAAATGTAGGTAGATTACCTCTAAAATACTTCCTTCCTCATCCCTACCCCATCAGAGTAATTATCATACATGTGTATAACCTGAACAGGTAGTAAGACAAGGTGGTACAAATATAAATATTTTATTTGAAAATGTCAGTTCAACATTGTAATAAATTATTCTAGATTCAATATGAGTAATCATTTTCTTTGGTGGCCGTATGATCTAACGCACTACTCTCGTGTTATACTAGACTCTCAATGACGAGGAGATCGGGGTTTGAATCTAAGTCGGGTATACTGAGGGCGATTTTTACAAAATGGTTTTAAACTCTCCTTTCCCAGTCATTATCATCTGGTAAATTTGTTGGTGATAGGGAGGATGAGGTTAAAATACCAAATATGTGTACGGAGGGATTTTTTTTTCACAAAAAGGTTTCCTACTATCCTTCCACGCAAATTGTGGTACATAACATTTAAATTTTACCCACCTCATCCCTAACTTATTAGTGTAAATATGTTGGATGAGTAAGGAAACATTGTGCCGAAAAAAAAAGCATTGCCTTGAAATTTCTGATGACCACATAAATAAAATTGTGAGAGGAAGTATTTAGTAAAACCCTCCTCGGTGGCGTAGTTGGCTAACACGCTTGTCGTGTTGAGCTCGACTGCTGAGGACGGGGAGATCGAGGTTCGAATCTCGGTCGGGTGAACTGGGGGAGGTTTTTCCTAAATGGTTTTACACTCTCCCTCAACGCAAATGCGGGTTCACTTCCTCTAGTTCAACCTTCCCAATTCCTAATCCATTAGAGTAATTAGTACTTAAAGCGTATAACTCGAACGGGTAGTAAGACGCGGTGCTAAATATTAATATTATTTAGTAAAATATAAGCTATAGTAACTTGAAACCAGATCGTATCTGTAGGACTATCAGTTCATCTCTTTCATGTCTAGAAGTTAGTTTTTTTCCCCTTCCCGAGAGCTTGTGTTTACTTTGTAAGTTAAGTATATTATAACATAAAGAATCATCTATAGATTTCTTTGATATAAAAGCACGTATGAGTTACATATCACATGTAAAGCCACGTCCACACTATGCCTGCAACAGGGCCAATGCGGCACTACGGATTTAGTGTGGACGCTTGTGTTGGCCTGTGCCGGTGTGGCAGGACATATTTAGACTAGGAAGTTTTTAGGTGGGGGTTCTTTGTTAATGCCGCCCTCAGGAATTGTAGTTGTATGTATGTGTGTGTGTGTATGTGTGTGGACAGAGGTTAGACCTCAGAACAAATCAGAACTCATTTGTAAGTGTATCTTTTCGGAACTTTATTAATTTGATTGCATATATTAGCTTAGGTTAGGCTATGTTAGGTTAGGCTATGTTAGGTTAGCAAATATTCAGGTACATCAGTGCTCAAACCAGTATTAAATATAGGCCCATTTAATTATTCAAAGGCTTTTGATATGATAATATGCTAATTAACTGTCTATATTTTTTCCGTCCCAAAATAGGATTATAAAAACACAGGTGTTGATGCAGTGAAGGCTTTGGTAGATAACTTAGGTGTGGGAGGTTGAATAAAGTAGCACTAATATCTCCCTGTTCCGAGATGCAAAACTAATGTTTATTTAAAATCTTTCATGGTCTCGTTTGCCTTAGCCTAGAACAAGTCACCTGTAGACTTCACAAATGTGAATGAGCTGTCAGATTTTAGAAACCAACTCACCAATCATATCTTTAGCGTGTGAGCTGTGGCATAATCCATGTGTGTTCGAGTGTGTGTGTGTGTGCGCGTGTTTGGTGTAAACATTTTTTACTAATTTTATTTTATTTTATCTGTCTGTTTCCACTGTTGATCTAGATATAATTTGTTCAAGTTGATTACTGTTTTTGTTGCTGATTTTTTATGAGTTTATCTCATTTCAATATTTTATGTTAATGTGTAGGTTTTTCTTCAAATACTTATCTCCTGTGTTTTATTTTATGTTAATTTTTATTGATAAATGCCATGTAATATTAAATTAACACACGGTTAAATGTAATAATTCCTAGTCGATATTGAGATTATTAGACCACTTTTGGGTGTCAAAGAGATTCAATTCTTTTGAGAGCGTGCCGATGCCGTACTAGAGCCCTTCTTTCATGCAGACTAATAATATCCTGGACTAATGTTTTCCACTTACACCGGCATTAACAAAAAATAAAGAACATTATTTTCTTTCCTACCACTTTGTTTTTTTGTTAGTAGGATTTACTGAATCTCCTCGATTGTTCAATTGGCACGATTTCTTACTATCTTAGACGTGTAGTGGATTATATCACCAACAATACATATTGGAGAGTTAAATCATGGCCACATGTCATATGCTATCATTTTTACAAACGTCATTATTATTATTAGCACCGCGTCTTACTACCCATTGCCCTATACGCACTTCACTAATTTAATATGTAATGGTAGGGTGATTGTGAGATGAAATGGAGGACCTACAGTTTAACGTGGGGTCCGAACCACGGTGGAGGCCTGGCATTCCCCAACATTCAAAGTTGTGATTAATACACGTCTTGTCAGAGGTGAAGGAAGGGTTTGGCAATCAGATAAATCTGTGCCGGGACAGAAGATTGAACCCCGGACCCCCAGCAACAGAAGTCTGAAAACTTACCCCCTAAACCACCAGTTCAAATTACAACCGTTATTACTTAATCAAGTGTGTTAAGAGTAGATAGAGATCCATGCACTACCTCCATATTTATATAAAGTATAATTGTGTATTGGCGGATCTCTTAGGGCATTTAAACGTCTATGATGCAATACTGTATGAATATATGAAAACATAGCTATAATGTACTTTCATTTGTTGGATAAAGACCAGTAGAAATATAAACTAATGGGCACATTAAATTAATCATTCATTTATGATTTCACTCCATTTATAAATACATTTATGTGTATGAGAAGAATTAGACCACATATTGTGTATGCTCATTTGACAAATAAAGACCAGAGAAAATGTATATTTATGGACATCCAGACATTTTTAAATAATACATTTATAACTTTACTTTTTTTTTATCTATATACTTGGATATGTAGCAGGAATGATAGACAAAATACCACAAACGGCCATTTGACGAAGAAAGACCAGTATAATTGTGTATTACTGGACCTCTTTAAAGACCCCATACGTCATACCTTAGTCATCAATATACTAGTATCGGTAACAGGATTAGTAGACAAAACATTAAGTGTACTTATTTGAAATAAAAAGACCAGCATAGTGTGTAGCTTTAATTATTTTATCTATCAAATCTAAAGGTAACGGGTAACAAAAAAAATCCACAGAATTTGACTATAAACCAGGAAACCAAAGATGCTGATGTAGACGACGCGAGAAAAGATAATGTTTTTACAGTTTTTGTAACACAATTTTTTTGTTATCAAAATAAATCAAACATTGTTCCAGTGTAAACATAGAGTTTAGTTTTATTCATATGGTGTGACCCCCAACATTTCTTTAATAACTGTCAAGGGTGTCTTAAGGGTTTATTGATAACCTTTTCTCGTCATTAAAAAAAGTTTTACCAAATGCCACCATGCTCATGACAGATATTCAACAAATGTTGATATCAACATGAGAATACAATTTAACTCTTATGTTTATACAGGAGATATATTTGATTTGTCTTTTTCCAAAACAAGTTTTGCTCTAAAAACTGAAAAGATACCGCCCCATATATCGCGTCCCTTACAGTCCCCCCATAAAATCTCTATACTATATCCGTGCCTTATGTCCAGCTTCGCCAATAAATGTGTACTTGTCTACTTTATGAAGTCGTTATACGTCTATGACGGCAGATTTATTCTTCAATACTCCCGGGAATATGTCGAGCGAAAAGTGGGACATGGTCGACCAAGATCGATGGATGCCCTCTTGACGTAGAAAGAGCAAGTGTAGAAGTGGGTGTTGATGACTCTCTTACCACCATTACACTCTCCGGGTCAGGTTTGCTACGTCGAAACAACACAAGACCAATAGGTATGGTCCATTACTTATAAAAGCTTTCACAGTGTAGATCGTAACTAAACACGGTGGCTAAGGGTCTTGGATGATAAAAAAAAAAGTATGATGTTGAGATGACGGTTTTCCCTTTCACGGTGGTAAATTAACAGACAGATACTGGGTTTTGTGTTTCTCCTAAGGTAATAACTGTTTTTATCCTGCGTTTTAATTACAATCAGAACCCACATCGGTGGCCGCGTGGTCTAATGCGCTACCCCGCTACCCTCACAGTAAACTGGACTGCCGATGACGCGTCATGACAAGAAGATTGAGGTTAGAATCTCTGTTGGGTACAGCGAGGATCTTTCCCAATCTCCTTCCACAAAAATGCGGGCACACTAACTCTAAATATAACCTTCCACATCCCTAAAAACTGTTAGCGCATAACACGAACGGGTAGTAAGATGCAAGGTTAAAAAAGTTAACTTTCATTTGACCTAAATAACATTTATTACCATGCACAAAGTGTTTTAATAACATAATTTGACGTACACTATACGTATTTAAAAAAATCCCCCCTTCAAGTTAAGTCTTTAATAATCTATGTGCTTTTATTCAATTTATAAATGTGACATATCAACATTGTTTTGTCAAAATTAACGTTTAAAGATATTTTCTGCTAACACTGACGTCACTCTCTGCTAACATGACGTAAATATATGAGAATAAATTAATAATCTAGTCACGTTTACGATACCAATATTTTAGATAAGAAAAAAAAAGATTGTCTTACGGTTTAGAAATTACGACTCACTGTGTGATTTATATGTGTCTGGGTGACCTGGCGGTCTTGGGGTAAGGTTTTAGACCTTTGTGCTGAGGGTCCAGGGTTCAATCCTCGATCACAGCACAGATTTATTTGATTGCCAAACCCTTCCTTCACCTCTGACAAGACGTGTATTATATTAATCACATCTTGTGAATGTGTGGAATACCAGGCCTCCACCGTGGTCCGGATTCCACGTTAAACTGTAGGTCCTCCATCTCATCTCACAATCACCCTACCATTACACATTAGCGTGATTGCGTATAAACCGAACGGGTAGTAAGATGCGGTGCTAATAGTAATATATATTATATATATATATATTTGTATGGACTTTGTTAAATGGGGGAACACCCATTCATTCAAGGCTGTAAGGACTCAAATTGTCAAACGAGCCAAAGTTCTGCCATGGCGATGTTTATATTGACTAACCAACCTCACGGGGAAATAAACTTTGGTGATGTTATTCCGGTGTTTATTTTCTCACCACACACTTCGGTAGAGGAATTTGACAGTTAGTGGCCACGTGGTGTACATATTGTGTGTACTTGAACCCTAGTCTCGTTACAATGACCGTGTGCAGTGGTTGTAGCTTCTGTTACATTTCCATAAAACACACCACTAAAAGCCCCGCGTCAGTGTCCGTTCAACATATTAGATTACAACATGTAAGGAAAAATTACTCTATTTATTCCAGAGGAGGTATTTCATGCTCTCATCCCTTATGACGATCCGACACTTTTGTTCAGTCAGTTGAGTGTCTGTCTACTGAACTGAGGGTCCCGGGTTCGATTTACAGCATGGCCGAACAATTTATCATTTGTGAAATGTGAGTTTACTCTTTCACACTGATGAATTAACGGCCAGGGGAATGTATATTGTGTCTGTCCTAGTCTTAAGTTAGATTATAAGGCATACAAAGCTACGACAGGCCTGGCCAGGCGGTAGTGGAAAATATATGACTTGAATAAAATCTGACCCAGGTTGTAAACAGTAATGGATGTAAAATAAGATCCCTTGGGACAGAATTGTCAATGTGATAGGTTAATTTACATAATAATTATTAATATCATGCACGTGTAAATTCAAAAACATGTTGCCAAAATAATGACATAAAAGCAACCACATGTGAATCATTGGTCTTGTCAAACTTGAACTACTTCTCAAAAAATTTCTTTCGCATTAATTAAAGCTTTAAACAGAAAATACAAAATATCTTACACTCTTATCAAGATTTATTTTTAACCTAAATAATAGGATCACATTTTTAACTACAAAAAAAAGTGGCTCAATATGGAAAACCGATGTCGTTGAGTTTTATTACACGGGTTTATTAAATTATAGAATCTAAATATCCATCTTATCTCTACTGAGAATTGACAAAAATATATTCCAAACATAAAATATCAATCAAGAAATAGAGCTTCTTTATAAGTTCCCAAACATCGGATGAAAAACTTTGAAAAATCATTTGCCTTTCAAGCGGCTAGGTTTTGGAATGTCAAGCTTTAAAATCGGTGAGAATTTTTAGAAAACAGTGGAGAGTATTTATTTTTTGAACATCAAATGTTTATACAAAACCTTAAATAATGTAATAAATTTGTAGCAATTTTATCTCAAAATAAGTTTGTCTTTTATAAAAATGTTTTCTTAATAAGCTGCCACAATAAATTCAACGGGCGCATTCTAATTGCTGAATAAAGCATATCTGTCAGCGAGCATTCATTTAGCGCGCGTTCGAATTGCGGCATATATTCCTGTCAGCCGGTGCACATGAATTGAGGAGCAACCTGTAATCCCATTAAACTCCTAACCCCTAACCTAACCGAATCCAACCTAACCTCCATTTTATATTTTGAACAAAGTAATTATGAATCCAATTTTTACTCTGCAGTTCATGTAAGGTTATTTACCGCCCTAGGATGTATCAGTCCGCAATTCGTGTGCACCAGATTCTACTTTGTATTCCAGCTTACATTTATATTAAGTATATATAGTTAAGGGTGAGTAAGGTTAAATTTAGAGGAAATGTACCCACATGTGTGAATTAGAGTGAAAAACCATTTTGGAAAAAAGTCTCAGTACACCCGACTGGGATTTAAACCCCAATATCCTCGTCATTAGCAGTTCAGTTCATTGAAAGAGTGACGCCTCTGACCATGCGCCCACCGAATCGGGCATTAGTTTTATAATCATCTAACTCTAACACTCTATTAGAAAAAGTACTTGAATTATTGCACCCAAGGTAAAAGGAGGATGATAAACTTCAATATAGCATCATTTGCTTCGGTGGTCTAAGGGGTTACTCTTAACAGTAGAATAGACAGCCGAGGACGGGAAGATCGGGCCTCGACCCCGGTCGGGTGCATTGAGGGTGGTTTTCCACTCTCCCTCCACGCAAATGTGGGTTCACTTTCTCTAAATTAAGCCTTGCTTATCCCTAACCCCATTAGTATAATTAGTACATAGGCATTTAACCTGAACAGGTATTAAAACGTGGTGCTAAAAATAATACTCGTAGGTGATGCTACAGAGAAGAACAATGAAAATCAGTGTTATGTATCAATGACTAACCGGCCTCGGTGGCGTAGTTGGCCAACGCGCAAGTTTCTTGTTAAGCTAGACTGTTGAGGACGGGAAGATCGAGGTTCGAATCTCGATCGGGCGAACTGGGGTGGTTTTTCCTAAATGGTTTTCCACTCTCCCTCCACGCAAATGCGGGTTCAATTCCTCTAAATTCAACTTTCCCAGTTCCTAACCTATTAGCGTAGTTATTAGCTAAACGTACAAACCGAACCGGTAGTAAGACTCGGTGATAAATAAATTAATTAATTATATCAAAAATTAAAGTCATACTCGCTACGACATGTTAAACTTTATCAGGCTTTTAAATTTTCATTAATTAATATGTGTTATGTTTAATTTGGTTCATAGCCCCATCGCCAACGCCAAATATGCACTCCAAATTTCTCCAAAAATATGTATCTCAACTAACTTACACTCCCTAGACATATATATGAACCTATAAACGGTCAACCTCGATGATAAATGTAAGCCAACAAACAAATTGTTTTTAGAAAAGAAAAAAATAACATTGTAATTTCTCTTTTGTAATTTTTAGATAAATGGCACGACCTACATTTTTTTCCTTATGAATTTAAAAACCTCCCCAAAGCCATACATTTAAATTTCTCTGGCAGACTTGTTGAAGGCCACTTTGTAGGACACTTCCAGATTACTTTCCCTCTTTATCACCTTCCTTTCAGTAGGTATTACCATATTTCAACTCGTCAACACATATAGCCCTTTTTTTCCCACCCCTCCAACGCTTACCACGTGTGGACCATTTTTCATTACCATTATTACTCTTTCAACTTCCCAGTCAGGTTTTCTTCTTTATAACGCGCGAAGGTAAAATTATTGTTTTTTTTTAGCACCACGTCTAACTACCCGTTCGAGTTTTACGCTTATGTACTAATAACCCTAACGGTTTTAGGGATTAGGTAGGTTATATTTAGAGGAAATGTACCAGCCTTTGCGTGTAAGGACAATAGAAAACAGTTTTTAAAAAACTCTCGGTACAACCAACCGAGATTCGAACCTCGATCTCTCAATCATCGACACTCTAGTCTACCACGAGAGTAGTGCCTTAAACCGTGCGGCCACCGAAGTGAGTTAAAACACTTATTTAAAGAGGAAAGTTTTATAAACGAGTTATATAGTGATCGCTATCCAATCATACCAAGATTTACAAAGACATAGACCGTTGTTATGGTGGCTTCATTGGGGGCTATATTGGAATATTAGGGAAAGGATAAGTTTAGAAGATACTTCCCACCTTTGGTAGGTCCACAATTTACTTTAAAAAGAGGGGGAACACAGAGGGATATGTAAATTAAAAGTTTAACACGACTAAAACTACCAAAATAAGTAAAATCTTACTGAAATCAAAGACAGTAATGTGTACATACCTTAAAATTATTTAATGTTGGTTTTTTCCCCTTGATATTAAATTTTAATTATTCCTTTAAAATAAATAAAATGAAAGTTTCAGGAAGAAAACGGGATGCTCTCCATAACTCCTCCCCCTTTATCTACTCCTGTTCTACGAAAAAAGATTCATTGTCAAGAACTAAGGAATGAATGGAGCTATCTTATATTTTGAATTTTTCTATATCGATAGTATTTGTCGAAAGCTGGTAGCTGCAAAGCCTAGGATTCGATATCTAAATTATAATATTATAGTTTTAATTTTTTTTTATCACCGCGTCTTACTATCTGTTCAGATTAAACACATATATGATAACTACTCTATTGAATTAAGGGTCAGGAAGGAAGCATTTTAGAGGTAATCTACCCTCATTTGTGTGAAAGGAGAGTGGGAAACCGTTTAGAAAAAAAACAACCTAATTAAACCCAACCAAGATTCGATCCCCGATCTTCCCGTAATCAGCAAGACAGTCTAATAAAAGAGTGACACCTTAGGGTGAGACCATTCGCACACTGAAATGGGTTTAGCTTTAGTTGTTTTTGTAACTCTCGTAAGCACAGGTAATTTTTACTGTAAGCGAAGGGACCGTAGGAGTTAGAGATAAGGAAAGTCTAAAGTTGATTTAAAATCTATAATACTGTGGAACCTGACAATTCGAACTTCCGTAATTCAAAATCGTCTTTAATTCGAATTTTTCGCCCACTCCCTTGAATTTTGTATTTAGCAATGTTAAAAAATTGTGGATAATTTTAATTTTGTTTAGGCTTATTCGGAATTTTCGTAAGTTGTAATGAACTGTGCAGTAGTTGTCTTCCTAAAACCTAGTTGCGGTGCCCTGTTGTTATATTTTTGGAAAAGAGGTTACGTTGGAATGCGGTCAGTACCCTTCTTCACGCCCCTCTCCATCCCTCGCTCACCCATACGTCTTTGTTTACACGTACAGTTATGTACTCCGTTAATCAAGGTCGAACCTCTCGAGCGGTTACGTGCGCTGTTCTTAGTAATTCGGTCGTAGCGATATTCTTGTGACGTGCGAGTTTATTTTGTTTAATACATAGTGTACAGTTGTGTGTGTGTGTGTATATATCGTGATGTCACCGTCCAAGCCACAGTCCTATAAACCATTTACTTTGGCCAAAAAGGTAGCGGTGATAAAGGAAGCGGAAAAGGCAATTCCTTTTAAGAAACTTATTTAATTCAGATTTTTGAATAATTCAAATTTTTTCCTGGTACTTTCAAGTTAGAATTATCCAGGTTCCACTGTATTATATTGAAACACCTAATAGATACACGTTTTGATTAATGCGTCAAATACCATTTAGATGTAATTGAAAATTGACACGGGAATCAAACGTAAACCTTTTGACTTTGCTCATTTTGATGGAGCTTAGCACGTTAAGCGCCGTTCAATCAAAGACTTCAGTGATGAGGTAACATGTACAATCATTAATCACATTAAGCTATGTTACTTTCAACCAAATGTTCCAGATTCAATCCACTTGTCAAACTATCACATTTCAACAATATTGATATTTTATAATACATATGTAAATGGAGATTTGAAAATTCACAGAACAAATATCAGAATTTTAACTAGATTACATAGTATATTTTTTCAGGATTATTTTTGGTGATTTAAAAAATACTTTTTAACAAATTTCATAAAATGTTTTATCAAATAATTTAAATAAAATATCAATTTTCACATTGTTTTATTTTAAATAATTAACCATTTCAACCGGAAAAAAATAAAATGTAAAAAAAAGTTTATAAATCCGCCATATGAGATAAACCATAAGGCTAAGCCTCTGGCTATTTACCTTGCATATATGTTACTTTATAACAAGTGTATTTACTACCCACACTGATAATCACGATTAAAAAGGCATCCTTGTCAGACCCAATTTGCCTTTGATGGAAAGGTCGGGGATCCGAAATATTTCCGGGTACAAAAGTGTATTTAAATGACCCAAAGTTCTAAAGTGGAAATCCTATACCTAAAATTAAATTAATTTCCCCTTTGAACCATCATGCTTAATTTTATGCTACCAGCACGGTTTAATCTATTGAACTTTGAGGTTCGTTGTTTAATATCGATCGGCTATAACGAAGTAGTTTTTGCTTTCAACTGCTTTCCCACCTCTCCTTCTAGAGAACTCTAGTGTTAACCTCTTTACCACTCTGAGTTAAATTTAAACTACTTTATGCTTAAACTTAGTAGTAAATCATGTTTAACCATACGTTTCAAAACGTTTTCCGGATAATATCCATGAGTTTTACTAAAAAAAAAAAGTTTCCCCATTCGTTTAAAAGCGTATTCCAAATAATATATATGAATTTTAATAAAAAATACTATCATAAGTTTCATAAAGTATTACGGATAATATCCAAGAATTATACTTACAAAAATGTTTTACCTGTACCATGTGTTTCAGACAGTATTGCGAATAATATCCAAGAATGTAAAGTTAAAATAAAAGTATTTTCTCGTGAGTTTCAAAAAATATTCCAAATAAAATCCAAGAGATTTAATTTAGAAATAAAAAACCCCCATAAGTTTCAAAACGTATCCCGGATAGTATCCAATAGTTTTAACTTTTATTTAACAATAGGCTAAGTTAAACGTAAGGGCTATTAACTAATTAATGTAAATGATAGTAAAGGACTATAATTAGATGTAAACGGTCACCGCATGGACTAAAGCGTTACTCTCGAAGTAGATTTGATTGACAATAGAGGAGATATTTGTGTTAAAATCCCGGACGGGTGTACTGGGGGTTGGTTTTCATTAAATGGGTTTCCAATCTACCTCTACGCTAATAGGGTACACTACTTGGAAATGAAACCTTCCTCGTACTTAACCTCTTAACGTAATTAGTACAATTGCGTTTCATCCTAACGGGTAATGAGACACCATGATTAAAAAAAAATATGGCTTGGATTAAAATGTTTTAATCAAGTCAATTTCTCGAAAGTGTAAAGTGTAAAATGTAAAATTTAATAACACAGCACATCAACATAGTATTTCGCATCGATTATGTTTCATAAAGGTTTGTCTCTAACTGCACGTAGGCTAGCTCTCTAATTTAAATGTGACGTACACTAGCTCTTAATAAATATATTCCTACATGTCATAGAACTAATTATATTTTATAGCACTTTGTCTTACTACCCGTTCAGGTTACACGCATGTGTACTAATTACTCTAGTGGTTTTAGGGATTAGTAAGGCTATATTTAGAGGAAATGTATCCACATTTGCGGGGAGGGAGAAAAAACATTTTGGAAAAACCACCCTCAGAACACCCGACCGAGATTCGAACCTCGATCTCCCCGTCATCGACAGTCTAGTCTACAGCAAGAGTAGTGTGTTGGAGCACGCGGCCACTAAATTTGGTACGAGTAAAGTTGAATTTTGAGGGAGTGTACCCACGTAGAGGGAGGGTGGGAAAACAATTTTGAAAACACCACCCTCTATACACCTGACCAGCGTTCAAAACCCGATCTTCTTGTCATCGGCAGTCTAGTATAACACGAGAGTTACGCCTTAGACCATGCGTCCACCGAAGCAGGTATTAATTTATTGACACTACCCATGAGCATAACTATTTTTATCTTTAAAAAAAATTATAATATGGTTTTTTATGTACCATTAAAATTACAGTAGTTAACTTTTACGGATTTAATCGATAGAGTGATTGTGCCCAGAATTGCTAAGATTATTATATTATAATATTTAGCACCACGTCTTACTACCCGTTCGGGTTATACGCTTTAAGTACTAATTACTCTAATGGATTAGGAATTGGGAAGGTTGAATTAGAGGGAGTGAACCCGCATTTGCGTGGAGGGAGAGTGGAAAACCATTTAGGAAAAACCACCCCCAGTTCACCCGACCGAGATTCTAACCTCGATCTCCCCGTCCTCAGCAGTCGAGCTAAACACGACAAGCGCGTTAGCCAACTACAACACCGAGGCGGGTAATTGCTAAGAAAACAAAAAGACCGCTTTAGTCAATGGCGCCTTAGATCAATCGGCCATCAAAGCGGATGGTTCAGCCTTCATCGGTACCAAATTTCCTGTTCCCCGGCTTTTAAGAAGAAATTCCCACTTTTACACACACTTTAAAATCTATTATCAAATTGTTAAATTTAATTTTTTAAATATCGACCACTGTGAAATCATGCCCATTGGTGTAAAAAAAACAGGCGTATTTGAACTTGACGCGAATATTAGAATTTGTGCTTATTTACTCAGTTCACTTTTTCTTCTTTGCAAAGACCTATTATGTGAGTCTCCTCACACTTTCTATTCCTCTTTACAAATCTAACTTCTATTCTACCCGAACACGCCTCGGTGGCGTAGTTAGCTAACCCGCTAGTTTCGTGTTGAGCTAGACTGACGAGGAAGAGGATCGGGGTTCAAATATAGGTCAGCTGAACTGGGGGTAGTTTTTACTAAATGGTTTTTCTATTCTCTCTCCACGCAAATGCGGGCTCACTTCTTCTAAATTCAACATTCCCAATACGTAACCCATTAGAGTAATTAGTACTTAAGCGTATAACCCAAACAGGTAGTAAGACGTGGTGTTAAATAAAATAAAAGTATATTCTCTCTTTTTACTGTTGCCTGGGCTCGTTCCTGGGATGGTCTAACTATACTCTATTCACGGTAGGAATTACTCTCTGAAAGCTCCTTTTTCCTACCAATATCCTACTATATAATAGATTTCTGGTAGGTAAAAAGGCCTTTCAGAAAACAATTCCTACCGTGAACAGACTTATTATAACTGCTGCTACTATCAAAACCTTTCAGCATAAGCTTGTTCAAAATCTGCGAGAGACTCTCGGTCTCTATGATAAGGTAAATGTAGGTGTACAGTAAGAATGTGTGTGTAAAGTAAAATTATTATTATTATTATTACTACTAGTAAACCCTTGAGAAACTTTCGCACATTCAGCATTCCCCTTTCCCCCCGCCCCTCCGAAAGAAAAAAAATTAGTCTTTTGTTGGGTTGTTGAAATTAAATACTCGGTGAAGTGTATATACAAAATAGCAAAGAGTTTATTTTCGGTAATTGATACAAAAATATTGTTAGATTTTTCTTTTAAATTAAATTTTAAACAAACAATGTGTTTTAACGTAATTTGAGTATGCTCTGTCAAAGTCGGTAAAAGATCCTGTCCACTGATTCATCGCTGTAGGCTTTGTATTAGTTGAGAAAAAGGGATGTTGACAACAGAAATAATATATAGGATTATTATTATTATTATAAACACAAATGGATTTAATCTATAAAATTACCAGATATCAACAGCATTGTTTTATTTTTAAACTATTTGCCATCTACATCAAGATATGTTATGTGTATTATAATGACATGTGAATTTACTTTAACATCCATTACTATTTACAACCTGGGTCAGTTTTTTTTGTAAGTCATATATATTTCCAATACCAGTTTTCTAGGCCTGTCGTAAGTTCATATGCCTTATAATCTATCTTAAGACAAGGACAGGCACAACATTCAGTCTCCGGCAGTTTATTTATCACTTTGAAAGGGTAAACCCACATTTCACCAATAATAAATATTTTGCCATACTTTGAATTAAACTCGGGGCCCTTAACTTAATAGGTAGATACGCTTAGCGACTGAGCTAAGATGTCGGATTGTGTGTGTGAAATGATTGTTTTTTTTATCTTTTTCTCCTTTATTAATTCTTATTTCATTAATTATTTTATTTTAAAATGTTCATAAATGTACAATTATTATTTATGTTGGCAATATTTTTGGACTTTTTATTGTTTTTGTACAAATATTATAAACTAGTTTTTAGCACATAAGTATTAAATATATGTTCTTTATTATTAAGTGGGCAAAGTGTAAGAAAAGGCTCTGGCCTTAATTTCATCCAAATAAAGAAGGTATTATTAGTGCGATTATTATATCAAGCGTGTAGCTAAATGTCTCAAATTCACAATTATTTCAGTATATTATTTTGTGAAACTACTTGTTTTTTTTACCATTGTTGTTTTTTCCGACATGAAAAAATCCCGGCGCTTTTTTTATAATCAGATATTTTCCAATAGGTTAGTTAGGTTAGTGGGAAGTCCTAAGTTAAACGAGTTTTCTTTTAACTTCAAAGTTGTGTACTCAGAAAACTTGGTGAACAAAAGTGTAATCCTTCCCTTTCGGCAAACAAAATACTTCAGGGAGTCCTATTTTCGACTAGTGTGCTTTCAGTGAGGATTTTCCTGGTTATTTGTCGAGACTGGTTGGAATATTTTCCCCCCTGAATTTGAGAGGAGTGCTTAGCTGACCCAAATGCCTCTCTCCTCTTCTGATGATGTCACCTTCACAATACAGAGCTTTGCGCCGAAGTACGACAAAAGATCCCGGGATGAAGGTAAACACGGCAAAAATACTTGGTTGTAAAATATCACTACTTCAAATTCTGAAGCAGGCTTACTTTAGCTTTGCCTTATATTGAAAAGATGAGAAATGTCGTAATAACTATCAGGTTTTTTTCATATCATATTTTAAAGCTTGTAATACATTTTATAATAGTTTTAATAAATTTTAATGAAACAAGTTTTACTCGTTATGGGTGACCTGGCGGTCTAGGGGTAAGGTGTCAGACTTCTGTGCTGGCGGCCGGGGTTTAATCCTCATATATATATACATACATAAAGGCGAAAGCCCTGACTCACCGACTCACTCACTCATTCATCACTAATTCTCACACTTCCCACAAAGCTAGAGGGCTCAAATTTGGCACAGTTGTTCCTTATAAGCTAATTAGGAAAAGTAATGATGTTTCATTCCAATGTTTTTTGATTAAGGGGGTAAAATTGGGGTAATTACCCTAATCAACAATATTGTTTTATAAACTCTTTTTAAGCGTTTAGATCCAATAAGTCTGTTCTAATAATGCCTTTGAAAAAATATAGCAATTATTTTTAAACCCGTAAGGGGTGGTAAAAAAAGTGAATACAGACAATTAATTAAAATATGTAATTACGTTTTAATATGCTACTCCGAGAAACGGTAGAAATCTGTAGTTTATATTTTGCTTAATTTTGTGTTGTTTGTAGTGTTTGTGAGTGAGAGGGCCCGGCCCAGGCTGGTGTGTGGTGGGGAGGGGGAGGGACCTGTGCAACCACGCTCAGCTGATAACGCCCCAGGCAGTAAGAAAGGGGGCCTGCCGAGAATAAAAAACACACATGAGAAACGATACATGGTCACCTCTTTGCGGTGTTTCTCGGGTAACGCTAAGAACCATGACATTAAACTTCAAACAAAAATTAATTTTCATCAAAAAATAAATAATAACACAATATCCCGTGCGAAGAACGAGCATTCAGCTAATATCTTATAAATTTCCACATTACTTTTTAATCTAGCCTAAAAGTATGCAATTAGTATAATGCAAGAAAGTAGGTAAGCGTTGACATTAAATAGTACAATGCAGCTATTAGGATACATATAGGATTTAATTTTTTATATATTATATTAATGTTATAATTTACTAGGTTAATTCATTTGTTAATTTTTTTTATCGGTTATGGAGTATTGTGAGGTATATCTCGATTTTATTTACTATTTTCTAATCATTTGATACATTTATACGTTTGGATATACGTTATGCGATTAGGAGCGTTAACTTATGTGAGACAGTGCTCTCGTTAATTTTTTTCAATATTTCAAGTACTGAACCGACTATGTGGCTACAGATTCATAGTTCCCTGGTTCGATCCCCGGCGCTTCCAAATTTTCTGTGAAGCAGCGGATCTAGAACGGAGTCAACTCAGACTTGTGAGGACAGCATGAGTGGCTACTTGAATAAAAAAGTAGCGGCTTCGGTCTAAAAGACTGAGATTAGCGGCCGGAGGACTCGTTGTGTTGACCACATGACACCCTATATCCACAGAAGTTGGTACTATCTTCACTAACAGACGGTGACCCCTCGGTCAGTACGGCTCGATTGAGGACTGATACCATGCAGTTTTTTAAAGGGGTTGGTGGGAGGTGCGTCAGGCCCATTTAGTAGGGTTTGCCAGTGTGTGGATAGGCGGGGTTCGAATATCGGTCGGATGTAGTAAAAGAGGTGTTTCCACAAAATGTTCGCACTAATGCGGCTTAATTTCCTCCAAAGTCTATGTTCCTCACACATAACACATTGTCTTAGTTAAATGCAGATACACCAGACGCGACGCAAAAAAAAAATCAAAAAAAATCAGGATATCTTTTGGTGTTTAAAACCGCGTCTTACTATCATTTGGGGTTATACCCCTATGTACTAATTACACTAATGGTTTTAGGATTAAGGAAGGTTTTATTTATAAGAAATGTACCTGAATTTGCGTGAAGAGTGGAAAAACATTTTGGAAACGAAAACTTTGTACACCCGACCAAGATTCGAACCTCGAGCTTCTCATCATTGGCAGTCTATTATACTGCGTGAGTAGCGCCTTAGATCATGCGGCCACCGAAGCGGGGTTTCAATATTATTGATAACGTGATTACCGGAAACTAACTAGACTCGCCATTTTAACGAGTACATTACTCTACTCGCATAATACCACCCTTGTTCTAAAATCCTATTGTTCCTTTAAACAAGAAGCTCAAGGAAGGGTTTGTATTTCATGATCCGAGGGAATAGATCGTATCTACGTAAGGTAAGGCATTGTATGAAAAGGTAAATGTATCGGTTTAGTTAGGATAACAACAGGGTGTCTAGAAATAAATATTCTAATTTTGTTTGTGTAAAGTCCGTTCACGATAGGTTTTTACCTGGATGACAGTTCGAAAATCATATGTTTAGGTTCTGGGTTGCCAACACTTATAAAAGATCACTGTTTTGTTATAAATGTAAAGATCTTTAATTAACTGTTATAATTATATTACATTTTAAATAATGTAAACTTAAGTATTTTAATACTAATTAATTTTTTTAAATACTTTCTTTTTACCCAAACCGAAACAATATTTTAAACATAATTAAAAGTACTTATTTTTCGTTTTGGAACGTTATTGATTTTGTGTAATATAGTTCACACATCAATACCTATTAATACAGGCATCGTATTTACTTGGAAAAGAGAAAATTGTTGTCTTTTTTTTACATACAATAAATTACTTTATGATTATTTTATCGTATTTTGAAATATTTAACTGAATAAAATCTTTTCATCAACTGCGTGTCTGCATCATTGTAAAAAACTTGTTTACAATCATATGGTTTAGATTCGCCAGTCGCCATCTTGAAGCTATGTTCGTTAGAAGTTTTTGTGAAAGGGGTGTTAATATATTTTTTTTAAGCGGAATAAAACTATAAATAAACTAACATCTGTTTTCATTACAGTCATCCAAAGTGATAGATGTCAGCTGTTGGCGTAGTGATATATTAGGGACTACTTCTATTAACATTTTGAGCTGTCATCCAAGTAAACTTAGGTCGTGAATGAATTATATGTGTGTGTGAAACATAACACTCGTAATCATGCGCGAATCCATGATTTTCAATTTCAAATCAAATACTAATATTTATTTTTAATTTTTAACCCGAATCGATTATTTTATAATGAACATATTTCGAATAGAATCAAGATCTTATATTTTACTATTAAATGTTGTAATATTCAAATCAAATATTTAATTAAGTCCAATAAAAATAGGAGGTAATTAAAATAGTTTAAAAAAATAATGAATGTATAACTAAGATTACGAACCGCTTCAATAGCCGCTAGTCTAAGGCGTCAGTCTCGTAATGGGCTAAACTTATGATGAAGAGGAAATAGTGGTTAGATCCTTGTCGGGTGCATTGAGGGTGGTTTTTCGTATTTGGTATCCCACTATCTCTTTATCACTCCAAGCAAAGGCGAGTGCACTTCCTCTAAATTAAACATGCCTAATCCTTAAGTCGTTGGGGTAGTTAATATATAAGCGTATAATCCGAAAGGGTAGTAAGATGCGGTGCTGAAAATAAAAAATAAAGATTAAGCAATTCTAAAGATGTTTAAGTCGAATAATGGATCTATACTAAGTTCTTTTAAAAAACGACTCATTTGAAATTTTGACTTTTGGAATCATCTTTCAAATTAAATTCCATTAAATTATAATCTGGGATGTATTTGTATTTGAAATTTTGAACTCGATTCAAATTTTTCAAATATTTAAATTAAGGATATTTAGCTTTCATATTTATTTACATCCCTATCCATTACATTGTTCATTAATTATACATTTTCCTCTTAGTTCTTAAGAAGCCTTGTCCTCCCATTGTTTGAATTGTTGTTTTTATTCGTGTTTAAGTTCATGGTTTCGTCTTTAATGTTCAAGCATATTTGAACAACAATAATTTGGATAGTTTCAATGGTGAATTGTTTTCAATGTAAATAAATAATACATTTTTTTTAGATACTTGGATAAAATTAATCAAACATAAGCAAAAACAATATTCTAAATAATAATTCTAGACATTATTACAATACTACGGTTCATAAAACTAATTTGATGTGTTGATCTAGGGTTAACGATATTCTTGTCACGGGATGAGTAATTCAAATTGCGCAAGCGCGGGTCATTAAACACATCTTTTATGGGCTAAACTAAAATTGAAGAGAGCGGGGAAAGATTGTATGTGGCAGCATGACCATTTTTTTTTGGCTAACCCATCCTTGAAATTTTAATTTCTTAACTTTTCTTAGATTCATCCTTCGATAGTCAAGTTAAATTACTGTTAGTTCCTTTTGTCTATTATTTGATGCGAGGTTATTAAAACATTTTAAATATATTCTTACAAGGCGAAAAATAAAAAAAATATACAAGTCAAATTTTAATAGGAAGGTTCTTTTAAGAATTAAAAATAAATTGATGCTGCAATTTTACAATTTTATTAGAGTTATTTTGTATGCATGGATAGAATCTATCAAAAATGGCAGCTGTAGAAGACATTATGCTTGAAAAAGCGAAATAATACTCAGAAAAGTTTTTAGCTGTAATAAGAGGGCGTTTCTTTGAAAATGTTATTATACACCTTGATACTGTTGTTTCCTTATAGACAGTAGCATTGCTTGCAACAATATGGCGACTGCAATATGTCAGAAGGGCGAAATGAGAATAGTTTCGTGGCGACCTGTACACCTATTGTTATCATTCGCTATAAGGGAGGGCAAAATGGAGAATGTATACGACCAAAGATGATGTAATTGCTACCATTGTTCAATTGTTGTCACCAAAACAAACAATGATTAAATATCTCTGTTTGTTGGTGTGATGACAATATAGCATTGAGGAGAGAGAGTTGAGCTATAATCTATGCAATCTGATAGGAAGGTAATGTGTGTGCTCTGTCATGTAATTACGTCTTTTAATGAGCTAGTTAAAGTGAAATTTACCGTCGTTATGACCACAAGTATCTTTTATTTTGTGGCGCACGTCATAAATGAAGCTTTACAATAGGGGCTTGAAATGTCCATATATATAGTATTTTATTTTGTACGTATTTACTTTGGTTATTAATATCAGATTAAATAACGTATGTGTTACAATCCTAAAAAGTCTTCTCAGGATTTTAATGTAAACTTGGTTTTAATTCCGTTATAAACAGGCAGATTATAGAAATACTACCCGACCTAACAAAACAGTTGGTTGGCACAGTAAAGGTTAGGTTTAGTTAAGTTAGGCTAACTTGTAGCTATGACCATATAAACGAACTGTATCAGTTAGCTAAGACACGTGTTTTAGAGTGTTATAATATTATCTTTTTTACATTTTCCATGTTTATTATATATATATATATATATATATA
>CABFVX010000822.1:40550-75069 GCA_902151425.1 Timema shepardi
CACACACACACACACACACACACACACACACACACACACACACACTAAATGCTCGATAGACCGCAGGAAATAGTCTTGAATGAATAGTAATATATTGTAGAGTTTGAATGTAGCACATGGTTACTAAAGTTGGGGTTTAAAAACGTGTCAATAAAATATTTGTTTAATTTTATGTTTACGTCCATAATCGCATACCAATTCACAGCTTACTTTTAATTTTTGTTTCATGAATACCTGACGTTTACCGACATTGTAACCTACCTTACACGGTTATGTTTGCAACAGAGGATTCTGGGAGGAGAGATAAAATAATAAGCTCAATACTTTTTTTTTTATTTGCAACAACATTTATAGACTTTTATAGATACAGTAATGCCTCCATGACAGTAATACGTTCTTAAATCTACAGCGGTTACGTGAATCCGCGGATAGTACAGAACTATTTTATCATGTGATATTCATGTAACATACATAAATACGGTCAAATTTAAAATAAATTATTCACAGTAAAACAATACCAATATAAAATAAAGTACAAAATAATAAAGTGTACTTTACACAACAGTATACTTAATATTCTCCATTCTTCATGATGAGACGATCACTGATGATGATGATGATGATGGTGGTGATATGATAGCACAATGCCCATAGGCACATTCTTTTCTTTAATTAAAGATAAATAAAATTGTGCAGCTGTAAGCCTATACTGAATCAGCGGGCACAGAGGCCCTAATTTATATATTGTTATTAACACAGCGTCTTACTACCCGTTCGGGTTACACGCACTTACGCTAATGTGTAATGGTAGGGCGATTGTGAGATGAAATGGAGGATCTACAGTTTAACGTGGGATCCGAACCACGGTGGAGGCCTGGCATTCCCACACATTCACAAGTTGTGATTAATACACGTCTTGTCGGAGGTGAAGGAAGGGTTTGTCAATCAGATAAATCTATGCCGGTACCGAGGATTGAACCCTGGAACACCAGAACAGAAGTCTGGCACCTTACCCTACCGTAAATCAGTTATACAGTAGCCCCATGGCTGCTTTGGTGCTGACCGACAGCTGACATCTTTGGAAAGTTACCCGACCAAATTATGTATCCCTACGTGTTTAGCAGCTGTCACCTCTGACAGTCAAAATTAAGTATATACCTAAATGTTGACTGTCAGAAGTGAGGTGTGAGCTGTCAGTCAGCACCAAAGACCCACGGGACTACTGTAGTTTCGAGCTGTGCTGTTATATTATAATTCCGCAGTTGTTCCCCGGACACAAGACTGTGGATTGCCCACATGGGGGAGGGTGTAGCGTGTGTGGTGGGGGAGGGGCGGCCAGCCAATGGACCGGAACACTCAGGCATGGGAACCACACAATTATGACGAAAGGGAGAGTTTGAAAATTCCCCCTTTCCTTGTTCTATCGACGCAAAACCACATCCCTAGACCAAGGCGAGGGTGCGAAAATGCGGTCGAACCGTGGAAATGACATCAGCGCTTCTATGGCGCAAGACGGTGACTTGGAGAACTAGTGAAAGGAGTGAAAGAAACAAAAACTGTAAAACAAAATTAGTGTCGACCGTGTACATTTTTTTTAGCACTGCGTTTTACTACCCGTTCGGTTAATACGCGTATATACTAAACACGCTAAATTTTTTATAGGAATTAAGAGAGTTATATTCAGAGGAAATAAAGTGTACCCGCATTTGCGTAGAGGGAAAGTGGGAAATCAATTTGAAAAAACTCGGTACACCCGATCGAGATTCGAACCTCGATATCCCTATCATCAGTGGTTATGTCTACTGCGAGAGTAGCGCCTTAGACCACGTGACCATTGTAACGAGTGTATTGTATTGTATAGTATTGTATTGTATTGTATGCCCTTAGTGGCGGAGTCTCAAAGCAGTTTCTGCTCGACATAGTTGTGGCGACAAGTGTTATTAATAAATTGCACCTATGATTCTTCACAAATATTTTACAATGCCTTTCAATTAATTTTTGAACCCTCTTCCGTGGCCGCGTGGTCTAACGCGCTAATACCGTGTTGGACTAGACTACCGAAGATGGGGTTCAATCCAGGTTGGGTGCAGTGAGGGTGGTTTTGCCTAAATGGTTTTTCACTCTATTTCCACGCAAATGCGGGTACACTTCCTTTACAATTAAGCCTTTATTATCCGTAGACCATTAGTGTGATTAGTACATAGGCGTATAACCTGAACAGGTAGTAGGACGTGGTGCTAAAAAAACTAATTTTTGACACCTTTTTTTCTGTACACAATTGTTACAGATGTTCCAAACCTTTTCATGAATATGCAAGCATTTCATTTTATAAACTAATTTTATTACAAATGAACAACAACAAAAGTTACTAGATCTATTAAGGTGTAACTTTTGTGTGTAAATTGACATGTTGTTGGGGTTCGGATTCCGTTCGGGTGTACCGAGGTCGGTTTTTCCCAAATGGTTTCCCACTCGTCTTCCACGCAAGTGCAGGTAGATAAACTCTTAATTCTTCCTCAGCCCTAACCCATTATAGTTATCATCATATGTTCTTAAAGCCTTAACAGCTAGTAGGACGGGGTGTTTAAAATACAATGCTTTCACGTATACATACGTCAAGTCACGTGATCTGTAGCTGTCACTTTATATATATATAATAATAAAAGGAAGTGTTAGTCTGTGTGTGTTTGTGTGCGATATCCAGCCAAATCTACGGCACGCAGAGATCTGATATTTTTTAACATGGGTCGACGGAATTCACCTCAGAGACGGATTTTTAAATTTTTAATTAGTTTTTTAACTAGGATATTTTTAAAGAAATACCACAGTGGGTCACAGGCATCGCCGTGCGGGATTGCTAGTTATCAATATCTATAAAATTAAATCTGGTAGGAAGAATGCATGTGTGCATATATTGTTTATATATTTTTGTATGTATGTATGTATGTATGTGTTTTTCATATATATACATGTTATAATGTATGGTATGTGTATGATGCATACACGTATAAGAATGTGTTTTGTAAAAAAAATCATTTATGAAATACATGTATATATAATTATGTATGCTATATCTATGTGTTTTCGTACACGAGAATGAAATTAATTTAGTCACGTACACTTCAAATAATCTAAGAAAATATTTTCACTTTTAAAAATTTGCGCTGCTTGTAAAATGTAAAATAATGAACCATTAATCTTCTAATTTACATATAGATAAAATGATTGTTTCATAAATTCCGAAAAAATAAAATGTTGAGTCCCACGGTGTTCGAACAAAGGTTTCATAATATGAAATACCGTTTTTTCCAAGCCCTGAGGGTAATCTCAGTCCCTAGGTATCAAATGATCACCGAGGATGAGCTCTCGTATCTTCTGGCCGCTAGGAGCAGGACGGTCGACACTGTCTGCACCTCTTATAAAGTCCTCTAAGACCGCCGTGGGACTGCGACCACAAGTATAACACATGAGTGTTGCGGGCAAGCCTACTCTCTGGGGTGCACTACCAACACTGCCAGCTCGTAAACTTAAAAAAAAAAAAGTTGCCGTAGCCCCTTTTTATCATTATTATTATTATTATTATTATTATTATTATGCTTGCCTGGATGGAGAGAGGGGCGTAAGATAGAGGGATCTATAGAAGATAAAGAAAGAGACAGGTATATATATAAAGATATAGGGTTTTAGATGTAGAAATTTACCTTTTGTTTATTTAATTTAGTTAAATAAAATTATAAAAGTTTGTGTTTGAAGTTATCAAATTTGTCCTAGAAATGATGTTATAGTAACTTAAGTATCCAGTATATTTTATTTTTAATAGTATACAATAAAATCATACATATTTACTTTAATAAAGTCAGAATAAAACAATATAAAGCAAACACAAATCAACATAAAACAAACACAAATCACAACAAATTATTGTAAACAAATTTTTCATATAAAAATATATGGATACCAATTAATTAAATTTCTTGTATGTAAGAAATTATAGTCTTAAATTTATTATTAAAATATTAACACAATATTGTTGCAACAGTGTTTATTAAATTGTTGAAATAATCTTGTTAGTTACATAAATATTACATGTTTTACGTCAAAATGTAAACAAATAGTGTGGTGTGTATATGATTATTTTAATTTTACCTTTCAGTGTTTTTTTATTTAAATAATCATAAAAGTGCACAAAGGTGTATATTATCAGTTTTTTTTAATGATATGAGTGCTTATTATATGATATATTATATCAATCTTTCGCTAAATAGAGTATTATAAATATTATTCACAAAAAACTACCCATTAATTTGATTTATAAAAATATCTAAATCATAAAACTTGTATTAAATTGTATAATTACTGCAAAAATAAATTTTGAACGGACAGAAAAAAAAAATTTTGTTTTCCAGAAAATACAAGTTGAAGTTCGTATTTAAAGCTATAAATTGTATTTCTTACCATTTGAGTATAATCCTTTATTAAATATCACTCTTGTTAGTAAGCTTAGTTTGAATGTGCTAACTTTAAATTGTGGTTCAACTGTGAAATTAATGTTCCTTGAAAGTTTATTTATAGCTCAAGTTTTGAGAAAATCATCTCTGAATAATTTGAAATGAGATTTCAAGACCAATGGTACATTCATTTCCTCAGGTCTTTTCTCTTCGTAATACAATAATAGCCCTTTCATACGTTCTTTGAAGGAAATATTGAAGTCAGTCTTTGTTTAGAATTTATTTTGTTAAAAAGAGTGTTAAAACTTTTATTCTGGTGAATATCCCTTTAAAAACTTTACTTCTCTCCAAGAAAATTTAATAACATTAAACCCGCCAAAACTGTTTTTTTCTTATTTTTATTCAACGTAACAAGTTCCCCTCCATACATTTTCTGATAACAAGCTATATCCAGGAACTTAAAAATTTAAGAGTTTATAATGTTCACCATACTTTATCAGGAGGAATTAAAACAAAAATTATTTATCATCATTCAACTTAAAACGTATCTTTGTGATGGAAACCAAATTTGAAACTAAACTTCTAGCCTTGGTATAGGGGAAAAGGAAATTCACAGAGTCTTATTACCAGGGACACCGAAATATCGCAAGACGTGTATTTATACAAACATTTACTTTCACATTTAAATATTTTTAAAGCTAATTGTAGTATTTTAAAATTTGTTTTACACAATCATAACAAAGTTTGATTATACTTATTTTTTAACACCGCCTATTACTAACCGCTCGGGTTATACGCCTGTGCGCTAATTACGCTAGTGTTATTAAGGACAAGGAAGGTTTTATTTAGAGGGAGTGTACCCACATTTACGTGAAGGGATAGTGGAAAACAATTTTGGAAAAACAACTCTCAGTACACCCGAACGAGATTCGAACCTCGATCTCCCCATCATCGGCAGTATAGTCTACTGATAAAGTCTAGCCTTAGACCACGTGACCGCCGAAGCGGGTTGGAATCCAATAATTTTACTTACCACAAATTAGGGTGTCAACTTATTTCCTATATGGAATATACATATTTAATCTCACGATTGAGGTAGTGATTAGGAATATTTGATTAAGAGAAAATGAACCCGCATTTATGTAAAAACATGGAATGGGTAATCATTTAGGGGAGAGAAAAAAACACCCTCTTATATCTGACAGGTATCTGAACTCCAACCTAATCACTGTCAATCCAAGCTATACACTAATTTTGGTAGTAAGACAGTTCTGGAAGGGCATATTTCTCACCAAAATACTTCTCAACGGTAGGATTCTGTTACGAAATAAAGCCTTCCAGAACTGGAGGCCTACCTCAATCCGGCTGTATAAGATCTTAAAGTCTAGTTCACGTATGCGTTAATGCGAACAGAATAATTAATTTAAGCCGTGTATTATCACACATTCGGTCTGAACGTATCTAATTGCCCTTATGGGGTAGGGGTGATATTGTCCAAGCAAAACTTAGAGTAAATGTACCCGCAGTTGTCTAGAAGTTGAGTGGGAAACAATTTTTTTAAATCCACCTGCAGTGTATTAAGCCTGGAGTAGCATACTCATTGTTAATTTGAAGTATTCTGAGACAAATTCGAACTTTTACGATAGAAATAAAGTAATTTAATTATTTATATAGCCACTTGAGAGAGAGCCAAAGCCCTTCAAAGTTGGTGGTGGGAAAGGGGGGGGGGGGGGGAANGGGGCAAAAAGACAAAAAGCTGCAACAATAAAGACAAAGTTACCACAACTTCATAGACAAGCCACCGTGGAACAAATTGGAATAATAATAATTTTAATGGCGCCGTAAAACTAGAGAAATATTGATTTTCAGCTATTCCGATTTCAATTAGTTCCTCGCCTGGTCTAATTATAATTACTGACAAGGGTAAGTTCCCTCAAACAATAGTTCTTTCATTCCCTAGGGCAGACTCGAGTCTCGCGTCTTCTGTTACAGGATGTCATTGGGTACTAATGAAGCGATTACTACCCGCGTTTGACATGACCACTAGGGAGGGGGAGGGGGGGATGAGAATAAAAGTCAATTCGGATGCGGTCCTAACTAACGGGAACGTCAAGTTCGTACTGTCACTGACGTAAACAGAGACCGACTTGGTTGCTAAATGTAAGAGCACAAGAATAGATAGTTTTCATCATTCCGATGTGTAGTAACACGCACAAGAACATTATACTGCTATAAAGTCACGTGGCTGACTCACTCACTGACATTAATGTCCACCCACTTCCAGATGTGCTAGAAACTTGACAAACTTATATCTTTTAGCCTGTAACTGACGGGAAAATTCCAAAAAAGGTTAAAAAAATTGATTTTAACTCCCGAAAAAAATAATCAAAATGGCTGAGCAAATTTAAAGTCGATGCGGACCTTTTTTGAAGGTCTTTTGGGGCTAAACAGTAAGACCTATCCAAAAAAAACTGCTCTAGAATGACCTTATTTTAAATCCACTTGCAAATAAAACTCGCAGGGAGCTTGGGGAGTGAAGCCCCCAACGAGCAAAGCGAGTTTTAGCCTATATATACGTTAAGGAAAGATCAAACAAGGTACCGCGTATTATCGAAATTATTTTAAGTCCACTAACCTGGGTTTATTATTATTTTAAATGTTACTATTCTCATTCTGAACTTAACCTAACCTTTATTTTTATAATTATTTAATTTGTTAATTTACTGTGACTTTTTCTAACACATTTTAGGGCATAGTTAAGAGAATTTTTTTAAGTCATTTTTGTTAGTTTTTCCAACATCCATTTTTTATCATGTCTTAATAAACATACTTACTTAATCATAAGAAAGAATGTCAAAAGACCAATTTGCATTTAATCTATCCCTACAATATTTGCCATATTGAAAATATGTAACTAGTTCCCCAAAGTTATAAAACATTTTCGTGAAGTGGCTGCATTCAAAACTGGTTTTTAAATAACATTTCTGAATACCTGAAAAGTCCAAAAATTATCGTTAACCAGCTATAGATGATGAATAGCACTCTTGGTTAAATAAACTTTAACACAATTATTTGTTGACGCAAACAAAATTGTATATTCTAGAAGTAGTATAGCGCATTCGTTTTACAACTCTTTGTCAGTTGGCTAAATATAGTTTTCGAAA
Source organism: Timema shepardi (assembly GCA_902151425.1). Taxonomy (NCBI): domain Eukaryota; kingdom Metazoa; phylum Arthropoda; class Insecta; order Phasmatodea; family Timematidae; genus Timema; species Timema shepardi. Next base: position 48,163 of record CABFVX010000822.1, read on the forward strand.
GTGGTTTGTTGGTTAAGAAGTCATTTATATCTATATATATTTTTTATTTATAAAAGAAAAACTTTATAAAAAATCTTAATACTGCTAATGAGATATTTTTTTAAAGTTTTCTATTGTCGAAGTGAGCTATGTATCATTCAATTAAAAAGTTTTGATAACCTCTAAACAAAATGTTTGTGATGAAATGAAAAAAATATTTTTTAGATTTACACTGGCAATAAAATATATTTATTTATTTTTATATTTCAGACAGGTTGAGTAATAACAACACATTCTTATTGTTTTATTTCAAATAGGTAGTAAAATCAATTTTTACAGTTATTACAAATTCTCTGTCCAAAAATTGCGGATTTGATTGATTAAATATGAAAAGGTTTAAAACTTCACTTGAGGTTCATACAGAAAGGTAATCTTCAATAGAAGATTTAGGTTTTTTAAAACGTGCTCTGCTCTGAAAATATAGGCCAGAAATTCATTCCCAGCCGGGTGCATTGGGATGATTTATCTAAATGGTAGAGTAACATGAATTTTAACGAAGAATTTTGGTGCATTCTCTTACAATTATTCCTTCTCCTCACCACTTTTATTGACAAAAGATAAGTTTTAAATTTCCAATTATTTTTAGCACCGCTTCTTAATACCCATTATACCCCTATGTACTAATTACACTAAATGGTTTGGGATAAGAAAGGCTCAATTAAGAGGAAATGCACCCTAATTTGCGTAGAAGTAGAGTGGTCAACCATTTAGAAAAAAAAAAATACTAAGTAAATCCAACCAGGATCGAATCCCTATCTCTCCATCTTCATCAGCCTTGTCCAACATGAGAGTAGCGCGTTAGACCATGCGGCCACCGAAGAGGGTATTTCTAATTGTTATAACCTGGAGACCAGATAGAAAATAAGCGAGGGTAAAAATAGTTTATTCAACATAAAATTTATTTCACAAAACATTTACATTATTTTTTAAAAATAAAAGTTAGACACACATTTCATGTAAAAACTTTCTTGGCAAACTTCCCTTGTGTGAGATATTGTCTTGCTTAATTTAGATTACGTTTATTTGAATCATTATAATTATTAAATAAATTTTTTATGTTTTTTTTTTATCTCCATAGATAATGAAATTATGTTCGAACCTTCTAAGTAATCACAAATAATAATATATCAAAAGTATTTTTACTGTTTTGTTTCATTTTAAAAGTAGATGTAGTTTTTGTAAATAAAACATGTTTGTATTGCATCCGTATTACATTCTTAGATAATATATAAAATATTCAAAAAATTGAAAAATGACACCTGGACAAGGGAATCGAACCCGGGACCTTTGACTCAGTACGATAATGCTCTGTCCACTGAGCTATCAAGAAATAATGCCGTGTTCAGGGTCATTCTTCACTCGTACTTTAAGGCAGAGTCTATGATGGACGTGTGGAAATCATCAGCTACAAATGTGTGGTTTTATTAAGATCACGAGCTATCAGATAAAGCAGCCACCTTCGACGCGGTAGTTGGCTTATTGCTGCCACTTGTACAATTATTGTAATTGTAAGGGATCGCATATCCTGGATAGCTCAGTGGTTAGAGCATTGGCGTACTAAGCCAAAGGCCCCGGTTTCGATTCCCATGTCCAGGTGTCAATTTTCAATTTTCCAAATATGATAGCTAGATGGAGAATTTCTCACTAAAAGCATATATAATAACTTTGGCTATTTGATTCTTAATATATATGGAGAGAAAGAGAGAGAGAGACCGCTTACTACACGTCTGGACGATCCCAATTTAATTACACTAATGGGGTAGAGATTAGGAAGGTAGTATTTAAGAAGGAACTTGCCCGCATATGCGTGGAGGGAGAGTATAAAACCATTTTAAGAAAGAACACTCAATACACGCGACCGGTCCCTACACATCCATATCACAGGAAAACCAGACAAGACGTAACTGACGCCTTAGTACGTCTGCCTACCGATACGGTTATTAAATGTTAAATATATGAAAAATTTAAAAGTAAATTGAATTAGTCTAATTTCTCTCATTACGAAAAAAATAATCACATATATTAATATATTTGTGTCTGTATTTGTTTAATTGTTTTTGTCATATTCAACAGAAAATCCGAGGAAAACTTTCAATTCTCCCATAAAACTCGAAATTATTCTTATGAAAATCAAATCTATGACAAAATGGTTAGGCAATTATATTACCTTTTCCTTTTACAATAAAGAATCATTATTCTTGTACGTCAGGACTAATTTACTATCATTAAATGTCGGCAGGACTCTAAATACTGATAACTATTTAATAACAAATGATCAAATAATAAGAGTTCGCAATTTGTTGGCCACATTGACCATGGTGGAAAAGAGTGGGGGGCGGAAGAACTTGAAAAGAGGGGAAGGTAATTGGGGTGATACGATGAAATTGCAAACAGGAAAACGTGGGTGTTTACTCTGTCGGAATTCGCCGAACCATCAAGTTTAGTGGAATAATGGTTTGTATTACATGATGTGGAAACTATGCTCGGTTTATACATTAGTGACCCTTTAAAAAAAATAAAGTTGTTAAAAGCTTTTTTTTTTAATTATTATTATTTTGCACCGTGTCTTACTATCCATTCGGGTTATACGCTTTAAGTACTAATTACGCTAATGGATTAGGAATTGGGAAGGTTGAATTAGAGGAAATGAATACGCATTTGCGTGGAGGGGGAGTGGAAAACCATGTAGGAAAAACCAACCCCAGTTCACCCGACCGAGATTTGAACCTCGATCTCCCCGTCCTCAGCGGTTGAGCTCAACACGACTAGCGCGTTAGCCAACTACGCCACTGAGCCGAGTTGTTAAAAGCTAAAGAAAAAAAAATTGTTAAAAGGTTACCTTATGAATCATTAATAATTTAATTTGGTCACCGTGTATCCACAGTTATATCTAAAAAAAGCTTTAGACATATAACTACGTAAAAGTGAATTAGATAGCTTTTAGAGGTGTCAGAAAAGTGTGTCAATAAATAAGAAGATGACTATAGGGGGCTATGTTGATGAAACAGATGTTCAAGAGCATGGCTGAAAAAATAATTGTGTCTGTTGTTCATGAAAGGTTTGACGTTGATAAAAAAAATACAATAACTGAATGTCAAGGTTTCCAGAATTTAACCAACCATAGATCTACATTGTTTTGTATTGTTAGGCAAATATAATTCCGCAGATGATTAGATAGATTTTCAAGGTTGGAAAAACTACTATGTAACATTTTTGTTTGGGGTCAAATCAAAATTCAACAAACAACAAAATTGAGTTTATTTACTAATTAAATCTTCTTTAAATATATATTAAAAGATATTTTGTAAAAAAAAATTGTTATTACTATTCACACAATTTTAAGTCCTAAATGTGAGTAAAACCATTATATTTTTTACTCGTAAAGATATTTTTTAACCACTCCTGGAAAACATGTGTTCATATCCCGGTATAATAGAGTGTTTAGGTAGGTGTGATTCAGAGCATATGTGGTATCATACGCCTATAACCTTTAAGTGAATGTAAAATAATTAAAATTAAAATAAATACGCCCTTCCATATAGGCATACCATGCGGCCCCTGACGTGGGTACAAAGTCTATACATAAAATAAAGATTGCCCTTGAAATACAACTTGTAAACAAGAATAGTATGTTGTCACACATGCCGTGAGCGATAAAATATCAAAAATAAAACAGTAAAATTTGTATATAATTTTATTTTTATTTTGTAAATTTATCCCCAAATTTAATAAGCAATCAAAATTTACTACCTCAATTTGATAGGACTATACCTATTTTTAATAACATGGTCGATAGATAATATTATAGTTCCAAATGATCATAATTCTATTGTAAAATTATCAAACTAATGAATTATATAATTTTTAACAGTCATATATTTATTACTTGCATTAGAGGACATATTTATCAATATTATATCACCCATTTCAATCTACACATCTTTAATTAGGTATATTATGATCATTATCTTTAATATTCACTTTCATGATTATTCCTTTGATACACATTTACCATCCTTAGTGGTCGAACGGTCTAAGGTGTTACACTCATGTTAGACTGGACTGCTGATGAACAGGGAGATTGAGGTTCGAAACTAGGTCGGGTCTATAGAGGGTTTTTTCCTAAATGATTTCCCACCATTCTTCCAATCAAATGTAAGTATATTACTTCTAAAATACTTCCTTCCTCAATCCTACACCCTTGTAGTAATTATCGTATATTCGTATAACCTGAACAGGTAGTAAGGCGCGGCGATAACAAAGAAAACATAGAATCAAATAGCCAAAGCTATTAATTATGATTTTTATTGAGGAATTAAAGATATCATATTCTGAAAATTGAAAAAATGACACCTGGACAGGGGAATCGAATGCGGGACCTTTGGATTAGTACGCCAAGCTCAGTGGTTAGAGCATTGGCGTACTACGCTAAAGGTTCCGGGTTCGATTCCCGTGTCCAGGTGTCATTTTTCAATTTTCAGAAAAAGAAAACATAGTTTAAGTCTTTAAATTTCCAAGATAATGGGATAAACTGTACACTTACCGAAAAAAATAGCAATGAAATTTGTGGATTTTTCCCCCTTCCAAATATGATTTTTTTTTCATCACGGAGCTTTACTACCTGATCAGGTTGTATGCATATATAATTACTCTAATGCGGGTTGGGATGAGGAAGGAAGCATTGTAAAGGTATTTTACCCACATTTGCGTGGAAGGAGAGTGGGAAATCATTTAGTAAAAAAAAACACCCTCAGTATATTATTATTTAGCACCACGTCTTACTACCCATTCGGGTTATACGCTTTAAGTACTAATTACGCTAAAATATTAGGAATTAGGAAGGTCGAATTAGAGGATGTGAACCCGCATTTGCGTGGAGGGAGAGTGGGAAACAGTTTAGGAAAAACCACCCCCAGTTCATCCGACCGAAATTCGAACCTCGATCTCCCCGTCCTCAGCAGTCGAGCTTAACACGACTAGCGCGTTAGCTAACTGCGCCACCGAGGCGGGTACCCTCAATATAACCAACCGGTATTCGAACCCCGATCTCCTCGTCATCAGCAGACGAATCTAACACAAGAGTGACGCCTTTGACTATTCGGCCACTGAAGCGGGCCGAATATGAATTAAAATACTGATTGTTACGCCTTGCATAGTGAGATATGAATGAAATACATCAATCAAAGTAAACATATCGTACAAATCTGTTCAGTTTTGAACACCATGGGATTTCATTTAATCACGTGGGTATTTAAAGTAATTCGCAAACAATTCTTGTCACACTAACTAAACATATTCTATCGAATGAGATATTTATCGTTTCGTTGTCATAATAAAAGGAAAACAAATTGCTTCATACATTATTGCCTACAGAAAAAAAAGCCCCAACATATTTCTGAATATTGTGTGGGAAATACCAACATGTGTTAAGGGAATATTTGAGTAATTTGGGTATCATATAAACCTTTATTTAAGGGTCGATTTTATTTTAATTCAAAGTGTTTTTTTTGATTAAAAATAGAGCTAGTTTAGTTTTATTCTCAAATAAACAGTATCAAACTGTGAACTTATCAAGGAATTCAAGGTACCATATGTCGAGTAGGTAACTGTATTTTTGCACATACGTTAAGTGTATTGAGGCGTGCTTCCGGTAACAGTCACTCTATAAAACTTCAACCTATTGGTCAGCATCAGTTTGTTACCTGATTCCACGTCGCCATGGGTCAATTCTTCCTCAATCTTTTCCGGATGGTTCTACCACTGGCGTTAGAACCGACAATGGCTAAGGTACGGTCTCTAAAATATCTACTGGTTCTTGATTTTAAAAGTTTAAGCTTTTTAACATAGTTTATTAGCACAATATCTGAGATAATGATATGAATAAAATGGTTTATAAGTCTACAAATCCCCGATTGTTTAAAGAATAAACAGATAAACATTTTGTTGACAAAATAAGGTTAAATTGCGTTAAATATACTTTAACTAACCTCTGTTCTTTATCTTATCTTGCTTAATATTATAAATGCGAAAGTTTGTGTGTTTGGATGTTTGTTACTCAATCACTCCAAAACTGCTGAACGGATTCTAATGGAACTTTGTACGTTGGTAGAGAATGTGCTGGAATAACAAATAGGACTATTTTCAACCTTTGATTTTAAATAATAATAAATATATGATTATAATGTTATTTAAGAATTTGTGATTTAATATTTTGTAACTAAAGAAAATAGTAATTAGTGTGACGTAGTTTCTAACTAATAGATAATAAACATTATGTAATTTTAGCTATGTAGTTCGAAAAAAATATTATTTCATTTATTTATTTATCTTACTAAATATGAAGGTAAAAAAAACATTAAATTTATAATTGATAACTTAAATAATATATATTTCTTTTATTGCAAAAAGTGAAAATTAAAATAAGGCAAAATTATTTACAGCTATAAATGTGGGGAATGCCAGGCCTCCACCGTGGTTCGGATTCCACGTTAAACTGCAGGTCCTTCATTTCATCTCACAATCCCCCTACCATTACACATTAGCGTAAGTGCGTATAACCCGAACGGGTAGTAAGACGCGGTGCATAATAATAATAATAATAATAATAATACAGCTAGAACTGAGAAAAACGCATAGACATCTGAAAAAATAAAGTTTGATTTATGACCAAAACAGTTTAGTTATTATTATTATTATTATTATTATTATTAGCACCGCGTCTTACTACCCGTTCGGGTTATACGCACTTACGCTAATGTGTAATGGTAGGGTGATTCTGAGATGAAATGGAGGACCTACCATCTAACGTGGAATCCGAACCACGGTGGAGGCCTGTTATTCCTCACATTCACAAGATGTCTTGTCAGAGGTGAAGGAAACAGTTTAGTTAAAAATTAAATGATTTTACCAATTATTGCGGGCGAAGCCTTGACGGGTAAAAGCTATTAAGTCATAAAACAATCTTATCCATATTACGTCTAGTAATAGTAATGTAAGGCCTTCTTCTGCTAAGACGTTTAAATAGGACTTAAGTTATCTTTCGTAATAGCTCCTAAAATATGTTAATATGTATATATTTTAAATTAGTATAATACATAAATATCAGGTCAAATGTGTTATAAATTATGTTTTTAATAAACTTATCATTTTTAGTAAGTTTACATTGTGAAAACGGCAAACACATATTAATAAACTTATTATTGTATTTATAAATTGAGTTTTTTTTATCGTAATTCTCTCGTTAGTTGTGAAATAATAACTATTTAAAGATTATAGATAATAAATGATTGGCAGTTTGGTTATTAAAGGAATGAGGGCAATAATGAAGTACTGTATAAGTAACATTTAGATATATTATAATCATAATACATACTATGTTAAAGTTATTCTCAAAATATTATTTTTACACCTTGTAGGCTACCAGCGTTTAACTACACTATCGAAGTAGGAATAACTAAGGGCCGGTTTCATAGCAAATAGGTATAGCTAATAGTACGATTTTGCTAGGAAAGACCTTTTAGAGAAAAAAAAACATACTTTTTTGAAGCCAGCATTGATAATATTTTACCATAATACAAGGGCGGATCTAGGGAAGGGAAAAGGGGGTGGGGGGATTAATTTCTATAAGGATCCTTCAAGTATGAATTTAGATATTTGAATTAATCAAGATTGTTATTTATAATAATTTTAATAGCATTGCTAGATTATAAAATGTATTAATAATTATAATAATAAAAATATGACTTAGAAGAAAAACAACAATTTTGGTTGACGAATTTATAATTTTGACACAATAAAACTAAAACAAAACGTAGACACCAAAATAAAAGTAACATATGTACTGCACATGGGCCTAAAATGTTTTGGTTCTAATAGAAAAAAAAAATTAATACAAAATCATAATGGTTATCATACTTAACATACTGGAGAGTTTTGTTTCTAAACCAGTTGCTTTTCTGCACATTTGAATTAAGTTGAAATAGTTATTAATTAGGTCATGTATGAGATAGGGTGAGGGAGGCGACAGTCATTCTTTACAACATCAAGGTATTGGTTTCAATATATTTTATTATTTTCCAAGCGGAGGAGGAGGAGGGAGCTATGACTCCCATTACCTCGTTCCTCCTGGATCCCGGACTGTTATATTCTTATTAGCACCACGTCTTACTACCCATTCGGGTTATACGCACTTACGCTAATGTGTAATGGTAGGGTGATTGTTAGATGAAATGAAGGACCTACAGTTTAACGTGGGACCCGAGCCACGGTGGAGGCATGGCATTCCCCACATTCACAAGATGTATTGTCAGAGGTGAAGGAAGGGTTTGGCGATCAGATAAAACTGTGCCGGGACCTAGGATTGAACCCCGGACCCCCCAGCACAGAAGTCCGTCACTTTACCCCTAGCCCACCAGGTCACCGTGACTGAATGTACAAAAACCAAATTACATCGAACAGTATTTTCTCCTAACTGTAAAATATTAATGCAATCTTGCCTCTGTGGTAATCTCTTAGGCTATTTAGCGTAAGAACTGCGTGTGCTTACCTCTTTGCATGAATTGTCTCGATTTTTTTTTTCAGTGGTGTCATTTTAAACCCACGAATGTATAAGACACGACTGAATGAGGCAAGTCTGAATAAAACATGCTCCTTTATTGGATTTTGGTCAGCTATATAGGGCGATGTTTTGTGGTCGCGGTCCTCTCTTGAGACCTAAATTCGGTCTTTTTTAAAAAAAAAAGTATGTGGAAGAAATTAATATGCTTTTTGTATTTGAATAGAGCAAGAAATGAATAATTACTCGTTTTCTTGAGTTCCTGAAAACGGATTTTCAAGAGGGATTTCCAGTTTGCATATTTCCTTTGTATGAAATGAAAACCAGAAGATTAATTTTATCAATGATTTACTACACGCGATATGGTGTATTATGTAGCGTATTTTTAGGACACGCAGAAAGCTGGAGTCAAAAATATATCGTTATTAAGAATTAAAAAAAAAAATAGAAAAGCTAATTTAAAATAAATAAATATAATCTTAGAAAATCTGCGAATGTATGGACGCCATTATGACAGGTTTCACAATGTCAAAAAAAAAAGTCGTCAAGGTCTCTAAAAAAACCTAAAGTTGTAGACTTGCACAATAATCACAAAAGAATGGGCTGTAGTTGGGCTTTACAATAAGCTCTTTGATTTGGGCACACAAGACAGTTAGCTTTCACCCTTTTACCTGGGTACGCTATCTTGTGCATTTTATCAAAACACACTCTTGAGTGGAATATAAGTTTTAAGTTTGATTTGTATAAACAAATACAGACAAACATTACAAATACAAGTACTAGATTTCTTATAACCATTAATCATGCCACGTAAAACTGTAGGTCCTCTATTTCATCTCACAATCACCCTACCATTACACATCAGCGTAAGTACGTACAATCCGAACGGGTAGTAAGACGTGGTGCTAATAATAATAATAATAATAATAATAATAATAATAACAACAATAACATTAATCATGACCGTATTTATAGCTATAAAGGCCCCGTATCTGTAAAATTTGGAGGCCCCCCCTTAGATTAAAAAAGAAATTTATCTTTTCAACCTTTCACGATTATCGTTTTTCCTTTCCAAAATTAACTGGTAAAGTTCAATATTAAATATATTATTTAGATAAGTAAATATTGTCATCACAACCAACAAGATATTAACTCGCTTCGGTGGCGTAGTTAGCTAACGCGCTAGTTTCGTGTTGAGCTAGACTTTCGAGGACGGGGAGATCGAGGTTCGAATATAGGTCAGGTGAACTGGGGAAGGGGCTGTTTCCTAAATGTTTTTTCCACTCTCCCTCCACCAAATGCGGGTTCACTTCCTCTAAGTTCAACCTGCCCAGTTCCTAATCCTCTAGCCTAATTAGTACTTAAGCGTATTAGCCGAACGGATGGTAAAACGGGGTGCTAAATAAAATAAATTAGATAATTTCAAAACAAAAATTAGCCATTATTAATTACATATATGCAATGTGTACATAATCACGCCGTCAGTAATTTAAGTTAAAACAATTATCTTAGTGTTACTGGAGTTTTAATTGTATGGATAGAATACACTAAAAACGTACAAACATATTTTTAAGAATAAGCTTTTACTGTTTCAGACAAATTAATCTGTAACAGAGAATGATTTTAAAATGTGTATTTTTATAGTGTTTTATCTAAGCAATTTAAACGACAGTATCACTAATAAAAGTGCAGGATATCCGTTCTAATTTTAACCATGAGTTATCCTAGTGATCTATTACAAATAACCATTAGTAATTACAGTAATACCCCGTTATACCGTATCTCAGTAGACCTCCACATGATATCTCCCACTTGTTGCAGTCCCCCTTTCTGTACGACATCCTACCTGGGCCCGGGTCCGTGGTGCACAGGCCCAGCTCATGGAACCTTCACTCCCCTGGGCCTACCGCATGGGACTGGAACATTCAAGGAACCAACGGCACCACCTGGAGATGGGAGGTTCCCCAAGGGACCTGGTTCACGTGGTTTTGGAATAAGGACGACCTGGCCAGTGAGTCACAAGTCCCCATAATTGTCTACTGTATCTATTTTATTTAGTTAGCACCGCGTCTTACTACCCGTTCGGGTTATACGCTTAAGTACTAATTACGCTAATGGAATAGGAATTGGGAAGGTTGAATTTAGAGGAAGTGAACCCGCATTGGCGTGGAAAACCATTTAGTAAAAACCACCCCCAGTTCACCCGACCGAGATTCGAACCTCGATCTCCCCGTCATCGGCAGTCGAGCTCAACACGACTAGCGCGTTAGCCAACTACGCCACCGAGGGGGGTGTTGTCTACTGTAGCATATGTATCTTGTAAAAACTACTTTAACATCTCTTGAATGTCTCACATAGTGTGAATATGACTTAATATAGGCCTGTACTGAAAGCTTCAAACAATGTGAATATGCCTTAATAACTATTGAATGGTTATAATAGTGTATACAGTAAGCCCACGGCTTCTTTGGTGCTGACTGACAGTTAACTGCTGACTTCTGAAGGTCAACATTTAGGTATATACCAACATTTTGACTGTCAGAAGTGACAGCCGCTAAAAACCTGTTTTTGCAGATCATATGGTTCGGCGTAGGGATACATAATTTGGTCTAGTAACTTTTCAAAGCTGTCAGTCAGCACCAAAGAAGCCATGGGGCTACTGTATATGCCTGTGTTATCTGTACAAATTACTGACAAATAATGTTCTAGTTTTGAAACTTTTAAAATTGGATTTAATTTTAATCAGTCCCGTTGTATAGTAGTCACAGCCGCCTCGGTGGCGTAGTTGGCTAACGCGTTAATCGTGTTGAGCTGCTCGACTGCTGAGGACGGGGAGATCGAGGTTCGAATCTTGGTCAGGTGAACTGGGGGTGGTTTTCCTAAATGGTTTTACACTCTCCCTCCACGCAAATGCGGGTTCACTTCCTCTAATTCAACCTTCCCAATTCCTAATCCATTAGAGTAATTAGTACTTAAAGCGTATAACCCGAACGGGTAGTAAGACGCGGTGCTAAATATAAATAATATAATATAATAGTCACTGCACCTGGCTACGGACCTAAGGCTCTAGTGCGAGTGGTAGAATCTAGAACCGTGTTCAGAAAGCCTGAAAAAGATAGCATGTGATGAGGTGGACTGGATAGTACTATCCCAATATAGGAACAGTGTGTGTAGGTGGACTGAATAGAACAATATCAAGATAGAGATAGGGTGTAATGAGGTGGACTGGATAGAACTAGCTCAATATAGGGATAGGTGGAGTACTCTTTTAAGCGCGGCAATGCATTTTAGAGCTCTTTATGCCATAGAGTAAGTAATAGTGTATGTTAGTCGGTGACTATACAAACGATATTTTTACTGGGTTATTTAAGTTATTAAAAAGTTTCCAAGCTCTCCAAATATAGGCAGACCCCTATTAAGGTATAGATTTGCACAAAAATCACAAAATGATAGTTCTTATCAGAGGCTTTACTACAAAATGTATGACTTTGTCAATCGATAAATTTGCCATGGGTGATATTTTTTTTACCGTGGATTAAACTAGTATTTTTTTTAAATGTTAGTAGTTTAAAAAAAGTTTATAGAAACATATTCCGCACCAGTTTATTTCTTTTTTAGTAACTTTTTAAACACACGGACAATTTACATATGCTTTTTACTTTCCATATTTCGACATTCTTATAATTGCATCAGTCTGGACAGCATGTAACATAACGCATATGACGTATGACGATAAATTTGAAGTTCCTTTTGGGTCCACATGAAATAAATGATTCCCATGAGGATTTTGGACCATAAATCGTCGCCGACCTCACCAGTAAATTATTACTCTCGCCATGAATCACACGTGATTATATTAAGAAAAGAATCAATCTCTGGTTGAAACAACTTTCAGATGGCAACAAAATATGTTACTAGCCGATAAAATGAAACAAACGTATACTAACAAAAATAACGTTCTGATAATAAAGTATGCTTACAACTAAATAAGTCTAATAGTCTCCTGCATCAATATCTCTACCTTCTATTAATTAATTCTTATAGACAACTAAGCGACTAACATCCCAATTAAAATAAATAATTTACGGGCAATATACACCTGTTAATTTCTTATACTAGTGTCAAATAATGTAAATAAATGGTATGACAAAATAGGGTATATTATTTCAAATGTTTGAAAATTTACTATCAGTAAACTATCATGATATGAATGCTTCTGGGGAAAAATCAAGTTACTCTCCTATCTATTTTGTAAAACACTACCCACCTCTCTATTTTGAACAAAATTGGTGACTTGATTCTAAATAAAATTCAAATTTTCAAAATTACATCATAAGTAAAACTAGCCATTAATATAGCTCACTCCAATCAAATTAATTAACATAAAATATTTATAATTTTAAACGCTTCCCAGATATATAATTTGAAACTATGCCTATTTCAGAAAAATTTAGAGTTTAAAAAATCAAAAATAACCAAACTATCCTTAATTTCAAATCGCTTGGCTCGCCCAGTGATTTTTCCTAGGGATATTGCCATAAAAAAATCAAAATATCAAATTTGAACGAAATTCATTAAACTTTTTTTGTTATAGCCCCAGCTTCAGAATGAATGAGAAATAAAAAATAATTTTAATTTAATTCTAATTGTATTAGAATTTTATTTAAATGCAGCCAAGACTATCCAATATATATTAAACTTTGGCGTATGAAGTTAATTTAATCTCGTTGGCAACATTCAGTTATAATATTAACCTGAATAATTAAAACATGAGATAATTACTTTAGAAAATTTATAAAAAAACAGTGAAGTGAAACAATTTTTGGAGATTGAGAACCCATCATAAAATAATTTATATTAATATTTTATCAGGGGCTTGACACCAACTAGGGACTCTTAGGTACCCTTTTAATCTTACAATGAAGCCCAAATAAGTCATACTATATTTTCTTTCTCTGTACACGAATACTTACAGAATCAACGGTATTTTCACATTGATAGATTTTTGACCTAAACCTAAGTACAGCCTTAAACGATCTCCCCCAGAGCTGAGGCGTTTAAATTAAATCAACACATTGGTACATTGGTATGGTTGTGAAAATTGTCTATTGACTTACATGACGATAGTAGATTTAAGGTGTTTGAAAACAAATTACTCAGGAAAATATTTACTCCAATAAGGGATAGAGGTGATGGAGCGTAGAAGAGGTTACATAATGAGTTAAATACCCTGTACTGATCATCAAATATTGTTAGGGCAATCAAATATCGCAGGCTTCGTTGGGTATTACATGCCACGTGAATGGATACATACTGATAAAAATATATTTTGGAAAAAATAGCATTACATTTCACCAAAGAACGTATATGAAATGAGAGATAATGTAGGGGGAACTTATTGAAACAAATAGTACGGTGCACCGTACTGACTTTATCCCAACTTTTATCTTAGAATGGACATTTACTAAAAACTCGTGAGATTTGTGAAACGAAATTTTAGGGATATATATTGTTGTAGAAACACCACACCAAAGATCATAAATGAAAATATAATGTATAGTGTTACTTACTTACTTTATGGAATTAGAAGCTAGGATTTTTTTTTACAGAAAAATTGAAAAAAGAGGAACATCTTTTTCTACCAAAGAGCATAAGAATAAAATTAATTTTCAAATACCTGGATTAAGAGTAATGTATATATATTTTCTTATTGTTCAGAAACTATTTGGTTTATAAAAATCTATTTCAAATAAGATATTTGTATCTCTAATAGTACTACAACTTTACAATTATATATTATTTCGTATCTCAAATATTATTATTATTGTTAGCACCGCGTCTTACTACCCGTTCGGGTTGTACGCACTTACGCTAATGTGTAATGGTAGGGTGATTGTGAGATGAAATGGAGGACCTACAGTTTAACGTGGAATCCGAACCACGGTGGAGGCCTGGCATTCCCCCGTATCTCAAATAATTGCGGGGAAATGATGAAAACTGAAAAATCTCCCCCGTGTAAATTACCCTCAAAGTAGTTTTCATGATAAAATAAGAATTGTCATCTTGTTTATAATCAGTGCCTAGATATAAAATTTAATCAAAATCGTTAGAGAATTTTTTTAGAGAATCGATTTATTCTCTTTTTGCCCTTCAATAAGCTACCCTTAATTTTAGATTTGGCTATTTAATTCTAAAAAGCCATCGGGGTGGGGCAGGAGGGTCTTACCAAAACCCCCGATATCAAGTTTTACTATCTGTGGGGCGCCTTCTATCAGCCCGCCAAGTTTTTTTTCCCAACTACACTGTACTATACTGAGAATTGATTTTTTTAAAATTATTAATATTTTGAGCTAATTTAGACCCATTTAGAAATTTTCAATTTTAAGACGTTTATATTTATCTGACTATATTTGGCATTCCTGCCAAATTTTAATTTTCTGACAAATCTATTAATCTTAATCCTAGTGTTATTTTATTTTAGTTTTATTAATTAAAAACCCCATTTCCCAAACCTTCATTTTGAAATTCACAATTATTCTTACGCATAACTCAAATACAGGCAAAATTTCAGTTAAATAAAAAAAAAGTATTTTTTTACTATAATAATTTTGCAAATTTCTTCTCTTTCTATTTTGAAATTTTGAAATTTTTCCAGCTATACAGGGTAGTTTCATTACCTATGTGTCAGATTTTAGGACAAAAACACACAAACACAGCTTAGAGTTCCATCCAAAGTGTATATACTATAGCCTATTATGCTACTGTGTGTTTTAATCTTTTTCAATCTTTTTAAAATTAAATTTGTATCAAGCTAGATGTTAAAATGAAACTTATCTTCTGAAAATTTACCTGTACATCAAACCATTTCAAAAAACAGGCTTCATTATGTCGACAGGTACATAGACCTACAGTAAAATAAAGATATAATTAACGAATGTTCATATATTTCACATTTACTCAACGAATTTTTCAAATTTAGCAGTGAAACTCTAAATATACATTCTTAAATATTTTGAAAATAAAATTGATTAAAATGTTTCATATATTAGTTTGGGTGGTTCTAAAGTTGAAATTGTTGATAAAAAAAAGTAACGAAACTCCACAAAAAAACTTTTAAATTCATATTTTGAAGTGCATTTATTTGTCTACAATTAGGTCACAGGAACTAATTTAAGTAAAGTTTGTTCAACTAGTGTAACTGAGGAGTTATCTGGGTGTACTTATTAAACTGTCAGAGATACCGCTGCCAGGTGCTCTGGGTGGTAATCTTACTCCACTTTGGCTACCCATCTTTATTTTAAGTGAATATTTGAGCAGTTCTTTTTCACTAAGATTAAGATTAATAGATTTGTCAGAAAATTAAAATTTAGCAGGAATTCCAAATATATTCAGATAATTATAAACGTCTTAAAATGGATTATTTCTAAATGGGTCTAAATTAGTTCAAAATGTTTATAGTTTAAAAAAAATGTCATTCTCCGTAAAGTACTGTGTTGTTGGGAAATAAAACTTGGAAAGCTGATAGAAGGCGCCCCGCAGATAGTAAAACTTGATATCTAGGATGGCTTTTTAAAGTTAGATAGCCAAATCTAAAATTAAGGGTAGCTTACTGAATGGTAAAAAGAGAATAAATCGATTCCCTAAAAATGTTATTTAACCGTGATTGTTTTCAGACACGAGCGGGGGAGGGTTTAGGTTCTGGCAGATGTCTAACGGCGAGATGTGGGCTGAACTGTCCTGGGTTCGAAGCGGGCCCAACGAGGTGCGTTGGGTGTGTAACCTGAGGGAACCTTCGTCGTCCGACCAAGAGACGGAGTCGTCGGTGGTCGATCTCAACACGGACACGTGGAAGATACGTGTCGGCGGACACACGTGGGGTTTCGTAAGGAGGCGGAGGATCCAATGGGCTTTCTGTACAGGTAGGAAGGATTATAAGGACAGGTAGGGTGGGAAACCTTTGGATGTTTGAGATTTTACATTTTTTGTTCCATGAATAATACTTTGCACTTTTCCACTCCTTCTGGAATATATCAAGCAACAATATGAAAAATAAAAAATTAACCAATAATTTATTAGGTATTTAATACACAAATTAAAAAAAAACAATTGAAACGGCTGAAACTTAAAAAAAACTTTTAAAAAACACAGCCTTTATTTAAAATATCTTGACGAAATAAAATACAGTATATCAGTTGGTTACTATACAAGAATACTCAGGAGATCATAAATGGGAGTAGTTAAGTGGTTTTAATACTATCTCTATCGGATACATTAAGATCTATTACCAGACTAGAAATTAAAAGTAATAGTAAGGTGCCTGAAATAGCAGTCTTAGTCTACCAGCATCTTGAAGAATGCGCCTTAATGATACAAATTACAGCAAGATAAATAGTTAATCTGGAACTAAGTATTTTTCAATAAAATTTGTATTATGCATGCGTTAAGACATTTCCTAATAGTATCACTTTTATATAATGTATTATTCCTTCATTAATTACTCTTGTATATTTCAATTTGCATAATTTCCGGTGTCCAAATTAATTAATCTTTAAATTTCCGTCTTTACTCGAAAGTATCGAGAGGCTTATACGAGAATGTATATTTCTTAAGCGGTTAGGTAAATTAATTTGTTAAAAGCCAGCTTGCGCCTTAGAATAGAACTAGATTACGCTAAACGTGACATGTTGTCCCCTATTTTACTTAGAACTTAATCTTAGAAGGGGGAGCGGGTGTTGTACATGCGGCGGCTCGTGGTAAACTTTAACAACAAGAAGGGTGTTCTAAAGGGGGTGACTCTCAGTAAAGTTTCACAACAAAATATGACGGCAAATATTCTATTTAACATTGAATCCTTCTTGAAATAATTATTTAAAAAATATATATAATAGGGGCAATGGGTGTTACTAATTGTATATTATTACTCGCTTGGCTCACCCAGTGAGTTTTCTTTGCAATTGGATTGTAAACTAATATAATTCCAGCATTGTTTTCAAATTAAAAAATTTGGGAAAATTTGCAAAATTAACCTAAAATAAAAAAATCTAGCTCTATCTAAGGTATAACCGATGACAGTACGACAAAAAGTAATAGGACCAAACTTGTGGATCTCGCAAAATTCATAGCTGCGGGTGCAATCCGTTTTTTGGCAGGTCTTACCGTTTAGCCACAAGAGACCTCCACAAAGAAAGGTCCGCACCGACTTTAAAGTTGCTCTGCCATTAATTCCCGGAGATCTAAAATTTTAATAAATATAATTAAATTCTGCGCTGAAAAAACAAGCATCAAAAAACAAAAAGCAGCAGTTTAAATAAGTGTGCGTTCAATAAATATAACGTTTAGTTGTTGTTTTTAGCACCGCGTCTTATTACCCGTTCGGATTATACACTTAAGTACTAACTACGCTAATCTGCTGGGAATTGAGAAGTTTGAATATAGAGGAAGTGAACCCACATTTGGGTGGAAGGAGAGTGGAACATCATTTAGGGGGAAAAAAAACTCCAAGGTCGCTCGAGCGAGATTTGAACCTCAATCTCCCCGTCCTCAGCAGTCTATCTCAACACGAAACTAGCACGTTAGCCAACTACGCCACCGAGGAGGGTATAACGTTTAGTATTCTAATTAAAAGTAATAAGAAACTTTCCTATATGAGGTAAGTGAAGTGTGTGTATAAACAGTTCGTGCGAAATCTCTGTACCAAGATGCTCCCCTCCAAACCACATGACAGAACGGCGGGGTTGCTTTGTTCCAGATGTCAACTGCATCCTGATCAACTACGAGTACTGCAACAAGACCATCACGGCTGCCCTCCTATCCGAAGACAACACCATAGAGTGGGCAAACAACAACGACGTTGAAGAGGTGGAATCCGAGCCCTACAGGATCGTTAACGTCCGTCAGCGCCGCGGAGCTGGCGAAGACACTGACGCAGACGCCGATATTACCAATATATTTGACCTCAGGCGGCAACGTCGCGGCGCGGACGACGATAAAGAGACAGACAAGTTTGACGCCGATACTCACAGGCTCGAAGAACTACGCGAGCGTCGAGATATGGGGAAATTCTTCAGCGACATTGTAAACACTATCGCCAACTTCTTCAGTTCTTTGTTCGGTGGTGGGGATGGGAGGAGTGAAGGTTAGTAAGACATACTTTCAATTTCTA
This sequence comes from Timema shepardi, assembly GCA_902151425.1. Classification (NCBI taxonomy): domain Eukaryota; kingdom Metazoa; phylum Arthropoda; class Insecta; order Phasmatodea; family Timematidae; genus Timema; species Timema shepardi. The sequence continues at coordinate 66,918 of CABFVX010000822.1, forward strand.
ATTTTATGTTTTTAATTTTGATTAATTTTTTTTAAGCGGCATTTAGCTATTTTAAGGGGCGTATTACATATTTTGGGCCGCGCATACTTGTTGTGACTTACGTTTAAAAGGTTAACGTTAATCCCAAAATTAAAGTTAGGCCAAGAGTTCACCTGCTTTTAAAAGGTTAGCGTTAGTTGCATTTCATTGAATTAACAACGTTAAAAAAGATCTAATACCGGACTAAGTAACTTTGGACTTACTTCTTCTCCTCGCAATCAATTTGAAAGAAAATTAAAAGGCTTCGATTGACTTCCTTCAAACTTGTATTTATCATCATTAGATTGTCTTAGAACGTTTGAATTGACATTAAAGCACAATTTAATCAAAATATTCCATCACTTTTTATTGGTCAAAATACTCGTTTGAGAGCGTGAAACACTAATTCGTATAAAGATAAGTTATATTGGCGGTAGCATATCGAATTCCTGTTCTTAAAACCTATGCCTATGGTGTGTTTTAATATATCACGTCGTATACACTTTGTTCTTATGACTATACTAGCATCACATTCACTTTTGAATTCAGGCAATTATTGTCACAGTCTCACAGAAACTATTTCCTATATTAGTATTTATATATAAAAAACAAGTGTAAGAGCTTCAGCCGTTGCTGTGCTAATAATATCTAGCTTAAATTCAATTAACGAGACTTTCTAAAAGTTTTAAAATTGTCACTACACTGGATATCAACGCTGGGGGAACTGCAGGTGTTACGAAGAAAACCGAGCGAGAGAGAAGATAAAGTCTAACTGTTGCCAAATCTCCTCACTCTCAGTTATGTCTGAAGGATGGTGTGCTGGGGTAAGAAGGAGCTACTGGCAACCTCGACTAAACAGTGTTGCGAAACTTGTCGTATATTTGAGGGGAGAGTGACAAGAGAATGACAACGCTGTTTCCAAATGGTAGACCAACCCTACAGTTCCCTCAGAGATTCCAGTGAAGAATTTTTTTGAAGTCTTAATTTTTTTATAAACTATTTTTAACATTTAGAAAATGCGAACGTATTTGTATGCAGTAAGGACAATTTCATATCTCATCAACTTAAATAAAACAATTTTGATATAGTTATCCATAATTTTTATAATTGCCATAAAAGTGATTTGCTATCTAATTATTATTGGCACCACGTCTTACTACCCGTTCGGGTTATACGCACTTAACGCTAATGTGTAATGGTAGGGTGATTGTGGGATGAAATGGAGGACCTACAGTTTAACGTGGAATCCAAACCACGGTGGATGCCTGGCATTCCCCACATTTACAAGATGTCTTGTCAGAGGTGAAGGAAGGGTTTGGTATACAGATAAATCTGTGCCGGGACCGAGGATTGAACCCCAGACCCCAAGCACAGACGTCTGACACCTTACCCCTAGACCGCCAGGTCACCCTGCTATCTAATTCAAAGTTTAAAGTTGCAATGATCGTATGTCTGCGAGCATCCGTTAATTTAGAGAAGTGACCGACATTGTTCATTGTATTTATAGAGAACCCGTTGCTGCGTATATTTGGCGCCCTGGTGAACTTGTTCCTCGGTGGGGAGGAGCCTGACACAGCTGAGGAGGGGGATTCTTCAAGTGAAGTCTCTTCCCTTATGAGCAAAAGCGACGTGGAGGAGATCAAAGCCACCGCCACCCGTTAGAAGACAAACCACGGTCTCAAGAGTTTGAAACATTGACGTGGGGGGAGGGGAGAGGGGGGGGGGGGGATGCCTGCGGTTTGATAGCTTGACTTCTCCTCAACCTCACTGCTGTCGAGACCAGTAATGTTATATAAAGGGTGCTTCAAGGGTGCTCCCCAGTAACAAGGGTACAGATTGGGACTGTAATTTCAACTTTACCACTCAGTAGTACATTTTGTAAAGGCCCATTGACACTGTGTGACAAAACCTGTAGTATAACATACAAGTTTAGTAACAATGTTACATGTGACATGTTGTGAAACAGTTTTATAAAACAACATTATCTGTTTTCAAAAAAGCCAACTAGAGATGTAATAAAACTATTTAGTGTGCGAGAAGATGTATTCGAGAAAGGACATCATCCTCGCCGCAACCTCCATCTTCCCGTTTGAAACTGTCCCACTTATTTTCTCATCTTCCGTTCCAATTCTTCCTTGGGGGTATCCAGTGATGTTGATATTTCAACCCGAGAGTCATATTTTTTATTTTATTTTTAAACTCTGGATATGTTGGGTCCCAAAGTTCTCTTTTCTCTCGATATATTATTATTAATTATTAGCACCGCGTCTTACTACCCGTTCGGGTTGTACACACGCTAATGTGTAATGGTAGGGTGATTGCGAGATGAAATGGAGGACCTACAGTTTAACGTGGGATCCGAACCACGGTGGAGGCCTAACATTCACAAGATGTCTTGTCAGAGGTGAAGGAAGGGTTTGGTGATCAGATAAATCTGTGTCGGGACCGAGGATTGAACCCCGGACACCCAGCACAGAAGTCTAACACCTTTACCCCTAGACCGCCAGGACACCTTCTACTAGTTGAGTTGGAGGAATCATCAAATTAGAATTATTCATTCTTGAATTACACGTGGCTAGGGATAATATCATCTTACTATCCGTTGAGGCTATCCGCATATTTACATTAGTCGGGTATGGATAAGGAAGGTTCAATGAATAGGGTATGTGCCAGCGTAGAGGGGAGGGTATGAACTCCTTCAGGGTTGAGGGGGTGAGGGAGGTACAAATCTCAGTATATAACTTTTATTCTTTTAGCATCGCTTATTATTTACCCTACTACCTTTTTGGGTTATACGCTTATGTACTAATTACTCAAATGGTTTTATGGATCAGGAAGGTTATATTTATAGGAAGTGTACCCGAATTTTCATGAAGGGAGAGAGTAAAACTATTTTCTAAAAACCACCCTGAATACACTCGACCAAGATTCGAACCTCGATCTCCCCGTCATTGCTGGTCTAGTAAACTATGATAATAGTACCTTTCCTTGAGGCCACCGAAGGGGGTCTCAGGATAACTGACATCTTTGTCAGCGTGCTCATCGATGCGTTAAGTTTTCCAACGTCCAATCATATGACCTTCAGCTGCCCCTTTTGATTGAATGTATCACTATGAATAAAAATATAATTCTGTACAATTATTAAAAAAGACTAATACATTGTAAAGGGAGAGAGTAGAGAATTTGAAGAATATTTTTATTTTAATATAAAAAGTCTTTTCATAATTACAAACATATTTTTCTGAATTTTTTTTAAGAACATTTTCTAATTTTTAACGTTATTTATTGATGTTACTAAATTCTATCAAAAGTGATACTTTTAGATCAGTATATAAATACGTGAAAGTAGATCTGGTTTTGTAGTTGTTAGATAACAATCTTTAAGACGTAAAAAATTGGACTTCACGGTTGCATCGATTTTGTTTTCTGTTTCCATCCATCTAAGAAGTGTTTCTGGTGAAAAGAAAGCTAAAGAATTCATTTTTAAGCGTTACACATTTTTTTATTTTCAGGAATAAACAATTAGAAACGTAAAAATTAGCTTACTAGTTACATAATCTTAAAACAAAATTAATAAAATCGAACACAACAACCAATTTTGGCTAGTATTTAGTTGTGTGTGATTTTTAAACTATGTCTTCATTTATTATACCTAAACAATGAGTGTATATTAAAAGTTGTTGCTTTTGTTTTTTTTACCATTGGTTTGTGAAAATGCTAATATAGTACTTAAAAAAGTTGTTCAATTTGATCCATAGCTTGTATGCAAGTTGTATGAGAAGAGTAATAAATAGTCCAAGATAATGAGCGATTTATCGTAATTTTCAAATTTCCATGGAATAGTTCTAGAATGTGAAAAAATTTGCTCCAAGCATGAAAAATATAAACTTGGATGACAAAGTACTGTAATTTATATATATAATGCTTACTTATTTACTTAATCTTCATCTTGCTTTATCCAGCCCACCTTATTACACCCTATCCCTATCATGATCTAGTTCTATCCAGTCCATCTCATTACACCCTATCCCTATCATGATCTAGTTCTATCCAGCCCACCTCATTACACACTATCCCTATCATGATCTAGTTCTATCCAGCCCACCTCATTACACCCTATCCCTATCATGATCTAGTTCTATACAGCCCACCTCATTACACCCTATCCCTATCATGATCTAGTTCTATCCAGCCCACCTCATTACACCCTTACCCTATCATGATCTAGTTCTATCCAGTCCATCTCATTACACCATATTTCTCAGGTCTACCTAAATGTTATCCTCCCATCTGCCTCAAGATCTTCCCAATTGGTTCTTTCCAATGAGTTCACCAGTCAATACTTTGAACACGGTTCTAGATTCTTCCATTCGCGCCACATGTCCCACCTACCATAATCTGCAAGATTTTGGTATCTTAAAAATGTCTTGTGATGAGTACAGGGGATGTAACTCATTATTATGTAATCTCCTCCACTCACCAGTATCCTCATCCCTTTTTGGACAAAATATCTTCTAAAACATTTTGTTTTCGAACAACTTAAATTGGTTTTCGTCATGAATATAATAAAATGTAGTTAATGTTAATTTAAATAATTAACCTACAATTATATTTTACCTATAATAAATTATTAAACTATCTGTGACATAATTTGTAATGTGTAAAAAGTACCTAATTGCTATAATAAAGTCCCAAGTTCAGTTTTAATATTGGTTAAATATTTTCTAACAATAAAACTTATAATGTTCATAATTTATTTTTATTTTTTAAAACAGCTTCATTTTATTTAATTGTGTATATTCTAAGCAGTAGCTTTAAATAAATAAAATTTAAAAATGGCACAACCCACATCGGTGTCCACGTGGACTAAATGTCAGGCTCATCTAATTTGTTCTATCGGTGACGAGGAGTCCAGAGCTCCAATTATGGCCTAGTGTATCAAAGGTTGGTTTTTCTAATTTTTTTCTCAAATCTCCCTCTACGAAAATGCGGGTATATTCCTATAACTTCTATCTTCCTCGTTCCTATCCTAATAACAAAGTTAGAATGTGGATAGAAGGGATGGGTAGTAAGATTCGGTGAACAAATTAACACATATCAATGTTAAGCCTAATCTGTTTTTTCTATATTTCAATATGCATCCCGGATTGAATTCAAGTCATGAAACATTAAAAGTATTGCTCCAATAGAAGATTTGGTTTGAAGATATTATATTTTAAAAAAACACTTCGGAGAATTCTTATATTCCCCCGTCGTGAGACTAAGTCGTCAAGTCACGTAGCTTTGGTGAGAGATAATTCAATTTCCAGCCCGAGTATAAGAACGCTGACATCAGAAAGAAAAGATAATATTAAAAAAAAAAAATTTAAGACGTTCGTTGTATCAGACATTTTTGAAAACCACTAATGAAATAACTAGAGATAGCTCTGACAGAATTATTTACAGACAATTTAAGTGTTTGTTGTGAACAAAATAAAAGAAAGGCAGCAGTTATTACGATAAAGGTGTCCCGTTCCGGACAAGAATAATTTCTTAAAACAAATTGCTATACAAATAAAATACAGTTAATTACTTACATTAAACTTAAGATACCCCATTTGTGAGAGTATGTACAGTCAAATTTAAATAGGAAGGAATCCGCCTCGGTGGCGTAGTTGGCTAACGCGCTTGTCGTGTTGAGCTAGACTGCTGAGGACGGGGAGATCGAGGTTCGAATCTCGGTCGGGTGAATTGGGGGTGGATTTTCCTAAATGGTTTTCCACTCTCCATCCACGCAAATGCGGGTTCACTTCCACTAATTCTACCTTCACAATTCCTAATCCATTAGCGTAATTGGTACTTAAAGCGTATAATCCGAACGGGTAGTAAGACGCGGTGCTAAATATTATGATATTATAAATAGGAAGAACACTTGTTGACAGTTTATTATTATTATTATTAGCACCGCATCTTACTACCCGTTCGGGTTATACGCACTTACGCTAATGTGTAATGGTAGGGTGATTGTGAGATGAAATGGAGGACCTACTGTTTAACGTGGGATCCGAACCACGGTGGAGACCTGGCATTCCTCACATTCACAAGATGTCTTGTCAGAGGTGAAGGAAGGCTTTGGTAATCAGATAAATCTATGTCGGGACCGAGGATTGAACCCCGGCCGCCAGCATAGAAGTCTGACACCTTACCCCTAGACCACCAGGTCACCCTTGTTGACAGTTAAATCAATGTAATAAAACACACTTTTTATATACTTATCCGTAAAGTCATGTGATCTGCAGTAGTCACTTCTTATATTTAATATCAAACTTCATTAAATTTAAAAACTCAATGATAATTCAGTAGCTCGGTTCGGTGGCCACATATGGTCTAACGCGCTACTCTTGCAGTAGAATAGACTATCAATGACGGGGAAGATCGAGGTTTGAATCTCGGTCGGGTGCAATGAAGGGATTATTTTCAAAACTGGTGTTCCACTCTCCCCTTTCGTAAATGCGCTCACACTTCATTTATATAAAACCTTCCTATCCCTAATACCACTAGCGTAATTAATATATGAGCGTATAACACGAACGGGTAGTAAGACGTGGAACTAATTTTTTTTTAGGCATTTATTAACTAATACGGAGAATTAAATTCTATTTGCGAGTAAGTCAACTGGGTGGGATACGGCGGCTCCCAAAAGGCAATCGATCCACCCCCCTCCCCCCGCTCCTTTGTGACGAAGTAATATTTCTTATCTTGTTTTTCTCTTCCTACCATTTTATCCTCACCTCTTCAATCTTCCCGTGAGGCGACCGCGAAACTTGTTAGACTGCCATCACTCATCGTTTCCATTCATCTAGTTAATGACTTAATGGCGCTCGCTATTTCCAGAGTCTGGGACACTTGAGTAGAAACTGATGTTGATGTAGGAATTATGTTGAGAAACACTGTTTACCATGTATATAGGGGTGTGCGAAGTCTCGCTTTTTCAATTCGAAGCGAACTCGAATCGAATGTATGAAATATTCTCGAAGCCGAATCGAAGTTCAAATATATTTTTTGTTAGTTTTTTTACACTAAAAAAATATATCATATTGTTGTTTATTAAGTTTTATGCATTGAAATTACTTAGAAAATGTTTTATTGTACTTATTATTACTAATATTTTATTTTTAATCTAATAATTCAAGTTATAATATAATTTACAATTCAATTACTTAGGATTTTTTCCAAATAAATATGGTTTTACATTATATATAAATGGAAATAATTGACCAAAAATCGAGTATTTTAGCTGTCAATATTTTATTGAGGGAGCTTCCAAGCCGGAATTATTTTCGAAGCGAGGTCGAAGCTGACATATGTTTCGAGGTTTCGAAACGAAGTCGAAGCTTCGCACACCCCTAGTTTCGAGAGAATGTGGTTTACACATTTATTCAAAACTAAACATGAAACCACCGTTGGTCCAGGTACACAATCAAACGTCGAAATGAGGACCTCTTCTCCGTCAAACAACAACAAGCACCCAGCATATACACTCATTCCCGGGGTCGAGAAATCTCCCTCCATACAATAAGTTATTTGCAACCGAGAGCTAACGACTCGTGAACAGACTATCTGCACATTTATCCTCGCACTTTACCACCCTGACAAGGGACGAAACGACGTGTACTGACGTGATTTCGAAACCAGATTGTCTCGACGAGGTCAATGCCCGAGCCTCTGAGCTCTTCGAGACCTTGCGTAGCAGACTGCGCAGGAGGAACAAAAGAGCAGCGCTGCGCACGCACACAAAAAGAAAAGAGACTCGGCTCAACAGCTGCGCACATTTTATCACATAATCGAGAAAGCTATGAAGCACCGTGTTCGTTTCAGTGATCGCCGGTAAAAAAAAAACTTAGTTGGTTGAACTTATTTAATTCAAAGTCCAAGGGATGTAAAAAAAATATCAAAATATTCAAAATTTGAATTAACATTTTTTAGTAGTGTCTAGGCAGCTGATACACAATATATCAATAATCTTAAAATTTGCTACACATAAATACTGACATTTGAAAATGTATATGCTATAAGACACACATGCACAATTTATACATACATGAAAAAACAAGAAATATTTAAACACAAAAAATGAAATCTTGGGGGGGGGGGG